>JANAVB010039818.1:4446356-4813856 GCA_029216955.1 Iris pallida | reverse complement strand
CTCTCCCCCCCTCCGGCGCTCTCTTCGGCTTCGGCCGGAGGGCACTCCACCGCCCGGGTGGTAGCCTCCGCCCTGTCAGCCGCTCCCCCTCTCCTCCCCTTCCTTCTCCCTTCCCTCCTGTTCATCGCTCCTCGTCCTCCGGGCATCATCGGGTCTCTCCCGGCCAGCCCCGCCGTCTCTTGGCCTCCGTTGTCGGAGCCCCGCCGTTTCTTGGCCTCCGCGGCCGAGGTCCCCTCGGGCCGGCCGGCGGAGCAGAGACTCTCCCCCGATCCGTGTGCCCCTCGGGCCGCCCACCTCCTCGGGCCACACCCATTCCCGGGCAGCGCCCCCCGTTGGCTCTCGCGCTAGCCTAGGGAAATGCGCACGCACCTTCCCACCAAAAGCTTCGGGTGGCGTGTCCACTCCTGGCGGATTCCAAATTTGAATGTTCAAATTTTGAAAATTCACGTTTGACTCGTCCGGGCTAAGCATCCGCCCGACCAACTTTTACATTTCGTAAATTTCGAACTTAGCTTCTGTAATTTTGTAAGTTTAGATGCCCACTTTAGCTTATAGTCTACCTAGCGCAGCAGGGCCGTTTTGTGTTTTTCGGTCCTGTAAACTTCTGTAATGCTCTCCACGAGCCACCTCTTTTTTCAATAAAATATATGTTTGTTAAAAATATATATATATATATATATATATATATATATATATATATATATATATATATATTTAACCCTTAAAACACTAAACGTCGTGCCGCCCAGCCACCCTAGGCGCGCGCTGTCGCCACCACGACCGTCGGACGGCGAGGTCGACGATCAAAGCCGCCGCCAGGAACAGAACAACAGCGCGCAGACTTCTTCGAAGTCAGTTGATGAAGCCGACTTCGCGTGAGTTTATCTCCGTCGTCGTGCAATGATTTTATGAACTATTTAAACAGGTTTGAACCTAACCTATACCCCTTCGTTTACCTTCAGATAGTTTATTTTATTTCACTTTGTACACGACGATAAATGAGTTCCAAAATCGAGAAAATCTCGAATTTCTGGGGATATAGACTGTTCCAAAGTTCCTAGTTTGAGTCTCGATTTCTTGCAAACCATTAATCGATTTCAAAATCCACCTGAATAGATTTATAGAAAACCTAACCGAGATTAAGACCCTACTGGTAGATTTAATTCTAGTTGATTAAACAGAAGGTTAGATCAGTTTAAATATCAAGAAAAATCTGTTTTCAAAAATATGGAAATAGGAAAATTTGTCCGATACGACGAGCGTTTCGCCAATCCGGGCGACGTGGTCGCGAACCGAAGGCATCTAAAGGTGCGTAATGGCTTCGTGGACGTGTGGGCTTTGGCGTAATTTAAATTGGTTGCGTGTGCACGACGAATTTGATACGTATCCGTCAAAATTCATCGTATCGACCTCTGTGCAATTTTCCTAATTACTTTATGCACGCTTATCAGATCAAGGCGAAACTTGCGCCAACTGGACCGTATCATTTTTCTGGTCCTGTACGCCAAGTTTGATCCAATTCTGAGACAGTTGAATCGGAACGCCGTTTTGCGGGCCCTACGGTCCGATTCAACGGACGATTTTGTGCACGGCCCGCCGAAATCTAACTTTGGACATACGGTTGGGTTCGTATCGGAAAATTAGACTTGTAGACATATAGTTTGAAGACTTTAGAGACCATTGACTCTGGCACGCTTTTCGGTGCAAAGCGGGTCCAACGGCGGACATCGTTTTTGTCCAAAATTACCGTTTTGCCTCTGTATTCAGAATTGGACTTAAGGACAGGCAATCCTAGCTAATTTAACTATTCTGAGAATCTTGACGATGTCTGTTTCAGCTTTCGGAGATATTTGTGGATTTTGGACTTTATGGCATAGTAGTTGACAGTATCTTATTTCTTCGCGCTACCACCAGGCAAGTATACCTTGCCAACTTGTACAGTATAATTTATGTGCATGTTCATTATCTTGCTGCTTCTCTTTTTCTTACATTCGTGATTGCTTTATTCTATGTCTAGTACACTCATCCTGTTATAGTTTTACTTTACATGTTTATAGTTGCCTGCACATTCTTGTTCCTTTCTGTTATGATATTCCTATCTGTTACGCTGTGTTAGTTACCTATGTATTCCTTGATAGAGTCGTCTAGTCCTACACTACGATTTCCTCGACTTGATTATAACTTGACTTGACATGACTTGAGTAGGACTTGACTTTGACATTCTATAGATTGTGAGTACTTACCTTGACTACGGTCTATAGGATTTTTATACTAGGATTGGCTACCGTCTTGGTTGTGAGTACTTGCCTTGACTGCGATTGAGATACTATAGATTGTGAGTACTTTCCTTGACTGCAGTCTATAGTTTTGACCTATTAGCCATTTCTAGTATGGCATGCCAGTGTCTTAGGATCCTTGTGTTTAGATCTTGTGTCTTGGTTCAGTTTGTCTCGTTGGATATCCTTGATTGTTCCTTACTTTTTTGTATATTTGTACTGTTACATGTTGGCTTATATATTATGTATCTTGCTAGTCTTCCGAGGACCTGATGATCTCTTCAGGTTTAGCGACTACATGGAGTTAGTTAGCAGAGCGGGATGGTAGAGGATTGCGATATATGATACAGGTATTAGCTTGTGATAGTTCTTTATTATCCTCTCGTGCTTTATATTCTATACCATGATCTACTCTGCTTATTTATAGACTCATATAATTCTTGGAGTCTAATAGAACAATATGCTAATGGGCTGCAGACCATGACCCATACTTGTTCATTCTTGTTTTACATTATTCTTATGGATTGAGATATAGTTTAGATTAGACATGAAATCATGACCTTGACAGCTTATACGTACTCGAGTCGGGCTGGAGTCCACTCGATATGTAGCTAGCTTGCTCACGAGCTCGCGTCCAAAAAGCGGGTGCAGATCGTCTCGGATGGCCCGTGCATGGGTGCGGCTTCCCTCAGACGGTTACGACCGGGGCATCGGAACCGTTCGGCCTAGGAGGGAATTATGTAGGGTATTTATGGTGTACATCATTAAGACGGGTTACGACCATCCAGTGTTGTGATAAGCTATGATATCAGTAAGTTTAGGATTCTTCGAATACTAGGCTAGCAACCCGTATCGAAGCAATCATAGGCTTACACATAAGGATGCCAAGTCCATTACGGTGCGAAACACCGTGACCTTCATATTGATAGGGCCGGTGGACTGAGATTAGAGTTGGGTGTAGGCACAGAGTCTGCTACCCTTATGCATATGGCTAAGTTTATGGTTGGTTGCGTGAATTGAATGATTTCTTATGTAAAGTTCTAACCATTGCAGGCTAGGCAAAACGGGATGGAGACGGGCACGATCACTATGTTTATGTTCATATTATGTCTAACTGTATCTGCTGCAGGAACACAATGTTGGACATAATTATATTAAGTTATTATGCATTGAATATTGCCATGAAACCGATCCTAAGGCTAAATAGAAAGATCATCAAATTAAGATGCATGTCTCACTAAATATACTTAGTGTTTGGTTTGGGTGCGACTGGGTCTTGATCAGTACAGCGAGGACGAAAGCACTAATCCTCCACTAGTTTGTGTGCAGGTTCAGGTTTGATCGGCTTGGGGCGGGGCTTGGCTTGGACGCGCCGAGGCATGAAGTCCTTAACGTTTCAAGAAGAGCTACCGCATAGGCGTTCGAACTTGCAACATGGAGATGTTCGACCGAAGACTACTTGTTGGCTATAAAGAGGCATAATGTATGGAATAATGTAATCCTTTGTGAGCTAGAGAGATCATGAGCGTTGTAGCCAATTGGCATATTAAGTTGGGCTATTCAGAGCCGTGTAACCTTCAGTTCATTATGAATAAAAGAGATTCTTGTTGTATACTCTGTTTTTCTTCCGCTGCTTATGTTATCAAATTGAGATAGTTCTATGTGAACCTGTTATCTTGTCTTGCACGAGCGCAACTCCAGGCTCGTGCGGCATCACGCCCCAGCGAGACGATGATTCGGGTGAAATCTAGTGAGGACGAGCGATTTTCTGGATCGGGACGTGACACCTTATTCCTTATTGTCAAAAGTTAAGGTACCATATTGTGACTTTGAAATTCTTTCTAACCTCATTAATCCTAAAATCGTTGCTTAGCCTCTAAAAGTGAGTAGAATGTAAGCCTTCTAAATTTTAGGAAATACTAAGATTATGGATTGATCAGGATGAGTCGATTTCCATTAGGATGATAATTAGTGTCCCATGAACTCCCACTTCCTATTTAGATCATTTAAGGTCCCCGACCGTGACTTTAATATTCGAAGCACGAGACCAGCTGTTTCCTTCCAATAAATTGCACACACAAGATCTAGACGAGTCCACCTTCAAGTAGGCATATCATGTCCCACTCAAACACGTCCCCTCGTACTTTATTTTTATGATACGATTTTCAGGTCAAAACGACTAATGATAACCCTTACCGTAATACCAAAATACTTTTCGACTGCAATAGGAGAGCCAACCTCGACTCAAATCTTTTGACCCAATATATGGTTGTTTCTACCCGAAGCCCACTACGCATATGCCACTAGTGTGCCACTCGATTGAGTCTTTTTGTGTCACTTAGTGCCACTCGATTGAGTCTTTTTGTGTCACTTAAACACAAAAGTCACAGAAGGCGTATTGTTAGTATTAAGGATCCTAGTTAACCAACCCGGCTAAAAAAAAATTTGCCCGACCATTTGACTTGGAACCTATATAAGATTATCCTAACCTACTAGAAATGCCTCAAGATTGATTTCATAGCATCTCGTATAGTCAATATAAATTAAACCTATGATTCATTCAAGTAAAGATCGAAGTCCTATTTAGGAAACCCATTAAGACCCAGTTAAGACCATCTTTGCATATAACCATATTTGGACGATAAAACCAAACTTAATGAAATAAGTCGTTACACCTATGACATAGTCCCCACCCTTGGTCTACTAATCCTCCTTCCATAAATTTCGTAACCGTATCTCTTTGTAGCCTATGTCATGTGATGGACGGAATCCCATTATACCCATTTGTTTCCTATATATATATATATATATTTTTTTCCCATTATACCCATTTGTTTCCTATATATATATATATATATATATATATATATATATATATATATATATAAAAAAAATATATATATATATATATATATATATATATATATATATATATATATATATTCGACACACACACATATATATTCGTCGCACGCACACACACACGCACACACACACACACACACACGCACACACACACACACACACACACACACACACACACACATATATATATATATATATATATATATATATATATATATATATATAGAGAGAGAGAGAGAGAGAGAGGAGTATATATAAACTTTGGACCGAAACCGAATAAGTAAATTTAGTATATTGAAAATCGAAACCGAACCAAATTTTGTATATTCAAAACCGAAACCGAACCGAATTTAGTATATTCAAAACCGAAACTGAATAAGTAAATTTAGTATATTAAAAACCGAAACTGAACCGAATTTAGTATATTTAAAACCGAAACCGAACCGAATTTAGTATATTAAAAACCGAAACCGAATAAGTAAATTTAGTATATTGAAAACCGAACAGAATCGAACTGAACCGAACCGAATTTAGTATATTCAAATCCGAAATCGAACCAAATTTTTTAAAATTTAGTAGGTTATAATTGACCAAGACCCCTTCCACTACCTTGAAGAGACATGGTCAATATATGAGCAACGTTAAGTAAGTAATATCTAGACTTCCTATAGAGTCCATGACTACATAACCTTATAGCCCCATACATCTTCTCGAAATTTGGCCTACTTAGAATTCATATTACTACACGTTTCCCGAATAACCAAGTTTTCATAAGCTGCTTAGAACATTGACTTTAGTGTACACGACCTTTTAGAATTAGATTCCAAATGTAACTATTCTTCAAATTGTTCGGACTATGTGAAACAGTTTTAATATTATATTTTATCTCCCTTCACTCGTGCATTTAGATAACAAGGATAAAAGATCGTAGCCTTTGTTCTTCAAAATTTCGTCCTATTATAGAATCGTGTCTTAGTTTTATTTTCGAGAAATGGAAGTTCTGAAGTGTATAGATTGCAACCCCTCTAAGAAGCATTGGGTTCTTGAAATCAGCAAGCAAGTGGAAATGATTGGTTCCTATTTAGACTAATAAATCAATGGTTCCTAACATCCATTTCTATCAGTACTAGTTGATAATCTCTGCCGTGACTTTGATATTTTGAGCACATCACGAGCCGCTCCCTTCGAACAAATTTACCCTCATGGACTAGACCAGTCAAACTACATACATGACATACATGTCCTGCATAAACAAACCTTCTTATGCTCTATTTCAGGTACACCGTATGTATGATATATTTTTTTCCCCTTAGAACAAGCCATAAATGCCCATTTTTGTTCCATTTGATTTCAAACCATACAATACTGACCCATTCCCTTGACTAAACTAAAGGCCATACTCCATGCAAGATGCATCACACATATGACATATGCGTTCTACCCAAGCAAGCCCATGCCACCTACGCAACACTAAACACCAGCCCACACACATTAGTCGTTATGACTTAGAATTTTCAAACACTTACCTTATCAAATTCTAAAGAAGTTTTCTGCACTTGCGGAGAACCCTCATCTTCTGGCCTATGAACTCTTTTTCCCGTAAATTTCTTCAATCCCATCTTTTAGCAACCCATGATAGACGAAGACTAAAATTCCGTTGAACCGACACGTTTTAGTTATATTCAAATAAGAGTTTCATAGCATCTTGTTAGAAACATGACCCCTAGAGTGACTATGTTTAATTGCAATAACTTTCTTATGGTAGTTAATGATCAAGAACGCTATAGTAACATCTAGACTCACTTAGAAACCGTGACTGCGGTCAATGGCGTCCAATATTCTCGTGACCCCTTAGAAATTGTCCTTCCTAGGAACCTTGTAACAACGATTTACACGGATAGCCGACTTCTATAAGTTGGGTAGAGTATTGAATGAAGAATACCCTATTTGTAGAATACTACGACCCTTTGGATTCATGTGATAACCACCTCCTCCATCATTTCGGAAACCAAATTATGATTTGACGTACCTGCCCTTCCTCGTATTAAAACTCATTATTCATAAATTGGTAGAGTAAGATTTTTTTAATTTTGAGGACAAAATTTTTATAAGTTGGTAGGATGTAAACCCCCTGATTTTCAAAATAAATATTAAGGAATTTTTGGATTTTTTAAAATAAATTTTATTGACTTATTATATAACTTGTATTATTTTACATATGTTTAGTATAATGCTCATTAATGAATTTAATATAGAAATATATAAAGCTATTTTTCTAGTACATTAATGATCTAAACTATATTATACATTTTTTCTCAAAATTTAGGATTTATTTCATAACTTTTATTAATTTTTACATGTTACTTATATTGTACACTATTTACATAATATAGAATAAATGTCAATTTAGAATTAAATATTTTAGCTTGTATAAATGAGATTAGATGAAGGTTGTTTAAATAAATATTAACTCTATTTATTATCTCTAGTAATTTTAAATAATGTTATAGATAATTTAGATAAATATGAACTTAAGTTAAATCATAATCCTAAGTCTACTAGGAAAGCATCCTATATTATATCATAACAAAGTAACTCTTATCAATTTAAATCAAATCTTATCTAAATTAGGATGTAAATCAGAAATAAGTACCTATATATACCCAATATGTACCCTTCCTATCAACCATAATTCAAAATTATCATTAGTCCAATAGGAACTGAAAAATTTGTCATTAAAATTCAGCCTCGTTTTTTAGTAGCAAGAGCAACTTGGAACGACGATATCTCCTAGCTTCAAACTCCGTTTTGCCTCCAGTTTTTTTAAAAGAAGCATATCGAGGTAAGCTTTCCAAAAACATATTTTAATAGACAAAATTTATTCTGTAGATTTCTGCAAAACTGTTTGAGTATCTAGTGTCCAAACAATAAATGTGTTTCGGTATTTTTACGATTTCGGAGATTCTGAAAACGAAAATGCGATCTGTTTAGTTTTATGGAAAGCTGATACGAAAACCTATACCATCCTAATTTTAAAATTTATTAAATAAATGTAATAGGTGTAGTATTATTTATAATTAGATAATAAACTATTTTCAGCATCCGAAGTTATTCTTACACCTTCCCCACTACAACAAAAATACCTTTTAATGACGGCTAAAAAACGTCATTAATTACAAACCATGACGCTTTTTTTTCTCAGTCCAAGCATTATGAAATCGGATGTTATAAATGTTTTTAAAAGCGTTATAGATAATTCATCCAAAACCGTCATTAATAGGTTGAATTTCTGCTACGTTTTATTTTCAAAACGTTATGGATAGTTATGAAAAACTGTTGTATATGGTCGTTGTATCACATTTATAACGCTCTATACTGCATGTTATACATTCCAAACGCTGCTCAATTCAATTCGAAAACAACCACTTTGAACCATATTCACAACAAAGCATTGAAATGTAATATAAAGTACCATTCTCCATTTCATTGTCTCAAAATAGAGTATTTTAGCTACTATTCTACATTTCTCCATTTCATTATATACATCTTCTCAAAATATATAGAGTATCCAATATAGATTATACTTTAGCTACATCAAAACTATCGACATCAAAAATCTCACAGATACTGTAGCAAAGAAGCACACTTTTAACGCTTCAACTTGGTCACATGAAGACTGTCCATAGCACATGTACGTATAGCAAAACCCTAAAAAAGAAAGCAAAACCCTCACTTTTAGAGTCTGTCAATTTTAGAGTCTGTGATTTATATCGAAAAACTGAGAGTATCAGAGTACTCTAATAAAAATCGAAACCGACAAATAAAGTAAAATATCTAGGCATGGCATAGTAGACGTAGTCCCAAAATCAGCGATGCAGGCATGCTAATGGAGATGTCATTCCCGAAATAGAAATACTCCCAACTAATATATACATGCATGTGATTTATATCGAAAAGCTCCCAACAAAAATACCCACAGTACCAAGTTAAACCCATCATGCATAATAGATACTCAACTAACAATTTTAATCCAAATAGCAAAACATCTCCTACAGCAAAGAAATCTTTCCCAACCCAACATGTATAATAGGGAAAACTTAAACAGACATCCCACAACAAGTATAGGAAGGAGAACCCAAGCAACAATTTATACAAGAAACCCAAACCAACAATGCATGCATCACAAATAATTCCAACAGCAGCTAGGTAACCCGAAACCGAAAATGATCCAATAGTAATTAAAGAACCAAACATGATCTAAAGATCATTCCCGCTTCACAAACAAAGACAATCGTAGGATCGTCAAGCCAAAATCGAACCCAACATGTATCAGTCGATCGAAACCCTTTTTATGTAGGGATCGAGATCCAACAACATCATCGACAAACAAAATAAACCCAAAAACTAAAATCAATCAAGAGTTTAGAATTTATACTCCAAAATTTGGTGTCGGAATCCGAATGGAGCCTTCGGACTCGGCTCGCAGCACGCACAGCACCTCGCCGGGTCGCGGCTGCAACTGTGGAGAGGCTACATCATCGACACGAAGGTATCCTCACATCCGTGTCCAGTATCGACTCGTACAAACATGAGCGTATCTGCACCCAGAATGAACAACCCAACAGTACCAACATACAAACTATGACCAACGACAAGAAATGAAATGAGATATATAAGATGTCTCAGATAAGATGTCTCAGATAAGGATCAATCATCGAGTCTCCATAATTGAAGTATTATGCTGATTCTATTATGATGTTCCCATGAACTATATATAAGTAGCAGAACTCAAAAGAAGACTAATTTAAAATAAACATGCTTCCCTTGCAACATATTAAGGGCCTACTGTATTGCATCATGAGAAGGCGAGCCGATATATGTATATAAAAAAACAAGGAAGCTAAATACCATGCTGAGAATTTGGAGCTACAAAGTTCGAAAGTATGTTGACAGATACTCCTCCATAAGTGTGTATCCGTATATGGCATGTATCCGACACGACACTTCATGTCAGATATGGTTCATCCATGTCTAGCTCTAGAGAACCCAAAACATGGTTGAAAGTAATTTTGCATGGTCATCTTGCCCAACATATTTGAGATATCATATGAAAAGTTCACATTTCTTTGTATAAATCTGTTCTTGAACTTTCTGGAACCTGGTACTATCCAAAACATGCAATTATGTATATTATTGAGATTGATCTAATGAATAAAATATGTTTATAGACATGTTTTCATGTGTATAACTGTATCCATATTATACTGTACACTAAATTTTCTAAAACTACCGATATTTTGTCCCTACCCAAATCAGTCTCCATGTGTATGCAACCCAGGTTGACACTAATCTTTGCAATTTCCACTGCATTTACAAATATAAAAAATGATGTTGTATTGTCACATATGAAACGGTAAAGAACAAGAGGGTAACAAAGCAAAAATGTATATATAGCAAAAAACTATACATATGCAAGCCAACATAAGCAGATGATCTTTCCTTTTCTAACTGTTGCTAATCCATAAGAGTATCTGAATATGGTAAACTTCCTCAAATGAGGGTCAAGGTTTTACACTCATGTGATAAGGAACCATGGTGGTTGCACATGAAGGCTTGCAGGATGGATTGTAGGATCTCGACCACATAAAAATTTAACAATTGTTCATCAAAATCTGCATATCATTTATCTCAAAAAAAACTGCATATAACTCGAGGGTTAAAACTTCAATAGTGACGACGAAATAGAAATGATAAATAAAAGTAAACTTCTCTCTTCCATCCAGACCAAACCAGTATAACATCTAGAAATAAAAGCAATCTAAATTGAGTGATGGAGTATAAAATTTCAGCATAAGAGCATGCCTAGATTAAGAACCTAATTCCAGGTGATTTTTCAGAAATATTTTCTGTAAGATCAATGTACTAATTGTAGTATATAGACTATGACAGAACTTCCATTATAATTAGATCGAAGAATGGAATGTTTCGGTTTGCATCTTAGTCTCTTAGAGACTTGAGTTTCACAATGTTTTAACTTCAGTTTTTGTTTTTAGCTTAGTAGCTACAAAGTAGCAACAGCTCAGGTTAAAGAACACATAAGATTTGGAAAGTGAGCATTTAATTTCTTAGATTTGTATGGTGATTGGTGACAAAGGTGCAGAGTAACAGGACAAGAATTGTTATTATTTAAAAACTAGAGCGTAAATCATAATTCAGGACTTACAATAGAAACCTAGTAATGGTAGATCAATCATCAAGAAGATCTATAAAATAAAAATAAAAAATTCAGCTACCAAGAAAGTATAAACTATAAAATCTCTACCAATATTTCATTTTGGGCAATGTTTAGACGATTCAATTGAATTTTGCATGCTTTAGGCATTAGCAATATTAACAAGAACTACCAGGGAGGTCAGGTTATATAAAACCAGACTCGACCTTGCAAGTTCTGGGTGTTCACCAAAAGCAAAAAAAATATTTGGCATATGTAGGAGGTATAAGAATGAGAATGACACATAATTTCGATGGAAGAATATGACAATGATAAGAACACAAAATGCAGGGTTGACAAACCAAAGCAATATTCATAAATATTTACAAAATCATTAGAACTATAGTAAACATAATCACAATAATCATCAGATAAGATGTCTCAGATAAGGAAGCATGTTTATAAGATGTCTCAGATAAAGATCTTTATCCAAAATTGCCAACATCATAATAGAATCAGCTAGGCTACATTTTGTTATTCTTCAATTATGGAGACTCGAATCGTTTGAATCAGAGACGAAGAATCTAACCTAGAATTAAATTAAAATATAAATTACGATAAATTTATGGCAAATTTTTGGCTGATTGAATTAAAACTAGCTTATTGCAGCAGAACAACGAATATGAACAAGGGTTCAAATCAAATCAAACCTAGGGACCAGAACAAGGAAATATTTGCCAAAAAATTCATAAAAAATTCATAAAAAACAAATGGAGAAGAAACCTAGGGACCTGGAACGGATTTCTCCGATAGATCCTTCCGTCCGCCGACTAGAGGCGGATCCACAGCGGAAACCCCAGAGATCGACGCCAAGGCGGAGTCGACAAAGAGTCTGATCGCGAGGGAGCGACGGAGGAGCGCCATCGTCGCCGGATCTTGCAGTGGGGAGTATGACCGGTCTCGTCCGATTTCACGTCGAGGGAGATAAATTAGGGTTAGGGTTTGTTTTTCTAGAGTTAGGGTTTGGATGGAGGAGGAAGGAGGGAGAAGAAAGCCCGGAAGAGAACCAAGAGGAAGAGTGACGGGAGAGGAGAGCATTATAACGGCGTGAGAGGAGCAGGCTGAGGGGAGTTCGGGAGCGGGAAGCGGGAGGAGAAAGAGAGAAGGAGAAGGGGTTGAGACTTTTCCTTAAGTGCGGGAGTAAGTGCGGGAGAGTCGAGGTTTCGACTTAAATTTTGGTGTTTTTTTCATAACGCTCGTATCACTGAGTGACAATCAATATAGAAAACTGTCATAGAATATAGTCTTGCTGAACTTTGATGACGCTTCTTTATCAACCGTCATGAAATCCACTTATCAAGCGTCATTAATAGATATTTTTGTTGTAGTGCCCCTTTGTGCGTTGTTGTTGATTCATCGCCAGGACATCATCTTACCTCACTCAGACACCAGGCAAGATACCTTGCCATATTTACTGTTTATATTATTTGCATATTATTGTAGTTGATGCATGGTTATTTCTAGTTCCTTAGTTATTTTTCTGTTATTTCTTCCTGATTTACTTACCATGCTTCCTACTTTATATAATGCAACTGTTAGTCACACTTATTATTACTTTGAAACCTTATCTATGAACCTAGAGTTAAGGGACTACCTTGTTAGTTACATTCCATAAACTTGACACAGTTGTACCACGAGATATGTGTGAGATGAGTAACATATAGAAGTACTTGCGTGTTGGTTGATCCCCAGTGCACATGCGTTAGGTCTAACTGTCAAAGATGTGTGTTAGAAGACATGATAGTTAGTAGTGTTACATAGTCGTGGAGGCGACTTGATAGGAGCATTGGGTGGGAAGAACAATTCCTTAACGTATGGGCCACATATGCACTTTCCTATTCCTGATCCTGCTGGCCTCTGACATTCGAGGAATGTTATGCTTTGAGGTCCCTGGTATCCTGATGGGACTATACCTGAGTTTCCTGTACCAGAGCTAGATGTCCATGCGTTGAAGGTTTGTTCTTAACTGCATGAACACAGTAGAATGGTTAGGTAACCATACTCAATGTCATGTCACCCCATGTTCCATTAGTAGCTTGGGACGATGTTGCATCGCGGAATAGTATGCTACCCCTTGTCCTTGTTTGGTTGTAGGGGTAGTCCACTATTTTGATGATGAGATATTGTATCTTATTACGACTGGGACTACTTTACTTTACTTGTGGCTTGTGACATATTATATATTCAATTTATTATGGCATGTTCTTCATGTATCTTGTTATGTCCCTCTAAGGACCTGGTGATCTCTCTAGGTGTGCGCTTTTCCTGATGTTTCGCAGGTGCTCTAGCCAAGTTCACGATCACCCTTTTTTTTCGTGGAGGATTGCTCTTGGATCGTTCTTAGTCATTTTTATCTATCATTTTCTTGTATATTTTCTCTCATTTAAATTAGTTGGTAGTGGATTTGTCTCCTCCCAACTACATGTATAAATGATAAATTTCATAGTTGATTTATATACTCTTATTTGGTGGATAAGATTTAGTTGTCTGGGTTTACTGCATTTTACAGCTTATGTATACATACGAGATTTTCATATATTGGGATATGCTTCGCATATATGCAGCTGGCACGTCCATGTACTTAGTCCCAAGTATTTTGGGTATGGGGCGTTAAATTAATGTGGAGGACCTAACGTTGTGTAAAATCCCTAAATTTTTATAAATTTATATATATATATATATATATATATATATATATATATATATATATATATATATATATATATATATATATATATATATAGCCATATTTTTATTTATTTTAAAAAAAATTCTATTTCTTTATGACTATAGTCTTAGTCATGAATTGGTTTTGTGCTTATGTAGACTCGAAAGCATGACACAGCTATGGCGACCGTAAGCCATGACTAGTATACTAGCTTAGGATATCTCTAAATTTATTCTTTGAGTTTTAATTGGATACAAATTATTAAGCCATACTATTGTTATCATGCCATATTTTAATATTTATCTATTATTTCTTTCTTCAGTTTTGAAAGGTTCGAATAATTTAATATTTGCTTTTAAATAAAAATAGTAGTAATATGTACCCCTAAATACCCCATTATTTGATTATTGTTGATATAATTATTGTTATTATTTTTATTTTTATTATCATTATTGTCGCTAACAATTTTACTATTTGTTTGTATACTTATTTCCTTAAAAATGAATTTCTAATATACATGATAGGTACAACTATGAAGGTAAATATTTATAAAGTTTATATATATATATATATATATATATATATATATATAGTACATGTGCACGTGCCTTGCACATATTTTAACATTTTTTTAATTAACTTAGGAATACTCTTTAGGAAGACCAAAGAATAGTCTTTGTAATTATTAAATGGTCCTTATGAACCATTTTTACTTAATATAGACATGTAAAGGTATTTTCGGAATTCAAAAGTTTTACCATCAAGTTTTCCTATATATATATATATATATATATATATATATATATATATATATATATATATATATATATATATATATATATATATATATATATATATATATATATATACTTTTAGAAATTTTTGATATAAATTTGGATATATCTATTGACTTATATATATACCTATAAATCAAAAAAAAGAAAGAAAAATGAGAGTTAAATTCTCGAGAGAACTTCATGATCTCGCGAGTAGCCATACCTGAAGAACCGCGACCCCCCCTATTACTCAACCCGCCAACAGAGCAACGGATATATATATATATATATATATATATATATATATATATATATATATATACACCACCCGAGAACAAAATAAACTCGTGCAAAGCCCTAACCCTGACATGATGCAGCCTCCCTGACCCCCATATGAGCTACTCCGACTATAATGATCTGCTTCGTCCTAGCAGAACGTCGACTAAAACGGCAAGTGTAACGACTCAAATGAGCCGTCAACTCGAAGAGTTGCGTCGACCCGACGAAATATCGATGCCTTATCGATGCAAGACTTACGTTGGCCCGAGGAAGCATTGAGTTGGTTCGAAGATTCTAAGAAATCGAATTGATGCAACGCACAAGTCCAAACTTGACCAAATACTGACTTTAGCTGATTTTGTGTACATACTACACTTTTACGCTGGACGATAAGAGGTCGGCATTTTGCCTTACTCAATAAAGTGTCCACGAAACCAAAATAATGCCTTGCGACGAACTAAGACGAAGTCACTGGACTTAGTCTGTCGAGATGAATCCAGACTTAGACTTTCAAAGGCGCGCTCGGAGTATCGCTCGGCCGACGCGAACATCGCTAAGGTGGGTGGCTCCGATGAACCTGTCTTTGCTTATCCTAGACACATAATAATGCGGACACAAATGCTAGAATCACTTGACGATAACACCGTGCATGCTAACATCACGCTTGATAGATGCGAATACCATAAGTAACAATGTCCAAATGGTTCACATAGCCAGCGACCGGTGCATATAGACTAAGTTGGCTCGATTGCGACAATCTGTGTGCGAGAACTTGCATTGAAACAAGTAAAGTGACTAAGCTAACATGCTAAGTTATTGACTCTAACATATCTAAACAATGTCTGAGTAAAACCCATATGGACGACATGAAATAGCTGAACAACTGGACGACTGCTTGAACATGTACATCGAAACACAAGGCTTTTAGAGTACAACATAATTTGACATATTGGAATATTTCGTAGACTCTAAGGCAAACACACCCTTGACACATTTAAGTGCTTATGCAATACTACGTTAAGTCATTACATATGAACCGTTGCCTAACTTGGTTTACTTCGGACAGGAAAGATCGGACGGTAAGTATGGGTAAGTCGTACATGTATTTCTATGTGACACTTGAAAATGATAACACGAAATAGGCTTCAATGACATGCCATGAAATTGACCCTAAGGCAAGATTAGTAAGATAATGAATGATAGATGTTGCACAAAAGTAAACTGAATGTGTTTGGTAATGATAGCATTGTGGGCGAGTTAGCCTTCCCACCAGTGCATAACAATGTACTGATAACCCCACAGTCTGCATGCAAGGTGCAGAAGGACCACGTCGGGTGCAGAGACTTCCCTCGAACGTGCTAAGGCGCGGAGCTAAACTCTGGAGCCTTGGAGCGTTGCAAAGGAACTGAAGCACTATATATAGGACATAATGTATTGGAACATCGCCATGAATCATTCTATCTTGTAAGCCACTTGGCACGCCTTTTATGTTTCAGAGAGAGAGAGAGAGAGAGCATTAGTGAATTGTAATCTCGGTATAACGCCGCTTGTACTACTTCTTGACAATCAATAAAGACCATTGAGTTTTGTTTCAAATTGTGTTCATTTAACTTCCGTTGTAAATGGGGACACTCTGTGCAACTCTGTGGCCTAGCTTAATTCGGCCGTTTCTGGACTTGGTCTTACACGAGCGCGACTAGGCTCGTGCGGCATCACGTCTTAGCGAGAACGATCGGCCCTACGGGACCGGGGCATGACACCGACCGTCGTACCGCATGAAGATCGTCGGACACCGCCAAAAACTGCCCCATAGTCGCACAAAACAAAGTCATCTTTTGCTGATTCTCGACAGCAGGTACTTCCTTTCCTCATCGTTGTATTTCCAATCTCGATCGTTTCTGATTCTACGAAGTCCTATGCGAAGCCTATGTGTCCCTCTTCAAAATCCTCCAAAAGAAGTTCGTAATAAACCCTTATATCGACCAGAAGCTCGACGTAAAGTTGGGCAAGAATCTGTACGAAAAATAGAATAATAGGGCTGTCTAGACCCCACTTTAGAAGAAGACTTTTGAACTAAATATTAGGGTTTTCAAAAATCTAATTTAAGACCCCTAGACAACATATAAGTCTATAAAACTCTTTTTACAGATTTGGATTTCTTCAATTGTGTGCATAGAAATCGGTTTGCAAAAATAAAGAAAAACTTGTGTTCGAAAACAAAAAAATTTGTGAAAACTTTTCGATACGGCGTGCGTCCCGTCAAACCGGACTATGTGGTCACACACTATATGCATCGAAAGGAGCGTATGGATGCTTTCGACGTATAAAAACTGGCGGAACTTGATTTTGTTGCGTGTGTGCGACGAAATCAATACGTATCCGTCAAGACACTCCCGTATCGACACTTTGCAAACTAGCCCATAACTTCGTGCGCATTCGTCGGATCGACACGAAACTTGCGCCATCAAGACCGAATCATTTTTTTGGTCCTTTACGCCAAGTTTGATCAGAATCTGAGAAGGTCGACCAGAATGCCTTTTTGGTGGGCCCGCAACCCGCTCTAATGGGCAAATTTGTGCATGACCCGTCGGAATCCAACTTTGGACATACGGTTGGGTTCGTCTCCTCAAATTGAACCTGTAGACATATAGTTTGACGACTTTAGATACCCTAGATACTGGCACACGTTTCGGTGCAAAATGGGTCCAACGACAGATATTGTTTTGACCCAAAATTACGATTTTGCCTCTGTGTCAAAAATTGGACTTATGGGTAGTCCATCCCTGCTATTTTTCTTATTCTTGAAATGTTCATGGTATTTATTTCAGCATCCGAGGACATTTGTGAGATTTGACCTTCTGTGCTTCATTATTCTATCGATTCAAGATATTGGATGTCGCCCTTCTTGAGCACAATCTCAGACAAGATACCTTGCCATTTGCTGTTTATTTTACTTTAGCTCATATTTCATACATTATTTATTATTTTTCTTTCTGCAAAATAAACTGTAATAGCTTGTATTGTTAAACTGTTATACTGTTTAATTATATTCCCAGCTATTATTTATTCTTATACACATTAAACCTAGAGTTAAGGGACCACCCTCTTATCGTGTTGCATGCATAGGCCTTGACACTTTTTTACCACGGCGTTGCGAGTCGCATATAGAACTCGGACATGCGTGATTGGTTGGCCACCGGTACGTATAAGTCGTGCGACGGGATTAACCGCTAATAGTATTGCATGATAGTTTGACTTAGCGGTTATAAAGGTTATGTATTGTCAAGGCAACATATAGGCATTGGGTGGGGAGGACCGGCGTATGGGCTACTATGAACTTCTTCCTTGTAACCGTACGCTCCGCCGGAGATGCGGGTTGATGACCCTTTATTTCCTTGTTTGCACGTTCGAGTTATGCTTTAGGCCCCTGGTGCGATCCCACTTTTAGCTAGAGAGCCCATGCGTTGGAGGGATGTTCTTAAACTGCATTCACTTAGAACGGTTAGGCACCCTTATCCGTTAGGTACGAGTACTCTTGGTTTGGATACTTATATCTAATCGTGGCTTGGAACAGTAATTTGTCGCGGACTAGTTTGCCACAACTTGTGCTTGTTTGGTTGTAGGTGTGGCTTACTATTTCGATGAGAAAGTACTGAACCTTGTTTAGGTCCGGATACTATATTGGATTCATGACTTGGAAAGATACTTTATCGTGCGTTAGTGTGCCATCTCCTGTCCTTGTTTGGTTAGGGGGATGGTTCGCTAATTCAAGGGTGGAGTGTTGTACCATATTATGATCTGATTGACTTATTATTGAGCAGTATTTATTCAGTTTATATGGCATAATTTTATGTATCTTGTTACGTCCCTCTGAGGACTTGGTTATCTCTCCAGGTGTGTGCTCATATCTTTTTGCAGGTGTTCTTGCCAAGACGTGATCGTCTTCATTCACTTCGAAGATGATTGTTCTTGGATCGTCCCTTACTTCGCTTGTCAAACTCTTTCTTTGTTATGTATTTCATTTCCTAGTTGGTAGTGGATTTGTCTCCGCCCAACATATTGTACAAAGACATTTCATAGTTGATTATATGATATCTTTTACTCCTTTATTTTGTGGATGATATTAGATTAC
Organism: Iris pallida; assembly: GCA_029216955.1. Taxonomy (NCBI): domain Eukaryota; kingdom Viridiplantae; phylum Streptophyta; class Magnoliopsida; order Asparagales; family Iridaceae; genus Iris; species Iris pallida. The sequence goes on along the minus strand of JANAVB010039818.1, from coordinate 4,794,589 downwards.
TATTGGTTTTACTACATTTTATAGCTTATGTATACATACGAGGTTTTCATATATTGGAGTATACTTCGTATGTATGTAGCTGGCATGTCTACGTACTTAGTCCTAAGTATCTTGGAACTGGGACGTTACACGTTGTTTCATGAGCCTATGGCATATTATTTCTATGATTCTGATTTTGCAGGTTCTCCAGGTTTACCATCGACAAGTGGGCATCCTTATACCGAGTCTGGACCAGTGACACCTCCTCCACCTCCGTCACCACATTGAAGGCACACGAGACTTGAGATTGAGGATGTTATTGATGACGAGATAGTTTCCACTACAGACGGAGGCTACCAGTGCTTCTTGGTACGTTGGCACGGACGACCAGAGTCTGATTGCTCGTGGTTGACTATGGATGAGCTCTAGAAGCTAGACCCAGATGTGTTGACAGAGTTTCTTCAACGTCATTCACTAGGTAGTGAATCTTCTAAGTCGGGAGAGTTGATGGGGACCATATTCGACTAAGGCGCGGAATGAGACAGAGACGAGCCCGAGTCTTGGACTAGCTAGCTTAAAAATATCTACAAAAGATATTTTTGTTGAGAAGTTTAGACTTTGTTTATCTTTATTGTTATTTGTTTGTTTTGGAAGGTTATTTGGATGATAAGTTAGTTGAGGAGTTTAAATTCTTTTTATCTGTTGGGACGTTAGTTTAGATAAGAAGTTTATCTCTTTTACAATTATTTTGTGTTATCTTTTGGTTGAGTGTATGGCTATAAATAGGGCCAGAAACTTATAGCAGAAACACAAGATGAATGAGAATAAAATCCACTTTTAAACTTTGGTGTGAAGCCTAAGAATAAGTGAGTTCTATTATATTCTAAATATATTATCGTCGATGTCTTTGCCGAAGGATCCGTTGTCCTGTTTGGAGGAGCATTCAGACTCTCCAAAGATGACGATGACGTCCACGCTTCCACAAACCCAAGTCAAATTCGGATTGAGTATCTTGTTCGCGAGTGGCGCATACGGTCTTCTTCCTCGACACGGAGTTGTGCACCATATTCAAGGAGGCCCAAGTACGTGCTGAAGACCTATCCCTCGTAGAACAAAGTTTGTGTCTTTCGCGACGGCCTGCGACATAATCGCACTCTTTTGGGTAAGTCGTACAATTTATTTTCAAAACTAATAGCAATAACTAGGTCTTCCTTCGTCATTTTCTGTCTAATCAATTACAAAGAACTTGTTCATAGTTAAATCTGCTACGAATCCTAATTTTGAAATTGGATTAGACGAACTTAAGTCCCGTCCTGCGTCAACAACTCAGGACTCGAGCTTTTTCCTACTGCCGAGGAAGTCAGGAATACAATTTTCTCTTTGAAGGTGGACAGCGCTTCTGGCCCTGACGGCTTCTCGGGGTCGTTCTTCCAGTCGTGTTGGGAGATCGTGGAAACCGACTTCATGGAGACGGTGGTGGCTTTTTTCGAGGGTCTTCATCTTCCCAAGGCTGTGGGGAGCACGTTACTTGTCCCGCTCCCTAAAACTAGCAACCCCCTGTCTTTCAAAGATTTTTGCTGATAAGTTTATGCGATTTTCTTAATAAGATCATTTCTAAACTTATCTCCAACAGGATGGAGACCATTCTTCCGAAGATCGTTTCTGCAGAGCAAAGCGCGTTCGTGCGGAAAAGAGAAATCGTCGACAATATCATGCTCGCCCAAGAGTTGGTCAGCTACATGGGGACTAAGAAGCGGGAAGGGAGAGTGACTATTAAACTGGACATGGAGAAAGCATACGACCGGCTGAATTGGAGCTTCATCATTTGGATGTTAAGGGCGTCTAGTTTCTTGGAGAAGTGGACGGATATCATATTCAGAGCCGTGTCCGATTGTTGGTTCACGCCTCTCGTGAACGGTGTAGCGGCGGGATACTTCAAATCCCAGAGGGGGTGCGTCAGGGGGACCCCCTATCCCCTACGCTCTTCATCTTGGCGGTGGAAGCTTTCAGTAGGAGTCTGAATAGTTTGGCAGGTAGGTCGTATTTCAGGAGGTATTTCTCTTCGAAAGACTGTCCGATCGTGACGCACCTCGCATATGCGGACGACGTGCTGACTCTGTTGGCGACAAAGTATCGGTATTGATGGTGATGGACGTGATCAAGAAGTATGAAAGGGCTTCCGAACGGCGGGTTAATGCAAGTAAGAGCAAAATATTTCTCCATCATGATTTTTTGATTGTGAGGCGCAGATCTTTGGGGGCGATCACTGGTTTCCCGTCGGGCTCCCCCGCATTTCTATATCTGGGTTGTCCATTGGCCTACGAAAACAGGTGGGCTGAGTTGTTTGAGACACTCATTTCGAAGATCAGAAGTAGAATTAAGGGTTGGCATAATTCAGTCCTCTCTCTCGGAGGTAAGTTGGTTTTGATTAAGAATGTATTGTGCTCCATGGCGATGTATACGTTAGCCGCGTGCAACCCGATGGGGGTGGTAGTAAAATGTATCGAACGTATGCTCGTCGATTTCTTTTAGGGGAAGAGGAGGGTCGGGTGAAGAGGGTGTGGGCCGATTGGCGGAGCATGGCCAGATCATTTGCAAATGGGGGACTTGGGATTCGAGGAATAAAGGAAGTCATCGATGCTCTCTCAGTTAAGCTTTGGTGGAAAGTGAGAAGCCAAAACTCGCTATGGTCCAAGTTCATGAGGGGGAGGTACTGCAAGAAAAGGCACCCATCAATGGCCATTGCCAATTGCAAGACGTCGCACATTTGGAAGCGTCTCATTGCGGGGAGGGAGTTGGAGGAGAACTGCATTCAGTTGTAGATTGTGAGGGGGGAATGCGACCCGCTCCAGGAAAATTAGACTGGGAATGGGCGGCTCAGGATGCTGCCAGAGTGGCCGGCCCCTTCCTCGGTTGCTGAGCTCTGGTTCGATGATAGGGGATGGAATTTTGACCTCTTGGAAGGGCTTTTAGGGGATGAGGCGGTAGCTATAGTCAGAAGCAGGGGATGCTCAATCATTGCTAATGACGATAAGCTTATCTGGTCGGCGTTGTCTACTGGACTGTTCTCTCTCCGGTAGGCTTGGGAGGTGACTTGCGAGAGGTACGTTCTTGTACCTGTGTTCGAGAACATTGTTGGTGTTTTTGCCTTTGGACTAGAAAAGATAGTCCCACATCGGCTACACCAAATGGTGAGTATCTCAATATAATGCATTGCTTGTGTTGAGGTGTGCACATGAGGTGTAGTGGGGCACAAGTTTGTGCCATGTGGAAGTATTTTCCTAGAAGGAAAAAGAATTAAATCCAACAAGGATGCAAGTTAATTTTTGTTGTGCGGACTCAGACTCGGACACGGACTCCAGGATGTCTCGTGCATGTACGGGAGTGTTCGGGGGGTAGGCGTGGACTGGCACACTTCTATGCTGATTGTGGGATGATCTAAAATATCAAACTCTATTTTTGAGTATTGGTATTTTAGTCCCACATCGGATAGGAGAAGAGGTGAAGTCTCAACTCCACTCTATAAATAGAGCCCCTTGGCCTCCTTTGAAAGATGCACCAAGAAGAGAGTTGAGGGAGTCTGTTAAGTCCAGGAAGCCCGTTCAAGTCTCAAATATTGACTTACGAGCGTTCCAGAAGTTCTTCGTGAACTTGCTGGTTCCTGGAAGCTGTTCGTGCTCGTGTGGGGCGAATAAAGCTTTGAGCAACGGTGGTTCATTCACCCCAGCATCTCATTCTCGCCTGTCATCGCTGTTGTTGCCTTTTACAGTAACTTCTTTTTAGAAGCTCTACTACCGATAGTTGCTTGCACAAAGTCTCTTTAGATTTTTTGTGTATTACGTAGAATCTTTTTAGATCCTCGTAATTCAGAATCCTCCAGGATTTCTGTTGCACATCTTCTTTAAGGTGTTGCATTTGAAACGTTGTCTGTACAATTGTTTCAGTTTCAGAATTTTCTATCGAAAATTGTGCCTCGGCACTAACAATCTCAAAGCTTTATTGAGAAGATGGATAGTTCTCGTGCTTCGCTCATCGATACCGGCTTTAACAAGTTGGAAAAATTCGATGGCGAACACTTCCAGATATGGAGACGAAAGGTCACTTTAAATCTTCAACTCGTGAATGTTGATCACGTGCTGTCAGAAGAAGAACCGATCGTTCCAACCACTGGATCTGCTGCGGCTGTGGCCGCTGCTACGACCAAGCAAGCGAAGTGGAAGAGAGAAAATAGTATATGCAAACTACTGATACTCAATTCCATGGAAGACTCTCTGGCAGAGTCCTACTCCAAGAAGACATCTGCCAAAGAGATATGGGACTCCTTGGAAAAGCTCTATGAAGATGACGAGAACCGGTCCAAGATCTTCATGGTAGAAAAATACCACAAGTGGACCTTCGAAGACGAGAAGGCGATGCTGCCCCAAGTGAAGGAGTTTCTGAAGTTGCGTCAGAAACTAGAAGACGAGAACATGCCCCTCGTCGACAAGTTTGTCGTTGGAGGGATCGTCGCGAAACTTCCTACAGAATGGAGCAACTTCTATGCAAGGATGCATCGAAAGAAGATGAAAATTAGCTTGGAAGATTTCTTGCAAGAGATCCATGTTGAGGACGAGATACGCTCTCAACAGAAGATGGATACTCTGTCCAAACAACTGGCGAAGGCAAATCTGGTCCAAACCAGAGAGTACCAGGGGAAGCAGGCTGCTTCTCATCGCAAAAAGAAGGACTTCAAGAATCTGAAAGTGAAGGGTCCTGCTTTCAAGCAGCAGAAGTCCAAGTCCCATGTAACTTGCTTCAATTATGGCAAGAAGGGCCACTACAAATCCGAATGCAAGTCCAAGCCTAAAGAACAAGGTGAGCCTAGTAAGGTTTCTATGATTACTAATCTAGTTGCCATGATAGCACAGGTTGCAACTGTGGGGGCTGACTTAGACTGGTGGATAGACACAGGTGTGACCTGCCATGTCTGTTCAGACAAAGACTGGTTCGTCTCTTATGAGCCAACTTCAGAGAAGGTCATAATGGCAAACCAGGCACAAGCTGAAGTACTGGGGATCGGGACGGTGGAGCTGAAACTCACATCGGAGAACACTTTGATGCTTCAAGGTGTGAAGCATATTCCAGTAATTGCTAAGAACCTGATCTCTGGAAGTCTGCTCTGCAACGCAGGCTTGAGGATGGACATCAATGCTGGCCAGTTGGTGATGTCCAAGAAGGATACATTCTTCGGAAAAGCTTTCCAAACTGAAGGAATGTACAAGATTCAGCTTGTTGTAACCCAGCATGATAATATAAATGCAATCACTTTTTCTGATTATTCTCTTGAGTTGTGGCATAATAGGCTAGGACATGTTCATTGTAAAAGGATTAACAGAATGTCTAGTCTAGGACTTATCTCCAAGTGTGGGGGTAAGGTAGAGAAATGCGAAGTATGTGCTCAGACGAAGATCACAAGAAAACCCTTTCACAGGGTCCATCGAAGCACAGATCTTCTGGAGTTGGTTCACTCAGATATCTGTGACTTCAAACAATTCTCTACAAAGGCCGAGATGAAGTATTTCATTACTTTTATCGATGACTTCTCAAAGTATGCTTTCGTCTACTTGCTCAAGTCTAAAGACGAAGCATTCGAAGTTCAAGGAGTTCAGGGCCGAGGCTGAGCGGCAAACTGGACAACAACTCAAGAGGTTAAGGAGTGATCGAGGCGGAGAGTATCGGTCTCATGAATTCTTATCATTCTGCAAAGAACATGGAATCATCAATGAGACAACGGCTCCGTACTCTCCTCAATCCAACGGAGTAGCAGAAAGGAAGAACAGAACGTTGACACAGATGATGAACTCCATGTTGTTGACTGCGGGTCTTCCAAAGTGCTACTGGGGAGAAGCTGCACTAACGGCAACGTTCATTCTGAACAGAGTGTCATATGCAACTTTCGACATAACTCCTCATGAACTCTGGTTCAAAGTCAGACCTAACTTGAATGTCATTCGAGTGTGGGGGTGTCTGGCTTATGTGAAGCTCCCGGATCTGAAGATTCAGAAGCTGGGGACAAGGACTACGAAGGCGATCTTCTTGGGGTATGCCGAGAAGAGTGATGCTCGAAGATTCCTTGATATCGAGTCAAACCATATCATCGAATCTCGCGATGCTGAATACTTTGAAGACAAGTTTGCAAAACACAAGAATATTGTTCTCGCGGATCTTCCGGAGAATGATGAGGGTACAAAGCAGACAGAAGTCTTTAATGAACCAGTAGTCCAAGATGAAGCTATCGTCAAGGAGACACCAGCTGAACCAGAACTCGCTGAGCCGTCAACTAAGCGAACGAGGAGGCCGAAAGACTTCGGAGATGACTTCGTCACCTATCATGTGGAAGCAGATCCGCTTACCTATGACGAGGCGATGAAGACCAGAGATGCTGTATTCTGGAAGGAGGCGATAGACAATGAGATTGACTCAATCACCTCCAACAACACATGGGTATTGGTTGACCTGCCAGAAGGAGCAAGACCCATCGGATGCAAATGGATCTTCAAGAAGAAGATGAAAGCAGATGGAACCATTGACAAGTTCAAGGCCAGGCTAGTGGCCAAGGGGTTTGCTCAGAAGCAGGGGATCGACTACTTTGACACTTATGCTCCAGTAGCTCGGATGACAACCATCAGATTGTTAATTGCTCTAGCAGCAATACACAAGCTGGAGATACATCAGATGGATGTGAAAACGGCATTCCTTAATGGCGAGCTGACCGAAGAGATCTACATGCAACAACCAGAAGGTTTTGTCGTCAGAGATCTGGAAGACAAAGTTTGCAAGTTGATGAAGTCTCTGTATGGTTTGAAATAAGCTCCCAAAATGTGGCATGAGAAGTTTGACAAGGTGATAAGGTCAAATGGCTACAGGGTCAGTGAAACAGACAAGTGTGTCTATACGAAGTTTGCTGACGGAAGAGGAGTAATCGTATGTCTTTACGTGGACGACATGCTAATCCTAGGTACGGATTTAAGCTGCGTCACAGAGACAAAGAAATTCCTCTCGACCAAGTTCAGTATGAAGGACTTGGGGGATGTCGACGTAATCTTGGGGCTCAAGATCATCCGGACAGGCACTGGAATAGCGCTGTCACAATCTCATTATATTGAGAAGATGCTCACTCGCTACGGGTATCAAGATCTTCCTTTTATTGATACACCGTACCGGAGTGATCAGAAGATGGAGCCAAATTCGAGGGAAAGCGTCAGGCAGTTGGAGTACGCTAGCGTCATCGGAAGCTTGATGTACGCTACTACTGCCACAAGGCCTGACATAGCTTTTGCAGTGGGAATGCTGAGTCGGTTCACTAGCAATCCAGGCGTTGAGCACTGGAAAGCTGTGAAGCGTGTTATGAGATATCTCAAGAAAAATCAGACATATGCACTTTTCTACAGCGGAGATCCGTCAGTAGTGGAAGGCTTCAGTGATGCTAGCTGGTGTTCAGATATGGAGAGCGAGTATTCTACAGGTGGAATCGTATTCGCCATGGGCGGAGCTGCTATATCGTGGAAGTCGAAGAAGCAAACTATGTTATCTCGCTCCTCCATGGAATCTGAATTATTTGCATTGGATGCTGCTGCAGATGAAGCAGAGTGGCTTCGGGAGCTCATGTATGATCTTCCGGTGGTTGGGGCTCAGATACCGGCAATACCGATATACTGTGACAACCAGACGGCAGCAGCAGTAGCATCAAATGACCTCTTCAACGGAAAGAAGAGGACTGTGCGGTTGAAGCACAGGACAATACACGATCTCATCATGAGGGGTGTTATTGCAGTGATTGATGTTCGGAGTCAGGAGAACCTGGCGGATCCGTTCACCAAGGGCCTCAAGCGCCAGCTGATCGATGACACAGCTTGTAAAATAGGCTTGAAGGCATTCTGATATTGTGTTATTACAATCCTACCATAAAGTTTTATGCTATTAGTTCAAAGAAAAATCTACTAGGCATCTAGCTTTTGGTTCAAGGGAGGACTATTAACCAGAAGAATATCAGGAACGGTGGGTACTTGTCCTCTGTGACATGGAGAGGTTACGGACCTACAACCACTGTTGTCTACTGTTATTTTCTGCGAAAAACGGATCCTGTGGGAAGGTTGGCTTAAATGCCTTAATGAGTTCTCAGGCAGAGTGAATGCCTGGAGTGCTTTACAGGAAGCACGGTAGCGCAGCACTACAAGGAGTGTAACTCCATGCTATAGTGGGGTGACTCCACCATGAGGTTCCCAGGTAGGGGTAATGCCTCGGCTTTGCAAGCCAAGTCACAGCGGAGTAGCACCGCAAATAGGCAGGTAGCCTAATGCTGTATGATAATCGTAATAAAGAGAAGTAGACAGCACTACAAAGAGGACGATGTCCTCATGTTACAGTGGCATGACACCACGAAGAGGTACCAGGTAGGGTAAAGCCTCGGCTTTGTGAGCCATGTCATAGCGGCGTAACACCGCACGGAAGCACAAGGCTTCATGCTGGGTAGTTTGGCACTACAAAGAGGCCTGTGACCTCATGCTACAGTAGTATGACACTACGATGAGGTACCCAGGTGGGGTAAAGCCTCGGCTTTAAGCCATGTCATAGCGGCGTAGCACCGCAAAGAAGCGCAATGCTTCATGCCATGACTCTTTATAAAGAACTCACCTATAGTGTATGGACAGAGATATCAGGCCGTCTATTGAGGGTAAACTTGTAGACGTCCAAAAATTATACACTGAAACCAGGCTGGCACAAGGCCTTCAATGTGCAGCCAGAAGCACAGTTGATGTCATTATGTGAGTAGGAAGAATTGCAGTTATGGTACAGAATTCAAGGCTTAGTCTATTCTTGTATCATGCTGTTATTTAACCTATGCGGGAAGATTCAAGTCGTAGCGACATCTCTCCTAATGCATGATGGGCAGTCACTGTGGGGAACGGTCAACCCATATATTGAGATATGTGGGGGATTGTTGGTATTTTTGCCTTTGGACTAGAAAAGATAGTCCCACATCGGCTACACCAAATGGTGAGTATCTCAATATAATGCATTGCTTGTGTTGAGGTGTGCACATGAGGTGTAGTGGGGCACAAGTTTGTGCCATGTGGAAGTATTTTTCTAGAAGAAAAAAGGATTAAATCCAACAATGATGCAAGTTAATTTTTGTTGTGCGGACTCGGACTCGGACTCGGACACGGACTCCAGGATGTCTCGTGCATGCACGGGAGTGTTCGGGGGGTAGGCGTGGACTGGCACACTTCTATGCTGATTGTGGGATGATCTAAAATATCAAACTCTATTTTTGAGTATTGGTATTTTAGTCCCACATCGGATAGGAGAAGAGGTGAAGTCTCAACTCCACTCTATAAATAGAGCCCCTTGGCCTCCTTTGAAAGATGCACCAAGAAGAGAGTTGAGGGAGTCTGTTAAGTCCAGGAAGCCTGTTCAAGTCTCAAATATTGACTTACGAGCGTTCCAGAAGTTCTTCGTGAACTTGCTGGTTCCTGGAAGCTGTTCGTGCTCGTGTGGGGCGAATAAAGCTTTGAGCAACGGTGGTTCATTCACCCCAGCATCTCATTCTCGCCTGTCATCGCTGCTGTTGCCTTTTACAGTAACTTCTTTTTAGAAGCTCTACTGCCGATAGTTGCTTGCACAAAGTCTCTTTAGATTTTTTGTGTATTACGTAGAATCTTTTTAAATCCTCGTAATTCAGAATCCTCCAGGATTTCTGTTGCACATCTTCTTTAAGGTGTTGTATTTGAAACGTTGTCTGTACAATTGTTTCAGTTTCAGAATTTTCCATCGAAAATTGTGCCTCGGCACTAACAAACATTTGGGGTAAACGTGTCCCGATCAAGTGGAGTATCTTGTTGTGGCGCATTTTATGCGAAAAGCTTCCTACGGACGACATTCTCAAAACCATGGGACAGTAAACAACACAAGGTAATACAATAGGCAGCAGGTTGGAAAATCAATTATATCTATCAGTAAGATTAAGCATGTGGTGTTCAGAATATATAAGAATTTATCATGTGTGTTTTTCTAAACTGTAAATGTGCAAAACCTTCAGCGAAGTATTCAAATTTTGTACCAAAATATAACCAGATTGTGAATCGACAAACCTTCTCTTCCGTCCATCATCTTTGACAAGTATATGAGCTTGCAATATCAACATCAAGCTGCCATATTTGAAACCAAAAGGTCAAGGTTACTATTGGAACATCCAAAATGATAAACCAAAAGGTCAAGGTTGATGCTGTTGCTCGCGACGGCCGCTGCTCGGAGACATCCGTCCCGTATTCCGGTACTGGGACGTGACATATAAATTTTGTTCAAGAACAGCTCCAACAGATATTGTTGCTAGCAACTGATTGTGACACAGGCACAACCACCACATGATCATTTATTCTGATACTCACAAGATCATTTCCTCACGTAACGGGGACACTATAAACATTCCATTAGTTATGTATCAACGCTCCAACAAAAATACTTGTATGCATAAAAAATCACGGGTTCGGCAGGATTGTTCACCAGTGTAATTATGGCAATCATATCACACGTATTGTGCTCTCACAAAACTGACTGTTCCAACCGCACCACAGTTGATTCTCTAACCATAATTTATTTGCCCCCTCTGAGTAAAGATCCTGCATACACCCGGATTTAGAGAAGAGGACAAGAAAGGAGTGGGTGGAGGTGTTTTGTACATATTGTTGTGTATGTGTTGGTAACTATTTGTGTCATCTCATCTACAAGTTAAAGCGGGTTTTTAACCTAGGAGGCACAGACGCTCCAAACCTCCTTGCTGTGTATGTGTTGCTCGTGTTGGACACATATCAGACACCCATGGACATACCAAAATGTACTAGAACACCAAAATATGTGCCAAATCCATGCCGTGTCCGTGTCCGTGTCCGTGCAACATAAGATTTAGCAGTGAATAGATGATAAACACCAACCATGTATACTTGTTTAGTTGAGGAACCATCTTTTCTGAAATGGTTGGTAGAAAAATGCAAATTCTCAAGATACCAACATTAATATCATGAAATAGTACTGAAAACAAGCCATTGTCCTTGGTGTCCTTGGCAATGATAGGATAATGATACTACCTCAGCAGTCTTTCCCATCAATATGGGTTTGGCTATGTAATACGCTAGGCTTACATAAATATGATAAAGAGTACAAAAATATGAACCATGTACTAATAAAGTGGCTACATTTTTTTAATTCCTGTGACCAATCCCTTTTTGTTTGATGCTTGTTACCTTTCAGTTCAACTATGATGTGAGCAGAATTTTTCAAGCGCCATGGGATGCATTATACCCAATGATAACTGAAGTTTGTCAACTCTCAATGCAACTTCCACTTGCTGAAGTCTACAGTTTAACTCATCCTTGAATTAGTAATTGAAGCTCAAGGATGGAAACAGCAAAGCTGCATGTAAAAGGCCTAAGGCTTTAATAGCAATATTTTGAATTGTCCAATGTCAATTGAAAAGCCTTACTATTACATTTGTTGGTCTCGTTATGCTTGTAACATAAAATAAAAAAAAATTCTGGATCGCCCTTAGCTACAGCAGCAGGTCAAATAGATGCGCATCTACCTACACGACCAATTTTACCTCTCTTGACAGATGCGAAGTTTTCTGAATACAATATTGGCAACATGAATTCCAAACTATCAACCTTGTAAATTTCTTGGAAACCTTGGGTTTTAGGATCATAGTAGAAGAGTAAGTTCAAGTTTGTACATGTAAACAAGATCCTTCCATCCTCCTCGACCATCAAGGGTTCAAGCCCCCTACACCCCATCGTCAGATAGGGGTCGTGGTAGGAGACATCGACGGTGCATTCTTTCGCCCAGACGCCCACCTCCTCCCTGAGTAACCAAATGTCCGCGCGACACCTGCTAACCACTTCGCTAAATTGCACCAAGCACAAGGACCCCATTCACTTCCCTGAGCAAGAAATCGTAGTATTTGTATCGAGGAGCGAGACGCATGGGTCTATGCCTGGGATCACCGACCAGCCCTCCTTCTCGAGATCGAACCAAGCTATGCCGTCAGAGGTAGATGCGGGCAGCACATGCACGAATCTATCGACGACGACAATGTTGCACGTGTCATACGAGGAGATGAAAAGGCCGAACGGCGGGGGGTTCTTCGCTGCCCTCCATCCCGCGGAGCCTCCTATCGTCAGGACCTTGCAAGATTGCATCTCGTAGAAAACCAGCGCCTTGTATTTTCCGATGGACTCTACGTAACCTATCGCTGCACCGAAGCCAATAAAACTGCATAGAGGAACCTTGATGTCGATACGCTCTCCTATTGCATGGGTTCCAGATGCGCATCATTTTCTCGTCATTGTACACCAAACGTGAGGCAGTGGCATGCCGACTCCGCCTTTCCGTGCATATCGAACCCCAAGTCGGCAGCCGAGCCCGCCACCCTCCAATGCTCCTTCATCTTCACAGCGAAGAAAGGAATACGATCTGCTACGTAATCGGGAGTTAGTACGAGGAGCGTAGGGTTCCGTTTGGACCTCCACCAATGGAGCTTCTCTATTCTTCACGGCGAAGTCATTGTTGGAGAAACCTAATAATCCAGAGTAATTGAGAGCAAAGAACTTAAGAATCCAGAGATGATTATGAAGGAGAGTGGGAGGAGTTGGATAACAGACAATTAGTATCATAGCAATTTAAAAAAGTAGGAGAAAAAATAGTTTAAAGAGAGAGAAAATTAATATAGTCCTTAGTATTCTCAAATAGTACCCTTTTTTTAAGGGATAGTGGAATAAACTTTTCCAAAATCCTCTGATATTTTCTCATACTTTCTCATTATTCTCCCACTTCCAAATAAAAAATAAAAAATTAGTGGTTAGTTTTGATTTTTTTCCCTCACTTTTGCGTATAAAGAGATGGGACACTTTTGATGAAGTTGATGAGGTATCCTGCAAGTCTTCCAAGATTTACCAAAGCAGGACTTGATAAGCCTGAGGATGAAAAAGAGAGTACAATTTGGTCCACTAGGGTCTAGATGGAATGCCTTGGCTCTCTTGTCCGAAAAGGATATTGATAGAAAACAGCCATTCCATCTATCTAGGAGTCGAGGTGTAATTCGGGCCGGTCCGGGCCGGATTGGCCCCATTTGGACCGGGCCCAACCAGACTTGGTCCGGGCCCAGCCTGGACCAGGGCTGTTAGCGGGCCGAGACTGTTAGCGGACGGGACTGGCCCGGCCCGGTCTGGGGAGTGCTAGCCCAGCCCGGACCAGCGACCCGGCCGGGGTACGGCTGGGCCGGTCCCGGCCGGGCTCAGGCTCAGTTTGGAGGACCCAGCCCAGACCCGATAGGAGGGGGGCTTGGGCGGGCCGAGCTGGTGGGCGGGCCAGGCCGGGCTGAACAGTGCCCGGGTTCGGGCAGGCTCGGGCCGGTCCGGGGCTAAACCGGACCGGGTTACACCTTGATCTAGGAGTGAGCAACTTATGGGCGATGATGGACGATTAAAGACCTGCATTTGACACCAGATATGGAGAAACACATTCCAGATCTCTTCATTAAAAGCAGCAGTTTGCAGAATATTGATAAAAGTATCATAGCAAGTCGCAGCAGCAGCAACAGCAGCAGAGATGATCACAACGGATTATCATTATGAAACAAGTTACCGTTCGGTTTTTAATGCTGTGGATGTATATGTTTGGTACGGGCTATCATGTAGTTTGAGAGTGATGAGCTATTTTAATGTTCATTACAAGAGAACAAACAATATTTTCGCACGAACTAGTTCCCAGAGTAGTCTTACCCAACTTTTGATCTTTGGCTATTTGAATCATCATTAACATTCAACAAACATATCCTCCTCTATTTTACAGTATCAATTCAAGTTCCTTTAGGCCCCGTGTACCTGATTCTAGCCGCTTCTTTTTTTTGATCTGCTAAAATAATGAAAAAACAAGATGCTGAGAAAGATAACCTGGCAATAGAGAGTAACTAGAGAAAATATTATTTAGACTAAAAACATGACAAAATCCAACATACTAGCCATATTAACTAGCCATATTAGTTGTAAGTTGACATCAAAATACCACTAAACATGAAAAATCAGTATCAAAACTTGCATGCATTGGGATATTAATTCCAAAGTAGATATTGGTAAACTTGCATGCATTGGGATATTAAATCATTCCAAAGTAGATATCGGTTCTCATTTACCACCACCTCTCCTTCCCTGGCCGCGACCTCGTCCACCTCCTCGGCCAACACCACCTCTCTTCTGGTGCCCTCCAGAATTCTTCCCATTAAATGCTTTGGTTTCATCTGACGAGGGATGATGGCGTTTCATGTTCTCAGGCAACGGCAGTAGGTGCTCAACACATTTTCTGAAGCTAAAGTCTTCACTTGTGCCGTCAGTCCGAACAATGAAAAAGCATCGGCTCTTAAATGTTGGATGAAAGCGAACCTGGAAAGCCTGGATTCCTGCTCCAATCTTTTTGTTGGCCTCTGCATGGCCTTTCTTCAGCAAGTCAAATAACACCATGTGTTCATACTGCAAGAGTACCAGGAAATAGATCAGAGTATGATAGCAAAGTCTACTTAATCAATTTAAATGAAACAGAACTACTTATGCCGAATTGTTAATTCATGTAACACCTATTTTGTACTGGGTGGGCGCTAGGCAACAGCCCACCCGCCTCTCCTAGGCGACGCCTACGCGTCCGCCCAGGATTTGCTGCTTTGAATCAAAAAATTCTACAATTATGCATACAACAAATATATAGTATATAAGTAATAAGCATTACGCAATAGGCATAAAAGTAATATAAGAAGTAACAAATATGAAATAACCAATATTCAACATCAAGTAAGGATAGTAAGCATAACTGGGCGACCCTAGGAGGACATTTTTTTTCCCCTGGGTGACCCTAGGCGAGCGTCTAGGTGAGCAAAACCTCACCCAAGAAAAAAATTTGTAAGTCGAGGCGAGACCTCTTCAACCCACACGCCTAGGCCTGTGGCAACATTGTGTAACACTGACACCAACCTAGTTATTTGGCTGAACGATAGTCCCAAACGTATATGTCTGAACCATAATTTGCATTCTCATAAGATAAAAGGACAATTCATTTTTAATTAGTTTCAATATGATATTTTCTTAAGTCATGAAATGAGTTGATATTCCATAGTTCAGCTACATTTGTTACACCAGTAATTTTTAAGCTCACAATAGCAACAAAACGAAAGAATCTCTACTAGGGCGGGCCAACCTTCAGCAAGACAGAATTTCTTTAGTCCCAATTTTCATTTCATTAGTTTCCTATTTCTATAAAGCGTATTTCCATTTGTAATCTACATATCTAGTATTTACTTGTTCAGCAAGATATCCTACATCAAAAGAAATGGGCAAGTCCAACCCTAAACCTCAAATCTAAAACCTTATTGACATCTTAATCCAAGTCTATATTTAAGTACCATATTAATTTCTACTTCTTTTGGATAACATGTTTAGACAACATAGATACAACAGTGAACAAAAGCATCAAGGAGAACTACTCAGCTGACGAGCAAACAGCAAGATAGAGGACAACGCATTATTAAAAAATACTGTAAATTAACAGCAATGATGCTCTAAAGAACTTCTCGTTGTGTTAAACAGTGCACACATCAAATTATTCGTTAAGTTAGTAAAATTAAGGCGACAGCATAAGTGTTGTTCTATCCCCAGACTTTGTGAGGCTACAAGTGGATAGGATTTGATTTAACATAAACAAGACAGCCAAATATAATGATCTGGTCTAGAAAGTACAAAATAGAAAAACAACCACTTTGGTCCAATGCAACGCAAATGAATACTAAAAAAGAGAATATTCATATTCCGATAAATTTGACAAGAAATGCTGGATAAAATTCATGACATTGGACTAGAAGGCATCAAAGGGGTCAAGCTTCGGTTCAATGAACATCACAAAAAGCATCATCTTACATAAAAAGTTTCCAACTTTAAGAAGCCTATTGATTCCATTACAAAAAAAAAAAAATTGACCTTTTGGGACTACACTGTTCGACACGCTAATTTGAAGTGTACCAAAAAGCTAATATTTGGGACAAAATTTTAGTTTGTAATAAAAGATAATTATTTAGGACAGATTTGTAAATAAACTTAAAGATGTACCTTATTTAAGACCGAAGATTTATCCCGTACCAATAAAAATGGATTCTGTCCAAATAAAACAGGGGGTGGGGGGATTAAATTTTGCTTTCCCTCCACTATTTCACTGTTGTCTAAAAATATATATAATATAATCCCTAATTCTCTTTCCCGCACCGACCAGAGCACCCCCAAATCCCTCTTCCCTCCCTCCCTCCCTCCTCCTCCTTCCAAGAACAGATCCCAAACCCTAGATCCCAACCCTCCTCAAATCATAACCCTGATCCCAACCCACCTCCACAAACCCACGCCTAGACCATCATCTCTGTGTTGGCACTCGCTGGCGAGTCCATCACATGGGGGGATGAGTTTTGCACCTCTCCATTCATTCATTCATATTTCTAGAAAGCTCCGATTTTGATTTCGACGAGATCGTCGTGACTTCTAAGGGTAAGCAGATCATGATATTTCTTGACATCTTGAGCTCTCTAGTGCTTTCTCTTTGGAAGTCATCCCTTGTGCATGATTTTTTAATTATATTTTTTGTATGTGGAGCTTTCCAAATTTTTTGGCTTGAGATCCAGTTGGGGCTTAAACGATGAGGATGAGGAGGACGATGGGTTCAGCACAATAGAAGCTCACAGGGGTCCTCCATCCTTTGCCAAATTTCCCACCTCGGTGTCCTTGTTTGCAAATAAAATTTGGATATTTTGGTCCTTTTGCGTGCAGGGGTTCCTGGAAAGACGATGGATAACAAAGAAGACAAATGTTCTGTTGCCATCTCACATATAGTTGTTGTCCGATGGGCTTCTAACGTCATCAACTTGGTAATACCAATCATATGTATATAGTTTATGAATTAACAATACATGAAACAAGAACATTTCCTGTGGTCCTATGAAAATTTGGACTAAGTTCTGGTCCTTTGTGAAATGGCAATACTTCTTCAGTCTACAGTTGTGTTCAATATATACTTGCTACATCCCCTTTTATTTATTATTATTACTTTGCTAAAAGAATCGTCTTTGGTTGTAGTAGAATCATATTATGAATGATCAGAGGGCGATGACGCCTCGATTGAAGCACTCTGCCATGGAGCATTACCGCAGAAGCAAAATCAAACATAGGTGACCAATTATTGTTGTTATATACAAATTATTTTATCCTCCTTGTGAAAATATTACTTTGTTATGTTTTTTTTTCTTCTAAATATGGTCAAGTTTAAGTTGGATGATAGAAAATATAGTTATTTTTTTAGTGAATATGGTTAAGTATTTTTACTGATTTTTTTTGTATTGCATGTAGCAAAGACTTGACAAAAATAATTATAGCACATGCCACAAATCAGACTAAGAGCGTAACAGTGTGCACTTTGGAAAGATATCAAAGGGTACATATTCAATATGCACAATATAGTGACAAGCTTCTTGGATGCGACATACATACAGGAAAATGCATGCTCCATGTTCTACATTTTACAAATTATGTGTACCTACTTTTAGACTACTTTTTGTATAGTCGGGCAGGACGGCAAGAGTGTCGCTGAACGTTGGATATGTATACCCATTTGCCTGAGAGCTTAGTACATACTCTTATTTTCTCCATTTCGGTATGACGAATCAATATAAATGTTAATGTTGCTTTTTGGTCCTTAGAACCTCCAAGGATGCATTTTAACTTTTCATACACTTTTTTACAGGATGCTTGATGTTTTACAGTTTTATGTTAATGGTTTCATAAAATATCCTCTTTAAGATGCCACATCCTTTTCCATTACTTGTATATCATCACCATACAAGGTTGTCAGAAAATGAGCAAAATCATGTTTACGGAGCACAATATCGGTCGTCCATGTACTTGTGTACCAAAGATTCCACTAGCACTAGATTATCATACATAAACAAGAAGACGTCGACATCTATTAAGTTATAAGAAATCTATGCATTAGAGAATGTAATTTTGAGCCTTTAGATGGCTTAAAACTTATTTCCTGGAATTATGTACACTAAAGTTCTTTAATACATGTATATAGCTTATTGGAAATTTTCTGACCACCTATAAAATGAGGGCTCAAATATATATACAAGATATGTTTTTTATGTTAAATGGGATGAACTATTGCTTGGAGAAACCGTGGTTGTATCAACCCTTGGAGGATTTGGGAATAAGGAGCAGTTGAAGAAGATAAATGGCGGGGCCAAGGCATTCAAATGGAAGCTATTTTAGCTAATAGACCTTCACTCTTAAGGGGTACTAAATGAATGGAGGAAAAGGTTTCAAGCAGTTGCTAAAAGCAGCATATATTACTCCTTGAAAAGAACCTCTTTAGATATTTATTCGAATGTCCATTCTTCATTGTAAGTCATATTTCAAATTAATAACAATTAAAAATAGAGAATGACTAGTTAGAATAAAGGGAATAGTTACATATGTTTCTCCCTTGCTCCTCTCATTTGCTAAACCTTCCACTCCTTTTAAGAACTCAAGCAGTGCTTATGCAAGCTGAGCATGATAGATCTAGGCAATGTGTGTATAGGTTGAAAGTTTCAAGTCTGCCCATGATCTATGCCTGGAATATTCATCCGTGGACCCTCACATTCTTTTTTTCCCTTTAAAAACGGGTACCCAGCCATTGTAAGCTGGCTCAGTACTCAACCAATATAACATTACCATAAATGCTTCAATAAAACATACAGACCCCAGTTAAGCTTAGTGACTTGGCATGTACATACGATGTTCACTAATAATACTATTCAGACATTACATATGTTAAAGGATATGATGTTTGATATTGAAGTGTTGAAGGTCTTGAAAGAGTGCACACAAGGAAGAGTACACACAAGAATGCACATAAGGGAAGTCTTGAAGATCCTTAAAGAGCTTTATATAAATGTCGAGAAACTGATATTGAAGTATCCAGGTAACATAGGTTCCAATTCAAAGTGATCTAATGGTCATATTTTCCTATGTGCATAAATCTGAACAAGTACCTATAGTTCCCTAGAGTAGATTTATATCTTGACCAAAATGCATGATAACAGTGATATCTAAATATACTTTAATAATTTCGCATTGACTTTGAATGAAGCTTATGAATAAGTACAAAGTCCATGTAGAGGCTCAGTTATGCTCACGCAATACTCTAGAAATATTTAAGTTAGATTTTGTTGAAAAAAGATTACTTACTTTTATAGTAAGTTAAACGATATATATATATATATATATATATATATATATATATATATATATATATATATATATATCGTTTAACTTACTATAAAAGTAAGTAATCTTTTTTCAACAAAATCTAACTTAAATATTTCTAGAGTATTGCGTGAGCATAACTGAGCCTCTATATATATATATATATATATATATATATATATATATATATATATATATATATATATATCCTATGGAGGTACATTGCAACAAATCTTCTTTTTCTGCAGCATTGCTTCTATGATCTTAGGAGCACTTGCCGCCATGGCCCACAGTTTACTACTTTCTGGTCAACTCAAACAGGGATGATTAGCCGTATTTACTAACTCTAGTTACTGGGATACTTATATCCTAGAAAAAGGGTGTTCTCAGCTTACGTTTCTTATCGGACTACTTTACTGCTGAATATATATATATATATATATATATATATATATATATATATATATATATATAAGCGTTTGTACTTATGTTAGCTTTCTATATATATATAAATTGAAAAGTACATCTTTATTAAACATTTTTTTCTAAAATACTTTTTAATCAAAAGTACCCAAATCATAAAGAAAAAAGAGTAAAAAGAGTAACTATACAGATAGAGAGAGAATAAAAAAAATGACCTTGTTGACATTGACATTTGGTGGCCAGAAGTGGAGAAATTTGAAGAAGTAATTGAACATCTCCTCTCCCGATCCGAAGCTCTTCGGTCCCAATTTCTCACTAACAGCCACCTCCTTCTCTTCCTCGTCCTTCTCTTCGACCTTAGCTTTCTTCGATGCTTCTTCATCTCTTCCTTCTTCTTCTCTCTCCCTCTTCTCAGCTTTGTTGGTGCTCGTTAGGGGTTCGGGAACTGTGGGATCTGTGGCAGGTTCAGAAGCGGTTTCCATCGAGTCCGGGATTGAATGAGAATTCTTTGAAGCTGCTACTTCCGCCATCGCAGTGAAAGAGGAGGAGAAAAAACCTAATTACTTTTGGAAGAAAAAAAAAACTAGTTAGGGTTTGAAAGGTTACTGGGGGAGGGAGATAAATAGAGCTATTGTTATAATCGCAAGCTTTGATCCTTGTTTTTAAACTGCGGCCTACTGATTATACATATAAATTCGTTTGGGATTTTAGCAAATGTGCCCTTTCAAAATATAAAAATTAACATATATTTTACTTTTTTTAAAAATAGCATATATCTTCATTCCTTTATATGGAACAAATAAAAATTTTAAGATATATCCCCCAATATTTAACCAACATTTTGGCCTATATACAAAGGAATGTGGGCGTTTTTTAAAATAGTGATGGCATTATGCCATGACTTCGCCGTGAATATGAAGGAGAAAATGATGGGCACTTTCTCCTTCATTTTTTCCTTCATAATCACCATTCGACGGGCCTAGTATCTCCCAATTAATAGAAAAAAATTAATACAACAAACAATCTGGAACTACAACAGTATGCATAAATTTTGTAATGTGTTACATGAAATTTGCTGCATATGTATAAATTTCCATGACAATACAAAATTTGTAGTATGCTAACATTTTAACAGTATAAAATTAACTAACAAACTACTACTAACAAATTACATGACAGTACAAATTCGTTAACAAAGAATTCAAATCTTCAAGTTCCAGAACTAAAAATCATTACCAGAGACTTCAAATCCGGATGTAAAAGCTCCGATACAAATTTTGCTGATCCAAATCTCTCCCTCCCTCTTTTTTCTGAACTTACTGCAAAAAAAAAATGAAAATAACAACAATAGCCAGTCAGTTATTTGAACATAATTAGAAAAAATATAACAAAAATTAAAAGGAAAAAATTTAAAAATACTTACAAGCTAGTTAGACTTCGTATCCGGACAGAGACTTCAGATCTAGGGTTTTTTTCCTCTCCAGACGAGTAGAGCACTCACAGAAGAATGGAGGCGGTGAAGAGGCTGAGAAGAGAGGCGGGGAGTCGCCGGAGACCGACGGAGTGATTCAGGTCTAGGGTTTTTCTCTCTCCAGATGAGAGAGGAATGGAGGCAATGAGTTCTGAGAGAGAGAGAAAAGAACATTTTATAGTTAGGGTAGAAATTAGTTGAGGGTAGTTTCGTAAATGCATACCTTTATTCTGTTTTAATTCGAATCCGAATCCCTTAACCGAATCCGAATCCGAATCCGAAACCGAAAATCGAATTAATGGGTTTCTAAAACCGAAACCGACCCGTATTGGTTTTGAACCGACCCGAATAGCTTATTCGATTCGGTTCGATTTTCGGATCAAAAACGATTAATACTCACCTCTCTCTCTCTCTCTTCTTTCTTTCTCCCCCTCCCCGGCTCCTCCTCTACTTCTTCCAAACGACGAGAAATTATTAGGTGTTCCGGACTCACCACCCTTGTTAGCAATCACCCGAATAAAACTCGTATTATACGCGAATTTTTTCGTATCTTTCATAAACATATAATACTTGCATACTTTTGACAGATTCGAATCAATACGTAAATTTTAAATATGTGAAGTTTTAAACGTGTTTCGTATAATTTATTTAAAAAATGGCAAAAAAACGTGGTGATAATCAGTGTAATTAATCAAATTTGACAACATATTTAAGAATGTTAAGTTTCTAACCTCAATATTTTCATTTTTTTTGCATATTTTACCGATTTTTTTAACGTATTTTATTTATAGTGAGCCGATTTATACTCGTACTTTTGTCGTCTCAAAGTTTTCCTATTTGCCGAATTGCTAACAAGGCTCACCACTGGATGTGCTGAATGGTGAGCCCGGTCCAATAAAAAATTGACATTTGGCTCATGGTGTGATCCGGTCCGGTTCAACCCCGGACCGTCCCGAGCCCGCACCCCCCCAAGCCCGGCCCGCCTACTAGCCCGGCCCGCCCAAGCCCACCCTCGAGCGGGTCCGAGCTGGGTTCTCTCAACCGAGCTCGAGCCCAGCCCGGTTTTAAAATTTTTTTTTTCTTTAAACGATAGGCCCGGTTCAGCCCGGCCCGGCCGGCTGAACCAGGATTTTGAAATTTTTTTGTTTTTTGAATTTTTCTTGGCCCCCTTTTACCAAAATACTCCCATTTTTTGACAGTTTTATGACCGTTACAGTGGTAAATTAAATTAAATTAAATTAAAGAAAAATTAAAAAGAGTAAAATAAAAAAAATAACCAAAAAATAACCAAAAAAAATAACAAAAAAATAAAAAACAAAACCGGACCGCCCCGCCCGCGAACCGGCCCGGACTGGCCCAGCCCAACTCCGGCTGGGTCGCTAGTCCGGGATGGGATGCAGCTGCTTCGACCGGGCCGGGTCAGGCCCGGCTTGCTTACTCTCCCGATCCGGGCTGGGCCCGGTTCAAATGGGGCCGGTCCGGTCCGGTCCGGTCCGATCCGGCCTGGACCGAATCACACCTTGACATTTGACGAATAATTTATTCATTAACAAATTAACTCCACCCACGTTAGAAAAGAAAAAGAAAAAAATTAACAAATAATTTCTCGTTAACATCAATGTTAAAAAAATCTCTCGTTAACAGCGTTGTTAGTTTTTCAAATTAGCATCATTGTTAACAAATAATTTCTCGTTAACATCACTGTTAGCTTTTCAAATTAACATCACTGTTAACTATCAAATTAACATCACCGGATGAATTTTTTAGATTAACATCACTATTAATTTATCAAAGTAACATCACAGTTAAGTTTTCAAATTAACATCACTGGATAAAATTTTTAAATTAACATAACTGTTAACTTTTCCTTTTTCTTTTCTGACGTGGGTGGAGTTAATTTTGTTAATGAACAAATTATTTGCCAAATGTCAATTCTTTATTGGACCGGGCTCGCCATTCAGCATATCCAGTGGCGAGCCCGGAACACCTAATAATTTCTCACAAACGACCCCTCTCTATATATAGGCAAATGTTAAGGGCCACCCCAAATTACTAAGGACAACCACCCTACTAAGGACAACCACCATCCTCTCCCATTTTTACTAAGGGCAACCACCACTCTGAGTTTATTGTTTATTTGAGTTCGACTACATAAACTTGAATAAGAACTTGCAAGCAACTAACGTTAAAGTGGCTCCTTTTGGAATTTTTTTTTTTTAGAGTATCAACTTGTTGAAAAAACAGTAACAACAAAAAAGAAAGAAAACGAGGACAGAAAAATAGCAAACTTGATGGATAGCGCACATAGCCAGGAACTTTTAGGGAATTACCAACTATTGTCACTCCACCTTAAATAATTACGACTTTATCATTCCCTATCCCTAATTACCCCACATAATAGCAATAATAATTACTAGTAAATAATGATTAGAAAGTAGACATTTCAGAAAATAATAATCAGAATTTTGGAAAAAATCAAAATTTAAAAATCAGGGGATTACAAAGAGTGTCACATCCAAGGTTTTTCGCCTCCCGAGATGGATCTACACAACCCTCTACGGACTGGAGTTTTGTTGAAAGCTTACAGAGTCCTCCAGAATGTCGTAGAGTCTTCTTGAAGATTTATGAAGTATCGATAGCTGTCTACATATTCTATAAGGTTCCTTGAAAATATTTAGGCCCAAGAATATTTTCTAGAATATTCTGTTTCAATATGCCATTTGAGACATTATAAATAAGTGGGATGATCATTTGTTCTTCACCACCCAAAAAGTTGTATACTCTCTCTCTCTAGTATAGTGAAATTTTCAATCTTCCAATATCTCTCTTTTACTCCACATTGTTCTCATTATTCGTCTTAGCGATCTAGTTAAGCGTTTGGAAAGGCTGGCACGGATCTTCAAGTAGAAAGTTTGCGCACTCACGGATTGAAGTGCAGCCAAAACACTAACTCTGTGACATGTTGTCCAAGAACAGTATGGCTGGGTCGACGTGTGTTATCCCTTAGTTTTCAGGAGCATGTTCCCATCTACTTAGACTTGATAGTTATTTGTACTGGATTTCGACTAGCTTATGGCTATGTTTGATTGTTTTCTTTTGACTAGTATTATACTTTACTATGCTAGTTCCATATCATTATGATTTTATATTTGAGATGCCTTATGATATCTCTACATGATATTAATGTATTTTGTGATTTTATAGGTTGAGAATATGATTTGTACATAGAACAATAGGATTTGACTATAATTACAAGAGTTGCCTTCAAATTTATTGTAGAATCGTGACCGAATTTAGGGTAGTACTGATTTATTCTATATGCCTAACTAATCTATGTTCGTTTCAGCTGTCTAGTTTCTTGTAGACAAAATATTTCAAAAGTTAGACACCTCCCTTTGTCGATTTCATGTTTGAAGTTTTTTTTTAATATCATATTGGAAGTCAATACTGATATTACTCAAAAGTTACACAAAGACTGGTAGAAAAAATTTAAAACAATAAATAAATAAGTTTTAAAATAATAAAAAGAAATAATAAAAAAAGTGCATCTCACGACTCATTCCAAACGTTATCTAAGGGTCTGCTTGGATTGAGAGGAGAGAAAAAAGCAGAGTTAAATGGCGTTAAATGAGGGAAAGTAGAGTGAGGAGAAGTAGAGTGAATACATAGAACCTTGTTTAAATTGGAGTGAAAGTTAAGTGGGGGTGTTTAATAACTTTTACTTGGATTGGAGGTAGCGAGTGGAGGATTAATAAAAAATATGATAGTTACCAAAACAACCTTATTATATATGTCATAAAATTAAAGTTGATTAGAATTTGTCAAAATATGTTCACAAATTAGGAAGGTACGGAGCAACATGTTGAAAACAAAAAGATGAAGAAAAAAAATCATGATATTTTATATAACAAATAAAGGGTATTTATGATTTTTTAAACAAAATTTCTCAATCACTCTCGTTAACCCTCGGAATTGGGGGGGGGGGGGGGGGGGGGGGGGGGGGGGGGTTTAAAAAATGGACATAAGAGGGTGAAATAAATTTCCACTTAACCCTCTATAACCACCGAACTCGAGTGTCTCTTGTGGTTACCGAGGAGAGGTATAAGACCCCGGCTGGGTGGCAGAAGATCAGTGGATCGAACCACGTGGGCATTTTATTCCTTCCATTTATTTGATGAGAGTTGAGGGCAGTGGGCCTAACAGGCATGCAATACAGCATGCACTAAGTCCCGTGCGTATCGCCGGGCATATCAAAAAAAAAAACCTCTATAATAACCCCACCTTCAAACTAAGCATAGTTTCATTTTTTCATTATTTAACTTCTCCTCACTTAATCCTCTTAACCCTCAGTCCAAGCAGACCCTAAAACTCGGACACCTCCAATTCTAATCCCATTGCCTCAAATGGAAAAATAAAAACGAAAAATTGTACTGTAAGCATTAAACTTTTAACTTATTTTGTAAAAAGAATTAAGTTTGCGGATATTACCAGGTGAGCATCGTCACACCGTAAAATTGGGCATCAATTTTTTATGTCCTAAAATTGAGCGTTATAAATAAAGTAATAGAGTAATCGGTTATTAGAAAACGAGATTAGGGATA
Organism: Iris pallida; assembly: GCA_029216955.1. Lineage (NCBI taxonomy): Eukaryota > Viridiplantae > Streptophyta > Magnoliopsida > Asparagales > Iridaceae > Iris > Iris pallida. The sequence continues at coordinate 4,768,757 of JANAVB010039818.1, read as the reverse complement.
TAGAAAATGGATTAGGGATAAAAGCGCCAAAAAACATCTACGCCTATATAAAGGCGCCAAAAAAATTTCTATGCCCTTATTTTGGGCGCCTAAACTTAATTGAATTTAATTTTAGCTTAGCTTTCTAACCTGTTCTCTTAAGAGATTTGAGGACAAAAATTTTGACGCCTTAAAATAGGGTATTTATTTTTTTGGTGCCCTATTTTAAGGCGTGAGCTTATTACAATTATCCTAAACTTGTGTTTTTTTACGCAATTGTTTTAAACTTTTATGCTTTCTAATCCCATCCTCCCGCCATTTTCACATACCACTGAGAAGGAAGGAAGGAAGGAAGAAGAAGCGAAACCCTAGACTTCCTCTTCCATGGAATCAGAAGAAATCTCCGTCTCCATCGACGATGATTTTCCTCCGGTCGTCGATCTTGACGAGAATGGCTTCCCGCTCTCCGCTCCTCCATCATCAGAAGACGACGACGAGGCCGATAACGAAACAAATTAAATCCAAATTGATAGATCCCTGTTCTTCCGGAGGAGCCAGCAGCTTTGCTTCCGGCTTCTACCGAAGCGGGAGGGACTGGTCATCGCTGGCCAAGGAGAAGAAGGAGGAGGAGAGGAGCCTCGTCCAGAGAGACCTCTTCCAGGTCTGGAGGATCAAGAAGCCGGAGGCGGAGCCCAAACCTAGGGCTCCCCAGAGGGATCTCTTCGAGATGTGGCCGGGGGATCAAGAAGCCGAAAGAGGAGGAGTCGAAGCCTAGGGTTTTGTCTCCGCCTCGCAAGAGGCATAGGGCGGCGGCGGCAGGAGGAGCTCCGGTCGATAATGGCGCCGGTCGCAGTGGATCCCATCTACCGGGAGCTTGTCCCTTCTACAAGAAGATTCCAGGTGAGCTGCACTTGCTTCGTCAGTATTGTTGTTCAAATAGTCTAGTTTGACCAAGTGGTTAGTTTCTTAATGAGAAGTAGGTCATTGGTGATTGATTCATTAAATTTAGGCTTTTTATAAAGGCTCATCAAAAAGTGATCGGGCTAGCCCATTCCTGGCAGTCCACTTAAACTTAGGACTGCCACAATTTCTGGCAATCCAGTGTACTTCATGGACTGCCAGAAAATGTGGCAATCGAGTTAAAACACGAGATGGACTGCCAGCCCATAAAGTCTCATTTATGGCAGTCCATCAAGTACACTGGACTACCAGAAATGTGATGTGTCCTGATAATATTTTGATGTGCCTTTATAATTAGCCTAAATTTATGGTGAGAAAGTGGATGATTTTGCACTATGTTACATGGAGGCGAATACTACATGACAAGATATGAACACAGTGATATGAGCACGCCACATACACAATGCTTCATTTGCAGTCTATGTATCGTGTCCGATACATTCCAACACAAGAAGACATAGACCCGCGGGCGTCGATTCTAGAGTGTCTTGGATTCCTTAACTAACTTGCTGATGTACTTGTTACAACAAGGGGCTGTTTGGTTCCTTGAAGTGGAGCCATGAAGTAGGAGTGAGTATTCGGTTAAATCGGTTTAAACCGAACCGAAAACACCAAAACCGAATTAACCGAATTAAAAATATTCTAAACCGAACCTGAACCGAATTGAGGGTAAACCGAACTAAATTGAACCGACTAATTCGGTTCGGTTTATTCGGTTATACCGGTTGGGCCATTTCCAATGGGCTATAAACAGTTGGGCCTCTTTTAATGGGAAAAATATTGTGCAAAAAATGCATAAAAATTGTGAATACATAATTCTTTTCTTATAATGGACCCATCAGAGATTCAGAAGCTCATTCAGCTGATACAAGCTCGGCCAACACACTGTGACTCCAAATAAATTGGCAATATAACATGAACAAATAGCTAAACAAACAAATGACATGAACAAATAATTACAAATTTACAACAATATGAACAAATTGTCCAGTATAACACAATTGTCCAGCTTTCAATAAATTTTCAGCTTACAATTACAGCTTAAAATTACAGTTGCAACCAAATAAACCTAAAAAAAAATATAAAAATTAACATAGTCAAGATCAATTCAAGGAGGATATGGACCCATCAGAAGCTCTTTCAGCTCATGCAATAGGATATGGATCCACCAGAGATTCAGAAGCTCATTCAGCTGATACAAGCTCGGCCAACACACTGTGACTCCAAATAAATTGGCAATATAAACAACATTAGCCCAGATCACAGAGATTGGAGTATAGAAGGATATCCAATCCAAACTCCAGACAACTGGCAATATAATTATATAAACAACATTAGCCAAGATCAATTCAAGGAGCCAAGGAAGGCCAAGCTACATAAGCCATAAAGCATAAACCTCAAGAGAGCTTGCTTCATCATTTGGGGGTTGAATTGTCAATTTGTTAGCTGACAGCTGCAGTATAGAGAATAATAGGAGCAATGCAAGTATACCTGATTTCTCACAGCTGTAGTAATGCACGTATAGCAATGCAAGTATAGCTGCAGTATAGGGAATAATAGGAGCAATGACAACTTACTCCATATTTGAAGAATACAGAGTAACAGAAAGTTGTAAGTTGCAGTCCATAACCGAACCCGAAACCAATAACCGAAGGCCGGTTATTAAGAACCATATTATCATCTGCATAGATAAACAAGTGGATTTGAAATATGAAAGTTCAGATTGGCAATTAGTGCATCGTAGTATCTGTTTACTACTTTCTAATGCCATATCATCATCACAAATTTCTCCACATATATGTTAGTAACTTATAATGAAAAAAGTGACTGAAATACAAAAAAAAAAAAAAAAAAACTAAAAGTCAAAAACTACAGCTCAGCCAAGCCAACATCATGAATTCCAAACATAAAACAAAATGAGAGGTGTTTAATAATTAGCACATTGCAGTGCAGACTATAGTGCATATCAACACATTGCAGACTATAGTGCACATCAGCACATAATTAGCACATTGCAGTGCAGACTATATCCCAAACATAAAGTCAAAAATACTAGACAGTGCAGACTATAGTGCACATCAGCACATTGCAGTGAGCCAATGATAGGTGTTTAATAATTACATAATCCAAACCAAAATCCAGATTCCAAAGACCAACTCTTCAAATATCGCTTGAGGTTGAGCCCATCATAGCCAATTGGCTTAAATCTATACAAATATAAGAAAAATAAAAAAAAATAATCAATACAAGTAATGTAGTAGATCGATCCGAACCATGAAATTTAATATCTAAAATGATACCTCTTTCAAGTTTATCTAGGGATTCCAAATTCTCTTCAAGATTAGTAACAATAGATCGATCCGAACCAGTCCTAAACCAATCTTGAGAACAAATAAGACCCTGAGCAATCTTAGGTGTCAAAGAACTCCTAAATACATCAAGCACCCGACCGTCGGTACTAAATGCACTCTCCGAAGCCACCATAGAGATTGGAACAGCCAAGACATCACGAACCATTCTCGAAAGAACAGGAAAACGAGGAGAATTGATCTTCCACCAAGCCAAGAGATCAAAATTAGGATTCTCATCTTCATCGGCTTCGGTGGGCTCGAGAAGATAACGATCCAACTCAGATTTATTATCACAACCACCGGTTTTCATTTTATGATTTTTATACTGAGCCTTCATCATACTTTTCAAGTTAAAGATTGGACGATCGTCGATAGTAGAAGATTCATTCATTTCATTAGCTGTAGAAGGAATTGTAGGTGCATACAACTTTTTGTATTCTTCAAACATGGAGTAAGCAACCAATTTGACCTTCTCTATTATTGTGTCACCATTTGACTGACCATATAGTTGATATAGCCACCATTCCAAATATGCAAAATTTTGCCTTGGATCAAAAAGTGGCGCAATGAAGACAACCATGTTCATCTTCTCGACGTCCCCCCAATACTTATCGTATTTCTCTCTCAATTTATCCGCCATAATAGACATCTCAAAGTCATCATTACTTTTAGCATTTTTCAAAAGAAAGTCGATAGAAGCAATCTCTTCAAAAAACTTGTTGGAAGTGACATACGAAGACCCCGACACACGTAAAGTGAATTCATAGAAATGTTCTAAGAAAGTACACAACCTTCTCACATTCATCCAATTGTCCTCGTTTGGAAACATGTTCTCACCCTCAAGCTCTCTCTTAAATAGAAGATCTACGTCTTGAAACCTCTCAAAGGCACTTTGAAATTTTTGAGCGGTATCCAACATCAAATATGTTGAATTCCAACGGGTGCTCACATCTAGACACAACAGTTTTTTGCTTTCTATTTTTTCCATTTGAGCAGAAGGTTTAAATTTCTGAAAACGAGAAGGAGATTGCCTCACGTAGCTAATTGCTCTCCGGACACGAGCAACGGAAGAAGACATCATTTTCAGCCCATCTACCACGACAAGGTTGATAATGTGTGCAATGCAACGCATGTGTAAATACTTGCATTGAAGTATACTATTTCCTCGTTGTGCAAACTTTTTGCTCAAATATGCAATAGCAACGTCATTAGAGCTAGCATTGTCTGTTAGTCCCTTGGCGAACAATCGATGGAAAACCACGAATTCAGAAACTATTGTAAAGACAATGTTTCCAGCAACAACACCTTAAAGAAGGTGATGTTGTATTACGGAAATCTAAAAAGATTTCGTAATATTTCTCGAAGGCAACTGAACCGTATAACTTCTAAAGAGAAGCCACATTATTCTCGAAGGCAACAGAACCGTATAACTTCTAAAGAGAAGCGACGGTATTCTCGAAGGCAACAGAGCCGTATAACTTCTAAAGAGAAGCGACGGTATTCTCGAAGGCAACAGAGGAAGAAGAAAGCCTGCTGGGGTGAAAGATCACCGGCGCTCAAAGCTATATCCGCCTTACGGACAAGCCTCCAGGAACCAGCAAGTTCGAAGAGAAATTTAGAACGCTGGCCAAAAATGTCGACGACTCCTCGGAATAGCAGCAGCACTTCTCTCTCTCTCTGGAAATTCTCTGATTATTTTCTGTAACCCTGGAGAGAGGAGATGCTCCTGATATTATAGGCACGAGGTGGGCTTTTCAAATTCTGAACGCACGCCCTGGTTTAACGCCAGATCCGAATTTTCTGGATCTGAGCCATTTCCGGATCTGAGCCCACAAGACCCGCGGACGTTACATAATTTGAACGGCCCACTCGACCCGCTCGACCCGCTCGACCCGTACGATCCGTACGTCCAGTACGCTCTGTACGCTCCGTACGTCTCGCACGCCACGCAGGGCCGCGCAGAGGCTCGCGCACGAGCGCAACTAAAGCGCACAATGCGCCTTGCGACGAGCTGTCGTGCTAAGTGCAAAGTGCCATCAAAAAGCCACAATAAGCCTCAAAAGCCCATTAGCCCAAGCCCAAGCCCAAGCCCGAGTCCGAGTCCGAGTCCGAGTCGCTAAGCCCCTTCGGGGCTTAGCTCCAATCTATTTTCATTTTGGCCAAAAGTTGGTTTCTTATTCTCACCTCTATGTAAAATCCCCCCACATGGCACCCTCCATTGGGCCTCAACCCATGTGCATCTCTCTATTCCTTCATAAGTAATATATAGAGATACATATTGGTGTGATTTTCCGATGTGAGACTATCTTTTAACAATAGAATGTTGTGAACACACACAACACATAGAATAAAACACCAACAATCCCCCACATATCTCTATATATGAGTTAAGCGTTCCACATAATAACTGTCCATTATGCATTAGGATAGATGTCGCTGACGACTTGAATCTTCCCGCATGGGTTGAACAACAGTATGATACAAGAATGAACTACGCCTTGAATTCTGTACCACAACTGTAATTTTTTCCACTCACATAATGTAGTTATCTGTGCTTCTGGCTGCACATTAAAGGCCTTGTGCCAGCCTGGATTTCAATGTATGTATTTTGGACGTCTACAAATTTATCCTCAAGAAACGGCCTATTTTTTTGTCCATATATTATAGGTGAGTTCTTTATTAAAGAGACATGGCATGAAGCGTCCAACGCTTCCTTTGCGGTGCTACGCCGCTATGACATGGCCTTATGCCGAGGACCTTATCCCGAATCACCGGGAACCTCATCGTAGTGTCATACTACCCGTAGCATGAGGTCTAGCCCCTTTGTAGTGCCAAACTACCCAGCATGAAGCCTTACGCTTCTGTGCGGTGTTACGCCGCTACGACATGGCTTGCAAGGCCGAGGCTTTATCCCTAGCCGGATTTACCTCATTGTGGTGTCGTGCCACCCGTAACATGAGGAACACCTCCTCTTTGTAGTGCTGACTACATCCCTCTTTAATTCAATATACAGCATTAGGCCAACTGCCTATTTGCGGTGCTACGCCGCTGTGACTTGGCTCACATAGCCGAGGATTTACCTCTTTCGAGAACCTCATGGTGGAGTCACCGCCACACATAGCATGGAGTCACACTCCTTGTAGTGCTGTGCTACCATGCTTCCTGTAAAGCATAACAGACCTTCACTCAGTTTGAGAACTCATTAAGACATTATGCCATCCTTCCCACAGGATCAATTTTCCGTAGAAAATTCATAGTAGACAACAGTGGTTCTGGGTCCGAAACCCTTCCATGTTCCGCAGAACAAGTACCCACTGTTAACTAATATTTTTTCAGTCAATAGTCCTCCCTTGAATCAAAAAATTAGATATCTGGTAGATTTCTCTTTGAACCAATAACATAAAATTTATTGATAGGATTATAATGACACAATATTAGAATGCCTTCAAACCCATCTTCCTTGCTGTGTCCTCGACCAGCTGTCGTTTGAGGCCTTTCGTGAACGGATCCGCCAGGTTCTCCTGACTCCGAACATCGATCACTGCAATGACGCCTCGTTTGATGAGATCGTTCACTGCTCTGTGCTTTAACCACACAGTCCTCTTCTTCCCGTTAAAGAGTTCATTTGATGCTACTGCTGCTGCTGCCTGGTTGTCACAGTATATCGGGATTGCCGGTATCTGAGCTCCAACCACTGGAAGATCATACATGAGCTCCCGAAGCCACTCTGCTTCATCTGCAGCAGCATCCAATGCAAAGAATTCAGATTCCATGGAGGAGCGAGATAACATTGTCTGCTTCTTCGATTTCCACGATATAGCATCTCCGCCCAAGGCGAATATGAATCCACCTGTAGAATACTCGCTCTCCACCTCTGAACACCAGCTAGCATCACTGAAGCCTTCCACTACTGACGGATCTCCGCTGTAGTATAGTGCAAATGTCTGAGTCTTTTTTAGATATCTCATAACACGCTTCACAGCGTTCCAGTGTTCAACGCCTGGGTTGCTAGTGAACCGACTCAGCATTCCCACCGCAAAAGCTATGTCAGGCCTTGTGGCAGTAGTAGCGTACATCAAGCTTCCGATGACGCTGGCGTACTCCAATTGCTTGACGCTTTCTCTCGAATTTGGCTCCAGCTTCTGATCACTCCGGTACGGTGTATCAATTATAGGAAGATCTTGATACCCGTATCGAATGAGCATTTTCTCAATGTAATGAGATTGTGACAGTGCTATTCCCGTGCCTGTCCGGATGATCTTGAGCCCCAAGATAACATCGGCATCCCCCAAGCCCTTCATACTGAACTTGGTCGAGAGAAATTTCTTTGTCTCTGTGACACAGCTTAAATCCGTACCTAGGATTAGCATGTCGTCAACGTATAGACAAACGATAACTCCTCTTCCGTCAGCAAACTTAGTATAGACACACTTGTCTGTTTCACTGACCTTGTAACCATTTGACCTTATCACTTTGTCAAACTTCTCATGCCACATTTTGGGAGCTTGTTTCAAACCATACAGAGACTTCATCAACTTGCAAACTTTGTCTTCCAGACCTCTGACGACAAAACCTTCTGGTTGTTGCATGTAGATCTCTTCTGTCAGCTCGCCATTAAGGAATGCCGTTTTCACATCCATCTGATGTATCACTAGTTTGTGTATTGCTGCTAGAGCAATTAACAATCTGATGGTTGTCATCCGAGCTACTGGAGCATAAGTATCAAAATAGTCGATCCCCTGTTTCTGAGCAAACCCTTTGGCCACTAGCCTGGCCTTGAATTTGTCGATGGTTCCATCTGCTTTCATCTTCTTCTTGAAGATCCATTTGCATCCGATGGGTCTTGCTCCTTCTGGCAGGTCAACTAACACCCATGTATTATTGGAGGTGATTGAGTCAATCTCATTGTCTATCGCCTCCTTCCAGAATACAACATCTTTGGTCTTCATCGCTTCATCATAGGTAAGCGGATCTGCTTCCACATGATAAGTGACGAAGTCATCTCCGAAGTCTTTCGGCCTCCTTACTCGCTTAGTTGACGGCTCAGCGAGTTCTGGTTCAACTGGTGTCTCTTCGACAATAGCTTCTTCTTGGACTACTGGTTCTTTAAGGACTTCTGTCTGCTTTGCACTCTCATCATTCTCCGGAAGATCCGCGAGAACAATATTTTTGTGCCTTGCAAACTTGTCTTCAAAATATTCAGCATCGCGAGATTCAATGATATGATTTGATTCTATATCAAGGAATCTCCGAGCATCACTCTTCTCGGCATAACCCAAGAAGATAGCCTTAGTGGTCCTAGTCCCCAGCTTCTGAATCTTCAGATCTGGGAGCTTCACGTAAGCCAGACACCCCCACACTCGAATGACATTCAAGTTAGGTCTGACTTTGAACCAGAGTTCATGAGGTGTTATGTCCGAAGTTGCATACGGTACTCTATTGAGAATGAAAGTAGCCGTTAATGCAGCTTCTCCCCAGAAGCTCTTTGGAAGACCCGCAGTCAACAGCATAGAGTTCATCATCTCTGTCAACGTTCTATTCTTCCTTTCTGCTACTCCGTTGGATTGAGGAGAGTACGGAGCCGTCGTCTCATTTATGATTCCATGTTCTTTACAGAATGATGAGAAATCATGAGACCGATACTCTCCGCCTCGATCACTCCTTAGCCTTTTGAGTTGTTGTCCAGTTTGCCGTTCAGCCTCGGCCCTGAACTCCTTGAACTTCTCGAATGCTTCGTCTTTAGACTTGAGCAGGTAGACAAAAGCATACTTTGAGAAGTCATCGATGAAAGTAATAAAATACTTCATCCCGGCTTTTGTAGAGAATTGCTTGAAATCACAGATATCTGAGTGAACCAACTCCAGAAGATCTGTGCTTCGATGGACCCTGTGAAAGGGTTTCCTTGTGATCTTCGTCTGAGCACACACTTCACATTTCTCTACCTTACCCCCACACTTGGAGATAAGTCCTAGGCTAGACATCTTGTTAATCCTTTTACAATGAACATGTCCTAGCCTATTATGCCACAACTCAAAAGAATAGTTCAAAGTAGAAATAGCATTAATATCATTTTTCTGGGTTACAACAAGCTGAATTTTGTACATTCCTTCAGTCTGGAAAGCTTTTTCGAAGAATGTACCCTTCTTGGACATCACCATCTGGCCAGCATTGATGTCCATCCTCAAGCCTGCGTTACAAAGCAGGCTCCCAGAGATCAGGTTCTTAGCAATTGCAGGAACATGCTTCACTCCTTGAAGCGTCAGAGTGTTCCCCGATGTGAGTTTCAGCTCCACCGTTCCGATCCCCAGTACTTCAGCTTGTGCCTGGTTTGCCATTATGACTTTCTCGGAAGTTGGCTCATAGGAGTCGAACCATTCCTTGTCTGAGCAGACATGACATGTCGCACCAGTGTCTATCCACCAGTCCGAGTCAACCCCCACATTTGCAACCTGCGCTATCATTGCAACCAGATTAGTAACCAAATAAACCTTACTAGGCTCACCTTTTGCTGGTTCCTTGCAGTCACTTTTGTAGTGGCCCTTCTTGCCACATTTGTAACAAGTCACATGGGACTTGGACTTCTGATTCTTGAATGAAGGACTCTTCACTTTCAGATTAGTGAAGTCCTTCTTCTTCTTGTGAGGAGAAGCCGCCTGCTTCCCCTTGTACTCTCTGGTTTGGACCAGATTTGCTTTCGCCAGTTGTTTGGACAGAGAATCCATCTTCTGTTGAGAGCGCATCTCGTCCTCAACATGGATCTCTTGTAGGAGATCTTCCATACATATGTCCAGCTTCTTGCGGTGCATCCTTGCATAGAAGTTGCTCCAACCAGCAGGAAGTTTAGAGACGATTCCTCCAACGACAAACTTGTCGACAAGAGGCATCTTCTCGTCATCCAACTTTTGGCGCAGCTTCAGAAACTCCTTTACTTGGGGCAGCATAGCCTTCTCATCTTCGAAGGTCCACTTGTGGTATCTTTCAACCAAGAAGATCTTGGACCGATTTTCGTCATCTTCGTACAATTTCCCCAAGGAGTCCCAAATCTCTTTGGCAGAATTCTTCTTGGAATAGGACTCTGCCAGAGAGTCTTCCATGCTATTGAGAATTAACAGTTTACAGATACTGTTTTCTCTAATCCATTTTGCCTGCTTGGACTTAGCAGCTGCAATAACTTCTGCGGTTCCGGTTGTTGGAACGATCGGTTCTTCCTCATTCAGCACGTGATCAACTTCCACGAGTTGAATGTTTAAGGTTACTTTCCGTTTCCAGATTTGGAAATGTTCGCCGTCGAATTTCTCCAACTTGTTAAAGTCGGTATTGACGAGCGATGCACGTGAGTTATCCATCTTTTCGATATAGCTTTGAGATTGTTAGTCCCTTGGCGAACAATCGATGGAAAACCACGAATTCAGAAACTATTGTAAAGACAATGTTTCCAGCAACAACACCTTAAAGAAGGTGATGTTGTATTACGGGAATCTAAAAAGATTTCGTAATATTTCTCGAAGGCAACTGAACCGTATAACTTCTAAAGAGAAGCCACAATATTCTCGAAGGCAACAGAACCGTATAACTTCTAAAGAGAAGCGACGGTATTCTCGAAGGCAACAGAGCCGTATAACTTCTAAAGAGAAGCGACGGTATTCTCGAAGGCAATAGAGGAAGAAGAAAGCCTGCTGGGGTGAAAGATCACCGGCGCTCAAAGCTATATCCGCCTTACGGACAAGCCTCCAGGAACCAGCAAGTTCGAAGAGAACTTTAGAACGCTGGCCAAAAATGTCGACGACTCCTCGGAATAGCAGCAGCACTTCTCTCTCTCTGGAAATTCTCTGATTATTTTCTGTAACCCTGGAGAGAGGAGATGCTCCTGATATTATAGGCACGAGGTGGGCTTTTCAAATTCTGAACGCACGCCCTGGTTTAATGCCAGATCCAGATTTTCTGGATCTGAGCCATTTCCGGATCTGAGCCCACAAGACCCGCAGACGTTACATAATTTGAACGGCCCACTCGACCCGCTCGACCCGTACGATCCGTACGTCCAGTACGCTCCGTACGCCTTGCACGCCACGCAGGGCCGCGCAGAGGCTCGCGCAACTAAAGCGCACAATGCGCCTTGCGACGAGCTGTCGTGCTAAGTGCAAAGTGCCATCAAAAAGCCACAATAAGCCTCAAAAGCCCATTAGCCCAAGCCCAAGCCCAAGCCCGAGTCCGTGTCCGAGTCCGAGTCCGAGTCCGAGTCCGAGTCCGAGTCCGAGTCCGAGTCGCTAAGCCCCTTCGGGGCTTAGCTCCAATCTATTTTCATTTTGGCCAAAAGTTGGTTTCTTATTCTCACCTCTATGTAAAATCCCCCCATATGGCACCCTCCATTGGGCCTCAACCCATGTGCATCTCTCTATTCCTTCATAAGTAATGTATAGAGATACATATTGGTGTGATTTTCCGATGTGGGACTATCTTTTAACAATAGAATGTTGTGAACACACACAACACATAGAATAAAACACCAACATTGTCAATAGTGATTGTAAAAATCTTGTCAATGCCCCACTCAATTAAACATGACTCAACGTCCCTCCCAATGGCCTCGTCTTTATGACTTACAATTGGACAAAAGTTGATAATTCTTTTTGTAATATCCAATCGTCATTAATGTAATGTGCCGTGAGACACATGTAGTTTATCTTTTGAATGGAAGTTCATGTGTCCGTGGTAAGACAAACTCTTTGATTGGACTCCTTGAAATACGCCTTTAACTTAGTCTTCTCACTATTGTAGAGATTGTAACAATCTCGTGCAACGGTCCATCTCGACGGTACACTGAACATCGGACACGCAACTGAAACAAACCGCTTGAAACCCTTACCCTCAACAAACCGAAAAGGAAGCTCGTCGACAGTTAGCATATAAGACAAGGCCTTCCTAATGTCTTCTTGATTAAATTGCCAACTAGTTAATGTTGATTTACTTTTTCCAACAGATTGCATATTCAATATTGATTGAGACGGACCTTTGTGATTTGGATTGAGGGGACATATAAGCCAATGATTTCTGACTGAACTGGTCCCATTAATTACGGGGTGACAATATCTTACAGTAGTTACACTTAGGGTTTCCATTCTCAAGAAATTCCTTAAAGTCGCTCCAATAAGGAGCCCTTCTTTTACCAATACGTTTGCTTTTAACCTTAAGTTTAGAAATAGCTGTAATAGGGACATTTGTGGCTTGGGAACTTGTCTCTCCCACAGCCCGAACCCCAACCCCAATCTCAATAGGAGACGCTTCAGTTGACATCTAAACATTAAAACAAATCAGTCATAAGTTATTAGATTTTTAATTTTCCCCCTATGTATTTACTTATAAAACATACAAAAATATTTCAGACATACAAAAATCCAAAGTGCATAGGACAAAAATTCAAAATCCAACATTCAAAGTGCATACAAAAATCCAAAATTTCAAGTAGATAGGACCAAAAATCCAAAGTGCATAGGACAACATACAAAAAACAAACTGCATACAAAAAACAAATCAAATTGCATAGAACAAATCAAATTGTGCATAGTGCAAACTGGCACTTTTTTAAGGCAAACTGGCCATTGCAATTTGCAGCATATCGATTGTGCAAGCAAGCACTTTAAGCAATAATTTGGCTTGCAAAAATATTTCAGACACAATATATATATATATATATATATATATATATATATATATATATATCACATAAAATATATATATATATATATATATATATATATATATATATATATATATATATATATATATATATCACATAAAAGAAAAGAGTAATTCTTACATCGATTCAAGAAGAATTCCAAGCCAAGGCTCCAGAGTCCAGGCTTCCAGCACCCAAATATCTGCATAATCCAAGCAAGTCTATGACTAACTTAACAGTATATGCCTATATGGTAATTTATGTGCCATATAAACAGAAAATTTTGTGGGTGAAAATTATTTCTCTAAGCTTGGTTTTTTAAACACACTAATATATGAAATGCATAAGCTAATGGCATACAAATTGGCAAAGAACAATAGTAGTTCACTTTGATAGTAGAAAAGCTAATACTGCTGCTCTTAATTTATAGTGCATGGAAACCCTAGAAAAATACTGCTGCTCTTAATTTTTTAAACACACGAATTTAACGGGATTCATGAAAATATACTTCTATATACTTCTATGCAGTATTTCTATGCATACTGCATCATGAATTTATAACAGTATAATTTTAAAAATAACGATAATATGCATACTGCAATCTTAATTTTGTTCTTAATTACAGTATAATTTTTTAAACACACGAATTATCGAATATACTTCTATAAATGTTAAATTTATAACAAAAAAAATATGAAAAACTAACAGTATAAATTACAACTACAGATCTGTAGATCCATGAAATTAACAAGAACTAACAGTACAGATCTGTAGATCCATAAAATTAACAAGAAATTTTCATGAATTTAAAATATAAAACAAGAAATACTTACAAAAAAATAGGGTTTGTAGATCCAGAGGGGGTTCACCGGCTCGGACTTTAGTCTAAGAGATCCAAATCTGGATGTAAAAGCTCCAAGAGGTACAGATCTGTAGATCCACAGTCAGATCTGTAGATCCACGAGATTCAGACTTCAGATCTGTAGATCTACAGTCAGATGACTCATATATGTAGATCCACGATGATCGGCGAGAGGCGAGGCCATCAGAAGTGAGAAGAGGCGGGAGAGGTTGAGAAGAGACGGTGAGTGGCTGAGAAGAGAGGCGGAAGGGAGCGGCGGTGTTAGGGAACTAGGGTTTCCATTTCTCTCCAGAAAAGAAGAAGAATAGAAGGAAGCGGCGGCTGAACAGAAATGAGAGAATGAGATGAGAGAGAGTAAAATTTTGATTTTATAGTTAGGGATTATGTTAGGGTATTTTGGTAAATACCTATACCAATTCGGTTTCGATTTTAAACCGAATCCGAACCCATTAACCGAACCCGAACCCTATAACCGAATTAAAGGGTTAACGTTTCTAAAACCGAAACCGACCCGTTTTGATTTTGAACCTAACCGAATAGCTTATTCGGTTCGGTTCAATTTTCGGTTTAAAACCTAATAATACTCAGCCCTACCATGAAGTGGGTGTTTTAGCATATGCAACCTTCATGACGACATTAACTTGCCCAAAAAGCACCCCACAGTTCCTGTAGGACATAATATGGCTTTTTTTTCGTCATTTGACATCCACATTTTTAATGCGGAATGTTGTCAGAAGTACCGATTTTTTATTAGTTTTTTCTTGTTATTAATGATTTATAATAAAATCCACTAAATTTCTAAAGTAGCCGCAATAGATTAAATTAACATTCCCATCAGAAAATATGCTTATACGGATCAAAACTAGCAGAAATACTAAGGTTTACAGTATCATTATCGGAATCGGTGGTATCGACGGTTTAGGATCGGAGTGTCAGATTTTTTTGGTATTGAAAAACAAATAACTATTAATAAATTATTAATTTTTTAGGAGAAATATTTTAGACATTTAGGCATAATTTTAAGCATCTGATATGTTTTTTTAGTAGTTTTGAAATTGAATGACATAGAAGTCACCCTTGTTGATTGGTTTACATGCGAAAGATACATTTTTTTTCTTTACATGCTTTTACAAGTTTACTATGTTTGTACATTTTTGTCCGTAGGCCTAACACTTCTCGATCTCCCCCCTTGTTCCGCTTCACCTTCATGTTCCTCCTCAACCGTGCCTCTGTGCCAAACTTCTAAATCGGTTACCACCAAGTTCTCCATCTCCCCCTCTCGCCTTATACTGGTAGTATTAGGCGTGTTGTGTGAAGTTCCCTCCTGACGGTAATATGGCTCATGCTCCCGGAAGTGAACATCCATACTAACAAACTTTTTCTTCTCTACTGGACTCCAGCACACATACCCTTTTTGAGTTGTTGAGTAGCCCATAAAGATGCACTTGACCGCTCTAGGGTTAAGTTTTCCAACTGATGGTCTGTTGTCTTTCACAAAACACACACATCCGAACACCTTCAGTGGAAGTATCCCACTATTATTGCCTCGTAATACTTCACATGGGGACTTCTATCCCAGGATTTTTGAAGACATCCTATTGATAAGTTGAGCTGCTGTCAACACTGCATGTCCCCACAGATTTTGTGGGACATTCATGTCGATCATCATACTTCTTGCGGTATCCAGAAGGTGTCGGTTCTTCCTTTCTGCTACTCCATTTTGTGCTGGTGTGTATGCACAAGTGGTCTGATGCTGTATTCCGTGTGCTGACAAGTACTCTGCAAGCGTCTTGTTAGTATACTCCGTTCCATTGTCAGACCTCAGTACATTCACCACTGCATTGTACTGAGTCTGGACATGCTTATGAAAATTCTCGAAAACAGGCAGCTACATCACTCTTATTTTTCATCAGATACAACCAGGTGATACGAGATGCACAATCAATAAAGGAAACAAAGTACTTATACCCATTCATAGTGTTAATAGCACATGGACCTCAAACATCAGAATGTACTACCTCAAAAGCAAAAGAGCTCTTATGACCAGTACCAACATATGAGCTTCTAGTAAGTTTTCTAACTCGCATGCATCACATACTAATTTCTGTTTATTTGTTTTTGCATAAATCTCTGGATACAGCTTACTTTGAGTATCAAAGGAAGAATGTCCCATCCTCATATGATGAAGTATCAAGGTATCTTCAGTCCTCTGCTGCAGTTCTTCTATTCCAGCCTTCTCTGCCATAGATATCAATGCTGAGTCCAGTCCTTCTCGATCTAGGTACCTCAGTCTCTCATGCCAAGTGCCAGTCCCAAGTCTTCGCCCCGTCCCTTTCTCTTGGAAGATCACCTTAGGAATATCAAAAGAAACAATGCATTTAAGTTGAAGAATTATAGAACTAATAGACAGAATACTGACTGGAAAGGATGGAACATGTAAAACATTGGATAATCTTATTGAACCTGTACAATTAACAGTACCCTTACCGACCACTGGCGGAAAAGTGCCGTCTGCAGTCTGAATGGTGTCTGCTGATGCTAGGTGAGTGTATGAAGAAAACTCACTAGCATTTTCGGTCACATGTCGAGATGCTCCTGAGTCGATAATCCAGTCTGACGTTTTAAGGGAAGACATAGATACAAGAGCAAGTGACTCGTCAGTACCTTCTGATGGGTGGGCATACATAGCGGCGCTGCCTCCAATGAAGAATGGGGTGGATGCCTCCTCTGTTCCACTCCTCCTATCTCCCTTGGCTGACGCTCTCTGCTTTCTCTCCAGCATGTCCAGCAGTGCCTGATTCTCCTCAGTAAAGGTGCCAGCAGCTCCTCCATTCCCTTCTGCTACTAGCAGGTTTGTCCGATACCCTCCTCGGTCGCCTCATCGACCCCCTCGACCACGACCACGTCCAATATATCCTCGTCCACGTCCACCACCTGAGTCTCCTTCCTTAGGTGGTTTGGTACAAGCATACCGGTGATGGCCTATCTTCCCGCAGTTGTAGCACTGCCGATTGTGTTGCAAGAGCTCTCCCTTGGATCCTGTGTCGCCCGAGCTAGTAACCGCTAGTGCTGACTTTGCTTCGGGGGGACCACCTGTCACCGTCTGTAGTCTGATGTGCGTCTCCTCCTGGATCATAGCTGAGATAGCCTCCTCGAGACTAGGAATCTCTGGTTGGACGAGAAGTAATGCTGTCCTCTGTGCGAATGCTGTAGTCAGCCCTTTGAGAAATTTTATCGTCCTCTCCTGCAGACACATGTCTCTTCTTGCACTTTGGGTCCCCGCAGCTTGTCCGTTTTGAGGAGTGATAATAATCCAGCCAGAGATGCTCCAACTCTGTGGCGTACTCCTGCACCGTCTTCTCTCCCTGTACGGTGTCGTCGATCTCCCCTTTTATCTGGAAGATCCGTAAGTTGTTCCCCACACCATCATAGGTTCTCCTCAACTTCTCCCACACGTCTTTCACCATCTCAATGCCATCTACTGTGGAGGCAATATACTGGACTAAGGAATTGGAAAGCCAGATGTAAATCACCATATGAGTGGATTTCCACTCGTCGCGTCCTGTCGAGCCCTCGTCCGGCTCTGTCTTCTCGCCCGTCAAGAATTCCTCCAGGTTCTTTCCTGCAAGGGTTCTTCTCACCCGCCGTGACCAACTCAGATAGGTGGCTGGTCCGTCCAGCTTCAGATCGATGGAAGGAAGTTCCAACTTTGGCGACGTTCGTGTCGTGCTCTCACCAGCCGACATCTTCATCAACTTCATCAACGTCGCAACATCTGTAGCATCCAGCTTCTTGAGGATCGCCTCCATCGATGCTTCTTCTCCGATCACGTTACGCTTGCTCCATGACTCACGCTCGTTCTCGTCGTCCTCTCCTAGATCCGAACATGTCTGATTTCATCAGATCTAGGCATCGACGTCTCCTTCGTCCTTGTCGTCCTCTCCTACATGCGGGGAGAGGGGGGCGGCGCGCACAGCGGCAGCTACGGCAGCAGCAGCGGCAGCAGTAGCCGCAGCAGCAGCGGAAGCGGCAGCTGCAGCGGCGCAGCAGCAGCCGCAACAGCAGCAGCGGCAGCAGCAGCGGCGCAGCAGCAGCCGCAACAGCAGCAGCGGCAGCAGCAGCGGGAGCGGCAGCGGGGAGGGAGAGAGGGAGGGAGAGGGGGGAAAGGTTAGGTTAGAGTTTTGGTGGCGACTAGGGTTAGGGTTTGTGGAAAGGTGGCTTTGATACCATGTTGATATTGATTGATAAATTTCATTGATAATCTCATAGGCTTTATATAGCCTTTACATGATAGAATATCAATGGAATATCCTGTGGCATATTCTGGCATCCCAAATATGTTCTCAGGATATTCCCATATTAAATATAACATATTCTCATACTAAATATATCAACAGCCATCCCAAATATGTCATCAGGATATTCCCATGCTAAATATAATATATTCTCATACTAAATATATCAACACTTACCTATCAATATCATGATACTTCTTTTTCAGAGATCTTCTCTTATCTTCCTAATCAGTAGCTAGTTTTATCATCTTTTCACTACATATTTCTGTATATTGTATTGCAGCATTTAGTTATGTCATATATTCTTCTCAAGATGTTCTCTCTGTTGTAGCTCCCAATATATACAAATGCTTCGAGGAGGCGGATCTTGCAGTCTTTTTGTTGGCCTGATTTGTCTCGAAAACTTTGTTCCCATGGGGAAAGCTCTTCTTTGCATGTTTTGCCTCTTTCTTGCGACTTGAGGTATCCTTTCATTATCCTTGCTTCTAGTTTAGACTTTAGAAATTGTATTTAATATTCTTATTGATCAAGAATGGGGATGTTTATAGAATTTGAAGGAGTATGTGAAGAATTACAAGCAACACTTCACAGCAGTCTTGGCATTTCGGCCTACAGGTGAGAAATTTCTTTTATTATCATTTATTGAATATGTGATTGGTTTTTGTGATCCATGATCCTTTCTTTTTTGTGGTTTATATAGGATGGACGTACTCTGAGACTACTGGAAAAGAGCTCGATCTAATAAAACCCAGCTCCAAAGGCAACGTTACCATATATGGTAAGTTTCTACTGATTTTTTATTTTGTTAATTGCCATTAATGCAATGCTGGGGTAATTTCCCCCATCTTAATATATAGATTTTCTGTGTTCGACTGGAGCCATTGCATAATGATTCCATCAATTGCGCAAGGAATTTCTGGAGGGTATTTGTGATGGTTTTTCAAATATTTGTTCGTTCTGGAAAGCAACACATACATGCTGTTTTACTTGTGAGCTATGTCTCCTCACAAGTGTAAGCACCTATGTTTTGTGGGCATGGACATGAAACTACACGATACGGACATGATACTGATTTTGGCGTGTCGACATCTATTTTGGTTTCTATTTTATGTCCGGTACCTATCCAACAGATCGCATTGCTATGGTACCAAATTTGGAGCGTCCGTACTTCCTACACAAGCACTCTAGTCGAATTTTTCGAAAGCACCAGCTGGTGATTTTTTAGGCTTACCGGGATGAGCTTGTAGTTCAATATGTATTTGCATTTCTATCAACTGGACATCTGTGAGTCCTGCCTACATGATTTAAGACACCATACAAGTAGTAATTTTTCTTCACATGAGAAATAATAATGTTCTAAATTGATTTAGCCTCAAGTTTCATTGCAAATATGAAAAAAAGAAGAAATTTTTCGAAATAATAACATGGGTCTTAAGAGATGCATATGGAAGCTTCTTGATTTATTATATTTGCAAATCATTTTGCTTCTTGGTCTTAGCCACAATGTTTACAAGCCTCCATCCCTAGAGTGTGCCACAATCACCCATTCTAGAAACTTAATAATGAATATGTGTTATCTTGAAGTTCTCAGGAGCTTCAATTATATACTTCACACTGAGGCTTTCTTGAGTTTCACGGAGCTAAGAGAGTTTGTAATGGTATATATGTTTGAAAAACTATTTCTATTGTTGTTTTTGGTACACATTTTGATAAAACCATGTTTGCCTTTTTCTTAATCGTGATAATATGCAGTCCTACTTCCATGAATGGCTGAAAGCCTGATAATCTCCCATTTGCTTTAGCCTGATACTCTGAGTTAGAATCTCCAATTAGCTTCTGTCTGTCTTTTGCCAGCACATAAACCTTTTACATTATATATGTGGATTCAGCCTTCTTTCTGTTTTTTTTCGGATCTTCGAGTGTTCATTGATGTCAAGAATTGGCTCTAGACTTGCTAACAGGTAAATGATGATTCCTTATCTTGAAGTATATCTTATACTACCACCTGTCTCTTGTATGTTCACATATATTTTGTGTAATACCTTAACTACAATTTTCCATTAATTTAAGTCTGAGGGTCTCTATGTACTAGAGTTTGTTAGTTACTACTATATATTTGCAGCAACATTTGCTTATAAAGAGCCAAATCCATGAAGTGGAGGTGCCCATACCACCTTTGCAGCATTTTCCCCCCTTTCTTTTGTGAAAAGTGGGAGCACGCTCATTCTATTGTGTTTCAGCAATCGAACAAAATATTACACTAAAGAGTCGAGAACAGTACTAGGGATGAGCATTATTCGGTTTTGGACCGAAAACCGAACCAAACCGAACCAAATAAGAGATTCGGTTTAATTTTTTTAAAAAAATGGGTTCGGTTTTCAAAATACAAAAAATTACTTATTCGGTTTTGGTTTTGGTTTTGGATTTCGTTTTCGGTCTAAACTGAAAACCGAATAAGAATTATACAAAATATCCTCGATTTCAAAATGTTGTATATTTTAAAAACAACTATTCTATGTATGTATTTTGAATTTTGACTTTGAAAATTTAACAATTAGTTCAACTTTGTGCATAACTTTGAAATTCAACAAATGTGTGTATAAAAATTATAATCTTCAATATAATTTAATTATGATCCTAACTTTGGGTCCGTCTTTGAACCATATAAACTGAATAAACCGAATTTCTTATTCGGTTTCGGTTTTGGCTAATTCGGTTTGATTTTGGTTTTGATGTTTTATAATTTCGATTTATTCAGTTTTGATTAATTCGATTCGGTTGAAACCGAATAAACCGAACGCTCACTCCTACAGAACACAGATTGCCACCCACGTTCGCATCACCATATCTCCTCTTGGGTTTGGAAGTTGGATCTTTCTTGGATTATTGTTCTATCATGATTTCGTCTTCTACAATAGCATCTGGTCTTAGATATCCTCAGGAGGTGTCAGAAATAAAATAAAGATAATGGATGAGTCATTTTAAAAATTGCAAAAAAATCCCTCGTTAAATGTGCACCTTTTGAGTAGAAAGACCTTTTAGTCAAATTTAGCAAATAAAGACCCCCGCAATCTATGACTCGCTCGGCCAGTCCCCTACCGTCTGTTGACCGTTAGTTTTGACTGTTAAATGACATTTTTTTATTAAAAAAAAAACCTAAACTACCCCCCCCCCTAACCTCTCCCCTCCCTCCTCCCTCCGGCCAGCCACCCTCCCTCATCCTTTCCGCCCCCCTCAACCCCCTCCTTACTTCGGCGAGCACCCCCCTCTCCCCGCATCGGCCAGCCCAGCCCCCCCTTCTCCTCCCCGCCCCGGGCAGCCCTCCTTCATCCCTCCTCCCCGCCCCCCTCATTACTCCGACGAGCATCCCCCCGGCCAGCCCAGCCTCCCTCCTCCTCCTCCTTCCCGCACTACCGGAGAGAGAGAGAGAGAGAGAGAGAGAGAGAGAGAGAGAGAGAGAGAGAGAGAGAGAGAGAGAGAGAGAGAGAGAGAGAGAGAGAGAGAGAGAGAGAGAGAGAGAGAGAGGGGGTAAAATGGTCATTACACACCCCACTTAACATCAGTTAACGGAAAGGGAGCAAAATGAGCAGATTCCATACTTTCAGGAATTTTAAGAGCATGTGGTCTTTTAGTGCAAAAAATAGAAATTTAACGAGGGTTTTTTTTTTGCACTTTATCCTATTTACACACACACACACACACACACACACACACACACACACACACACACACACACACACACACACACACACACACACACATATATATATATATATATATATATATATATATATATATATATGTACACACCCTTAAATACATATAAACTTGTATAAATAAAAGAAAAGAAAAAAGAAAGAAGATTTATGGAACCCCAGCCTGGGCCAAAGGCCAACAGGCCCGACCATTTCCCCAACCCCAACTTTGTTTGTTACAGAGTATATAGTATCGCAAGAAACCGAGAGAAGAGAGAGAGAGAGGAGTTCGATCTCAAAACCCTAACTCCACACCCCTGCCTCTTGCACAACCCTTCCCCGACACCTGGGCGGTCAACCACCGCCGACGCCACCGTCGTCGGCTGCCTGAAACATGCCGGCAGACGCGCACGGACGCACCAGCCACAGCACCAGTAGCAGTTTGCGAGGGCGACTTCGTCGCGGGTTTTCACCGCACACACTCGATCGTTTTCCGATCTTTCTCCTCTGGTATGTAGCCTATATATACAACTTTAGATTACTCCAATTACTTTATATGTAGATGTCCTGAGTTGTTCGAACATTCGACTCGAAGTCGACGAAAACTCTGTTTGTAAATAGAGTATATAACTGGTGAAGCACCCAATTTGGAAGCCGTTTTTCCGTCAAGATATTGAGTATTAACGAAAACTATCTGAACAACCTATTAGACAACCTAATCAGGATCAAATCCCATTAAATATATTATTTTATTATGTATTATATTTATATTAAAATAGTTCCAAAAATCAAAGAAAAACAGTTTTAAAACCATTAGATTTTTAAGAAAACCATCGATACGGCGTGCGTTCCGACAAATCTGACGACGTGGTCGTGAACCGAAAGCATCGAAAGGTGCGTATCGACTTCGCGGACATGTGGGCTTTGACGGAATTCGAATTGGTTGCGTCTGCCCGAACGAATTTGATGCGTATCCGTCGAAATTTACCGTATCAGCCTTTTTGCAAACTAGCCAATTACTTTGTGCACGCTTGTCATCTCGAGACGAAACGTACGCCAACAGGACCATGTCGTTTTTCTGGTCCTGTATGCAAAGTTTGCTCCAATTCTGAGACAGTTGACCGGATCGCCGTTTTGCGTACCCTATGATCCGATCCAACGGACAAATTTGTGCACGGTCCGCCATAATCCAACTTTGGACATACAGTTGGGTTCGTCTCGTCAAACCGGATCTGTAGACATGTAGTTTGATAACTTTAGAGACCATAGACTCTGGCACACTTTTCGGTGCAAAGCGAGTCCAACGACGGACATTGTTTTGGTCCGAAATTACTATTTTACCCCTGTGTCCAGAATTGTACTTATAGGTAGGCTATCCTAGCTAATTTTACTATTCTGAACGCATTGATAACATCTATTTCAGCATCCAGAGACTTTTGAATGAGTTGACTTTCGTGGCTTATCTGAGTGGTATAGTATTATCGGTTTTACCAGCAAAGGACCTCAGGCAAGTGCATATACTGATTGCTTCCGTTTCTAATAGTTTTCTTTACATGTTATATATATGTCTTGCTGCTTGTTGACACGCTTGTCACACGAAGATTAGTAACATGGATTTATTATACTTTTTTACTGTCATTTACATGATTACCATGCTTGCGACTTGATTCCATGAGTACTAGCTGCAGGACCGTTGAGCACCTCTAGAGGGGGGTGAATAAAGTGAGTGCGAGCAGCGGAATAAAAATTACCAATTAAAATTAATCGAATAACTATGGCAGTAAGATAAAGAGACAATAAATAAATGCAGCAAGAGATCAGAGAATCAAACTCAGTGAACACCGCGATATATACTAGTTTCCCTCTTGGATGACTAATCCAATCGCAAGTACTTTTGCCCACTGTTAATCTGTTACGTCCCGATTCCGAAGAATCGATAGTCGTCCCCCAGGCGTGATGCCGTGCGAACCTAAGTTGCGATCGCACAAGGCATAGTCATAAGGTCATCCGAAACACAATATCAAGTTAGAGTACACAGAGAAATTGATTGACACATTTGAAATAGAAGTAGACTTTTTCATTGATAATAAAACTTCATTTACATTGACTTCATTACATTCATTGCCGCGCGGGCTACAACATGACTCGACTTACAAAATGAACGTCGATGAGATAGTCGTTCCATACATTACATCCCTTACAAGCAAAAACCATTACACATTTCCACCTGCTATTGCGGGAAGTCGAGTCGCCATCTTTTCTTTTGGACTGAGTGCGGGGTCTTCTTCAAAAGGAATCCAGAAACACAAGCCTTCACACGCGGACGAGACTTCAAAAGGGTTCACGTCGTCTTGAGCTTTCAGGTGGCACGCCCTTCGTGGTTCGGGGTACTTGCGTGGAGAGCGAGGATCAGTACATTACACTTTGTACTGGTGCGTGGCAAATTAAGTTCCAAGCTCTCATTTGGTTGAAGAGTTTATATGACTTAGTTCATGAATGTTTCTTACCACCATAATGAATTTCAAACGAGCAATGACAAGCATAATGTAAATTACGTTGGAACTTACCCACGGCGGGCCGCGCCGCGCCTTATGAGACTTACCATGTTCTTTCCTGTCAATTGTTATCATTTTTCATACTAAGAGCAATATTACGTGTGATTGGTCACTGGCACCACAAGCCATCCTGGACTTATAGCTTTGTAGCTTTGTTAGTCGGGGCCCTTTCAACGCAAGTAGCGAGCCCCGCTGAAAGTCCCCGCCTAACCCGTGCTTTCATCCAGTACAACTATACCGTGTTTTCTCCTAGGCCGAGTCGGTCCCGTGGCCTCGGGTTGTCGCTCGAGGAAACTTTCTCCTTGTCGACAAGTTGTCCAATGACCGAGTTAAGACATTATTCAGTTATTAAGGTATAGCCTTCGTTCACTTTGAAACTTAATCATTTTACCATGCCCGTGCCCTTGCATTCATTCTTTCATTCGCAACAACACTGTCAATTTACCTAAGGGGTCGAGAAGAGAAAGGTCAGCCACTCATCTTGAGTTTACTTTGGGCGAGAGAACTTGTTGGTCGCGCTAGACGTCGCCTACGCGATTACCTGAAATCGCACAAGCAACCGATTAGAACACTGCATTATTCAAGAAGTTCGATAGGAAGTGCGAGTTCGAAATGCAATCCATAAAAACCATCGAAAACATTCACTAAAACGCATTCAGAAAATAAAGCCAAAACCAACGCAAGCGGCGTGAAAAGCAGAGCAACGGGAGGTCTCTTCCGACTCAGCCGCAGAGTCAATCCTTGAGGCGCAACCCGCTGAATATGAGACTTGGTTCCGAAGAAGACATTCCATAACGAGGAATGGGTCTTAATTCAACCGTTCCCGTTCGATCGACTCGATCGATCCCGACCTATCGGTCCCGACCGAATCGATATCGACAGTGTTCCTTTCTCGCGCACCCCGTGGACGGAGTACAGGGCACGATGTAGGGACGGGGCACTATGTAGTGCCCCGACCCGCAAGATGCCTTATGATGGATGGTTGATTCGATGAAGCCTTGTTGGACTTGGGATTATGCGAAGGATCGCTTGGAAGACTATGCGATCGTGGCGGGAATCGTCCTATGAACGTGAGTAGTGTTGAACCCTTCAAAGATCCTTTAGCTTCACGCTTAAAATAAGGATAGTGTGCTATGTTTCTTATTGTGTTGCTCAATAACACCTTGCATGGAATTTGGAAAGATAATGAAAGATAATAATCACATGAACGTAAACTGTTGTGGCTAAGTGAATTGTATGCTTGTACGCTGTTGCGATGAATTACATGACAGGTGAAGGCAAAGTCCCAAATACTTGGGCAGTGAGTATATCGAGCTTTGGCTCAATGAATAGATGGCAAAACAGATGTTAAGACCCAAGAACTGGGCAGTGAGTATACTTGCTTTGCATTCGAATGAATGTTTGCTTAACAGATGCTAAGTCCCAGGAACTGGGCGGTGAGTACATTGAGTTGGTTGGAAAGATGTGGCAAGGCTTTGGGTAACAACATTCTATTATCCCGTCGCCGATGTAGAATGTTGATTATGCTAAGACCCTGGATGGGCAGGTGATAATATGAGCGTTGGCTCAAGGCAAGATGGCTAGATGGCAAGATGGATGAGAATGATGGTTTTTGCTTAGTTTTCCTTATCATGCATTATATGTTTTCTTCTTAGATAAGTTGCATATAGTTGCATGGTCATGGACAACTTGTCGACAAGGTGGTTTCTCGAACGGTATTCCTGGGCCATGGAACCCGGTTCGTCCTAGGGGAAACCAGTGCCGAAGTAGTGGCAGTGCTGAAGTAGTAGCACGGTATACAGGACTTGCAGTGGGGCTAGCTACCTGCACTGGCAAGGGCGCTGTATACCTGTAAGACGGTCCAGGATGGCGTGTCGCCAGTGACCTTCATATAGATAGGTCAGGTGCTAATGATGTCTTATGCAGGCAGAGTAAGTTATTACTCAAATACAGGGAAGGATGTCGGCTGTTGGTAAGAATCACCAGAACGGTGATATTCATATTGAATCATGATATTGTTTCTAACAATGTCTTGTGCAGGCAGAGTAAGTATTATAAATGTACAGGGATGGCTACACGACCGTGGGTAAGAATCACCAAAGGGTGATAACAGTATGCTTTAAATTATGTTGGCTATGAGATTTGCATGCTTTACTTCTTGTCGGCTATAACATGAAATTGACCCTAAGGCAACAAGAAAGACCACTGTTAATAATGTTCTGTAACATGATTACTTAGTGCTGTCTTCTTAGGTGAGTTGGGCCAGCACCGCTCGCCAGTACATTGATGATGTACTGACCCACGTTGTGGGCAATATTACAGGTGTTTGCTTGGGGGAAATCCTGTGAATCAGTGCTTGGCATCGATGAATCGGATGGGTGTGCAGAAGCTCTTCTTTCAAGACGATGTCTTCTGCTATACGGGACATAATGTATGGAACAGTGGAACTCAGATGTACCAGTGAGATTGTAGCCAAATTGGCAAGTTATTGTAAAGAAGTCGGTATATTCATTGTAGCCTAAAGGGCAAGTGTATACATTCAGTTGGCTATACTAAAAGTCTTGTATTCAGTTGTAAACTCTGTATTCTGCTGCAAGTCTTGTAATCCATTTTGAATATCAATAAAGAGATACATTTCTATATAAATTGTGTGACTTCAATTTATCTGCTTGGTTCCGCTGCATTAATGATGTTTTCTGAGAATTACCAGGAACTGTAATGGTTTTGCCTTGTACAAGTGCAATCTAGACTTGTACGGCATCACGCCCAGTGGCTAGTTTTCGATCCTCCGGGATCGGGGCGTGACATAATGGTATCAGAGCACGGCTTTACGTCCTTGGATTCCTATTCGATTTGTTTCGAATCAATGTTGCTACTAAGATGATTCTAAGCTGCTTCCGCGATGATTCAAAGATTGCTTCCGCGATTATTCAAAGTTGCTTCCGCGGTGAATCAAAGTTGCTTCCGCGAATACTCAAAGTTGCTTCCGCGATGAAATCAAAGTTGCCTCTATGATGATTCATAGTGCTTCTGCGATTGTTCTGTGTTGCTTCCAAACTATTCTATGTTGTTCCCTTAACTGAAAGTCCGTTGATCATTCTAACCTCTCACTGGGTGTTCCATACAATAAGTCTAAATATGTGGGCTGTGATATGTGTGCTTTGTTGAATTTCTAAAAGATACCAAAAAGAATAACAATGATGCGATGCGTAAGTTTGTGATGTATGCTGGATGTCTTATGTGTGGGATTCTTTGAGTCGATTGTTATGCAGCAATCGACCGTGGGTGATGGCTTGGTATGTTGGAACAGAATGTGCATAGATTTCGGTGAATGGGAATCGACAGAATTTTGAGTCGGTATTTGTGGTCAGCATAACCACTACGGGATGGATTGTCCATGTTGGACGTTGGTTTGATGCGAAGGAATATTGTGTTGGAATGGCTTGAGTTCTGGGTGGTATATTGCATATACCCTTGTCGTGATAAGATGTCCCTTGACCCTTAATGTGTTTATGAGTTTGTGATTGCTTTACCTATAATATTGGGTGGTATCGAATCGTAGCTGAGCTTACGATTGATACATGTTGGCTAGTAATGTCCCTTGATGATTAAGTTGGATGACCCATTGTGAGATTTTGATGTGTTCGGGTGAACCATCGCTAGACCTTGTCGGTTAGCATTATGTTGGGTAATAAGAGAATTGAGAATATAATGAATGGCTTGGTTGGGAATGAAACAAATTTCAGATTCAGGCGAAGACTTGAATCAGTTGGGTAAGAAGGATGGTAGGCTTAGTAACGATAGTGTGGTGTTGCTATCGAATGATTTTGCGGGAATAACTATGGACCGAAATTTGAACGATGTTGGAATTGAGTGAAAGAAATTGCATGTTGGATATCGACAGAATTGTTGGCGATGTTAGACGCTTATCGGGATGTTGTAAATGATTTAGAAGATGCCGAGAGTCGCATCAATGATTGAAAAATTGAGAATGGGCTTGAGAAATAGATGATCTTAGCACGTGGTGCAGTTGTGCTTGAGAGAATTTGATGTGTCCCGAATTAACAAGTTATGACCCTTAACTATTTTGAGGCATAGAGAATGAGTACTTGTCCCTTGATGCATGAAAGAGTAGATGTTCCTTATGAGAGTCGAATGGCTGGAATACAAATAAGTATCGAGGTGCAGCGATATGTAATAGACCCTGTCAATAGATGATGTTGTCGCATGGATAACAAGTTGGATGGAATATAGAATTGTTGGATTATGACTTAGCCGATGAGTTATGTCATGTCCACTAAGATGACCGATATATGATGCTAGATGATTTGTGCTACAAAGATTGGATCGGTACATGAATAGTAAATTTTCTTATGGAATCATAATGAGATGATGTAAAACGAATATTGATGGTTAACGTGAATTGCTAAGAGATGACCGTGTTGGTGCTAGAAAAATTTATAAAGGATGCCTCGAAAGAAATACGAATTTTTATATTTGCCTATATTGTTGGTTAAGGAGTACAGACCGTATCGAAGATCTAAGAATATGGGAAACGAATATGTCGCAAAGAGACCGTAGGAAAGAGATCATAAGTGATAAACTATTGAAATAGCAATGTCGGATGATGACTCAAAATAGTTGACCAGATTGAATAGACAATTTGAGTACGATATGAGGATGCAAGTCGGATTGAACAAGTGATGCTATGTCTATGCAAGTGGAAATTGAAAGTTGGATATTCGATTGAGGAGTTTTATATGATAGCTTTGGATTGACCCATAAGAATTGTCGGATAGACTTTGTCGGTTGCGGGTAAGTCTAGAATGAGACTTCGTTGGATATGATCCGGGTATGAGTACGGGTAGAAAGACTTGACCCTAGAATGTTGGTTGGTTGCCTAGAGTGTCGGTTTGTTGCCTAGATTGTTGGTTGCTTGCTTAAGTCTCAGATTGGTTGGCTATGTTCTTCAGTTGTCCGTGTTGGGTATAAGTTCATAAGATTGGGGTGGTGTCCCATGTCCCTAAGTTGGTCAGACCATAGAGTTGCCCTATGTTGAGAATTGGTTGCCTCTAAGATAAGAGATAAGTATGTCCCTGATAGCTACTCATCTCATATGGGTTAGCTGAATGTCTGGTTTAGCTTAGATTAGCTGACCGTAGAGACTTGATTGTATGCTAAGTTGACTATTGGAAAACCGTAGGATGTCCCTATTGGTGTTGCGTGAGTATAGTTGGAATGAATAAGATATGTTGGAAGGTAGGCTTTGGAATTGAATAGATATTTGGGAAATTTTGATGTTATAATGTTGGATGGGATGACGGATCATGTTGGTTTTGGAAATTGAGTTGCTTTGGTTGAAATGTTGGGAATTGTTAGAACTAGTTGGATTTGATTGATTGATATTGAGGTACGAAAACTGTTGGTAGTGCTTTGAGATAGTTGGAATAATTTCATTGACCGGATCAAGATTGAGGATAAGTGTAATGACGGAATTGGATAGTGCATGTAGCCGAGATCGGCGAATGTGAATATAAATGACCCTCAGAATTAATGTTGCTGGAATATGATAGTTGCCTATACGAGAGGATAAATATGTTGGCTTGATCAATACGAGAAAATATTCGAAGACAGCAAAAAATATTACTAGAGTGGGATGATGGTACAATTTGATGGATGAATCAGGATCGAGAGAATTTATGAGTTGCAAACAATGTGTATGGATGCGATCGATGATGAGTACAAGATTTGACCGATGTGAATCGGGGTATCGAAATAAAATGTTGCTATGGGATTTATCAACTTTGGTGGCATGGATGACAATGAACTTGAAAGGAATACTTGATACATCTAAGTTTGAATATTTTGAAATGTTGGATCGGTTGAGGAAAATTTATCGAATTGGGATTGGCGACATCTATCGTCTTAGTAATTGGTTGGAATATTGAATAAACAAAGTGGGATTATACGAGATGCTCAAAAAGAATTACTGATGTTTAAAAAGGAAGGTACACCGTAGCTCGTTCGTTTTTTCTATCACTGAACTTGGCTGAAGTGCATGTATTTCGGGGACGCCTAAAATATGTGTATGATTCCGACTAAGTGGTATGCTGAATTCAAACGAAGCCACGGGAAGGATTATCATGTGCTAAGGATTTGCACGAGTGTCGGAGGAAAGATCAAAGATAGTAAACTATTTTGAATCAATTGAGATGCTGTAACGAGATGGTACATTACTTGAAATCAATCGAGAGATTTCGGAGAAAGATTAGATGGTGCAAAGTTGATCGTTGAGGAGTTTCTTGAAGAGTTGGTTGAAATTTTGGGGATGAGTTTTGTTTTAAGTTTCGAGGACGAAACTTTTTCTGGGTGGTATATATTGTAGTGCCCCGACCCGCAAGATGCCTTATGATGGATGGTTGATTCGATGAAGCCTTGTTGGACTTGGGATTATGCGAAGGATCGCTTGGAAGACTATGCGATCGTGGCGGGAATCGTCCTATGAACGTGAGTAGTGTTGAACCCTTCAAAGATCCTTTAGCTTCACGCTTAAAATAAGGATAGTGTGCTATGTTTCTTATTGTGTTGCTCAATAACACCTTGCATGGAATTTGGAAAGATAATGAAAGATAATAATCACATGAACGTAAACTGTTGTGGCTAAGTGAATTGTATGCTTGTACGCTGTTGCGATGAATTACATGACAGGTGAAGGCAAAGTCCCAAATACTTGGGCAGTGAGTATATCGAGCTTTGGCTCAATGAATAGATGGCAAAACAGATGTTAAGACCCAAGAACTGGGCAGTGAGTATACTTGCTTTGCATTCGAATGAATGTTTGCTTAACAGATGCTAAGTCCCAGGAACTGGGCGGTGAGTACATTGAGTTGGTTGGAAAGATGTGGCAAGGCTTTGGGTAACAACATTCTATTATCCCGTCGCCGATGTAGAATGTTGATTATGCTAAGACCCTGGATGGGCAGGTGATAATATGAGCGTTGGCTCAAGGCAAGATGGCTAGATGGCAAGATGGATGAGAATGATGGTTTTTGCTTAGTTTTCCTTATCATGCATTATATGTTTTCTTCTTAGATAAGTTGCATATAGTTGCATGGTCATGGACAACTTGTCGACAAGGTGGTTTCTCGAACGGTATTCCTGGGCCATGGAACCCGGTTCGTCCTAGGGGAAACCAGTGCCGAAGTAGTGGCAGTGCTGAAGTAGTAGCACGGTATACAGGACTTGCAGTGGGGCTAGCTACCTGCACTGGCAAGGGCGCTGTATACCTGTAAGACGGTCCAGGATGGCGTGTCGCCAGTGACCTTCATATAGATAGGTCAGGTGCTAATGATGTCTTATGCAGGCAGAGTAAGTTATTACTCAAATACAGGGAAGGATGTCGGCTGTTGGTAAGAATCACCAGAACGGTGATATTCATATTGAATCATGATATTGTTTCTAACAATGTCTTGTGCAGGCAGAGTAAGTATTATAAATGTACAGGGATGGCTACACGACCGTGGGTAAGAATCACCAAAGGGTGATAACAGTATGCTTTAAATTATGTTGGCTATGAGATTTGCATGCTTTACTTCTTGTCGGCTATAACATGAAATTGACCCTAAGGCAACAAGAAAGACCACTGTTAATAATGTTCTGTAACATGATTACTTAGTGCTGTCTTCTTAGGTGAGTTGGGCCAGCACCGCTCGCCAGTACATTGATGATGTACTGACCCACGTTGTGGGCAATATTACAGGTGTTTGCTTGGAGGAAATCCTGTGAATCAGTGCTTGGCATCGATGAATCGGATGGGTGTGCAGAAGCTCTTCTTTCAAGACGATGTCTTCTGCTATACGGGACATAATGTATGGAACAGTGGAACTCAGATGTACCAGTGAGATTGTAGCCAAATTGGCAAGTTATTGTAAAGAAGTCGGTATATTCATTGTAGCCTAAAGGGCAAGTGTATACATTCAGTTGGCTATACTAAAAGTCTTGTATTCAGTTGTAAACTCTGTATTCTGCTGCAAGTCTTGTAATCCATTTTGAATATCAATAAAGAGATACATTTCTATATAAATTGTGTGACTTCAATTTATCTGCTTGGTTCCGCTGCATTAATGATGTTTTCTGAGAATTACCAGGAACTGTAATGGTTTTGCCTTGTACAAGTGCAATCTAGACTTGTACGGCATCACGCCCAGTGGCTAGTTTTCGATCCTCCGGGATCGGGGCGTGACACACTACACCATAACCAACTAAGAAAAAGTTTCGTCATCGAAACTTAAGAATAGAACCTACCTCTACGAGAACAATGAAGGAAACTTTTCCTTCATTTCTGACTCAAGCTCCCACGTCGACTCTTCGACCGAATGGTTTCTCCGGAGGACGCGGACGAGAGGAATAGCACGGTTGCGGAATAGTTTATCCTTGCGCTCCAAGATTTGCACCGGCTCTTTGACATATGACAAGTCCGCCTTCAGGTCCAGCTTACCCAAATCCACCACATGGCTCGAATCGTGCACGTACTTCCGCAATTGCGAGACGTGGAAGACGTCATGTACCTCTGACAATGCAGGCGGCAAGGCGATTTGGTAAGCTACATGGGCGACTCGCTTCAATATTTCGAACGGGCCCACAAATCTTGGGCTCAATTTTCCTTTCGCACCGAACTTGGAAACTCCACGCATGGGCATGACTTTCAAGAATACATGGTCGCCTTCCGAGAACTCGAGGGGGCGTCGGTGCGTGTCGGCATAGCTTGTAATACCCAGTTTTCCAGATGAGGGTAATTTTAAAATTTTATAATTATAATTATTATTTATTGATAATTATTTCATATTATAATTTTTTATGATTTTTTAATCATTTTTAAACTATTTAAAATTATGACTTGTGATTTTGACATTTTACTATTGTTTGGTTTTAATTTCGAGGAATTTGTCATCCCCCAGTTTTCAGGAACAGGAGTATTTTTTGTCATTTTGTATTTTTGAAATATTTTTGAAATTTATTTTATTATTTATGATATTGTTTTGGGGTTATTTGAGTCGGGTTCGAATTTCAGCTCAATCCGACTTGAAACGGGGACCCGGGGATAGTTTGACTATAGTGGGACCCACACACTAGTTAGGCATGGCCCACATGATATTAATTTTAGTCCACATGATAGAAATATTTTAGTTAGAGGTTAGACTAATTATTATGGATAAGGTTAGTGTGATTAGAGACTTTAGAATGACTAATTTAGCCCCAACCAATTAGCCCTTTCCTAATACTCATAGAATAGGTTAGCAGGGGCTTTTGGACTTTTCCTAATAGGACAAAACTACCTTTATGGCCAGCCACAATAAGGATAGGGTTGAGCCTTCCATTTGTCATTATCCATCTATTTTTCTCTCTCTTGTTCTTCCCCAAATTCCTAGAGAGCAATCCCTAGCAATTTCTCCACCAAATCCTTCCATTTCACCACCAAATCTTCTTCTTTTCTTCTCCATTCTAGCCAAGGAGGAAGCTACCCAAGTTTGGGAGGATTCGGAGCTCGTTCGTGTCCTTTTGGAATCTCTACGTGTCGGTGTCGCTCCGGGAAGGTTTTTCTTCGATTCGATCTACCGGGAGGTATAAATCCCTTCTTCTTTTCATTTCCTCACGCATATAGGTCTATTTTGAACCCATAGGAATGACTCCCATGGTTGTATCTCCATTTGTGTCCATTTTGTGTCCATTTGGAGGTCATAGGAGTGTCCTTTGTGTTGTGGATGTGTTCATGTTACATATATAGATATATATATATATATATATATTGTAATGAGAGTGTATCTATATTTATATATGTAATAAATGGTTCATGATGATTATATAATCAAGTTTGTGAGTGTGGTTCCTCATATTATTATTGCTATTATTGTTGTGGATAATTAGGATATATATTGTGTATTCTTTTGGCTCAAACTATCTAAAGCCGTCATGATTTTTATCCACGTTTTTAATTTCAGCCCTAACTTAGAAATGTCATAACTTCTAGCTCAAAGCTCGGTTTAATCTCCCGTTTTTTTTAAAAGAAGCGTATTGCAGTTAGCTTTCCAAAAACATGTAATAATAGGCCTAATTCTTTCTGTAACTTTCTGGAGAATTATTTGAGTGTCAGCTGTACGAAAGACAAACGCGTTCTCGGTGTTTTTGCGATTCCGGGAGTTTCTGGAAACGAAAACGCGATCCGTTTGAAGTTTCGGAAAGCTAACACATAGATCTATAACATACTTTAATCCTAGATTTTATTTCATGCTGAGATGGTACAGTATTGATTATTAGTAGGAGTTACTATTCGGCATATGCATTTTGTGTATCCTTGTGTGTAATATAATGTTCTATTTGATTTTAACCCATGTTAATGTATATACATTATGTAATTAAATAGAGAATGCAAGCATGAGTAAATGGTTAAATAAATGATGTATGAGGTGTAAGTATCCTATCTAATATAAGCATGTATAAGTATGGCTTGTGATGAATATGTAGGTTCCATAGTATGTAATGTATGGTGCATATAATGGTGCAAGAGAATAAATGAATGATGAATGAATGCAAGCATGAATGTAATGTAATAATAGATGTAATGCATGATATGTTAGATGAATGAAATGATATATATATGATATATATCCTCTTTACATTAATGTATATATATGGTTGAATGCAAGCATGTAGGAATGCAATTAATGTAATGTATGTAAGCAATACATAAATGCATGAATGAAAGAATGATATACAATGCATGCATGAAAGTATATAATGAATGCTAGATATAAATGCAAGGTATATATGTAATGATAGATATGAATGCATAATGTATAAATATTGTAAATGCAATATCAGATTTCATATGTAGACATAGAACCAATGCATAGCTGATATTTAGATTGAATGTTAGTTCATTTTAGGTTGTTCGAACACTGAACTGTCCATGTAAGCATATATACCTTCCTTTTCCTATTGCCAAGCCAATTTTAGTTTTCAATATAGTGGAATGTCTATGAATGTAATGTTAACCTTCAACCCCTTAATTCGAAATGTTAGTTAATTTTAGTATTAGACGATGCATGAGCTGTATGCATATGGAATGTTGGCTTAATGGCAGATTTCAGATAACATGGTTCATTTTATGTGGTTAGTTACACCAGTTTATGGGATATCTCACTTTAGTTTATATGTAAATGTGAAACTAAACTGAGAATGAACTTCACCCTCTGCACAAGGACACCCCACTCTATATCAACCACCATGCCATGTAACCCTTCTCTAAATGATTGCTGTAATATATATAGATTTATGTAAAGTATAGATGCATGTTAGTTATAACTTAAATAGTCTCTACTCTAATGTATATAGATGTATACTTGTAGCCATGCATGTTAAGTATAAATACATGTGTAATGAAGATGAGTTAGTTTTGTGCCATGTGTAGTGTAAGCTCATAACTAGTGATATTTTCTCTTTTCATGTACACATCCATGTTCACACACATACATAGCTTACATGTTAGTTCCTTCCTCTCTTTATATATATATATATATATATATATATATATATATATATATATATATATATATAATGTTGATGAATAACATATATGAATGTGCCTTGATGTGTGGCTTGTGTTTGGCTTGTATAGCCTTGTGATTGGTGTGTGATTGCTAGACTAGGCTTGGTTAGGCCTAGTGAGACTTATTAGACTTGTTGGGCTAGGACTTGACCTAGTTGACCTAGTTTGACTAGTCTAGTTGACTAGAGTTGACCGAGAGTTGACTTTGGTCTAGTTTGACCTAGACAGCATGCAGATGCATTGTACATTTCATATATCACCCTCTGTATACATCTTGACTTGTGTTGCTCTAACTAGGAGTCAGGTACCTCATCTCGGACAGTACATTTACTTCAGACATTCAGATACCAGGCGAGTACATTCTCTGACCGTTTCATACTTGTATGGATTTATATTCTTGCTCTAGATTACTGTACTTGATGCTGACACGACTGTTATCACGGATTGGTACTATATGGATCTTCTTTTGAGATGTTATCTCCTTTTATTCACTAAATACATATTGTGATGTGCGTTTCACTTCCATATTATATTTATTGAATACCCATATCCTTGTATACTCATTGTGCATATTGTACTCTCATTATCACATGAGCCCCAGAGATAAACTATTGTACACTATTGTATAACATTGTACATCCATTGTATAACATTGTACACTATTGTATAAGATAACGTAACTGGGGTAGATCCTTGTGTATTGATTGGGAAGGGGGAGTAGAATTGGTTATGTACTCAAATCCTATTGTACAACATTGTATAACTATTGTATATGTCTATTGTACACCCACGTACAATGGAGTTACCATTGCATTTTCCTAGCCCGTTTACATAACCAGATTGTACTCTAAAATCACATGTTCCTTACAGTTCTTACTTATCATATTTAGATATTTTCTGTTATCAAATCTCTACTGTTTTTCATATATCTTCTTCTTTCAGCGTTTCATGTACTTTACTCTATTGCATGCTTTATATTTCCTAACTCGATATGAACTGCGTGAGATGTTTTGTGCTCGCTCCCGTCCTGACTGGACCTGTTGAAAATTTTACAGAGGAGGATGAGGCACCCTGCACCCTTACTTGGAGTTTGCCTAGTTGACACTCGCGACCTGGACCCCTGGGGAGGTTCAGGCAGCTGCTCAGGATGATACCTTGTATAATGTAGATAGCTTAGACCGTTCCTTCTTTTTATGCTTAGCTGTTGTCTTTATTTTCAGAGTTGTATATTTTAGAGATGTTAAGACTTTGTTATATCTTTCTGCTATACCTCAGTTGAGGATTTTTTATCTATTTCCATCATGCTACATTCTACCTTAGATTGTGATTGAGTTGTACCTTAGTGTTGGCCTCCTTATGGAGAGTATTCATATTATGCTAGTTATAGTTCATGACCTAGAACAGCGTTCTACTGCCGACACTGCGGCGTAGGCTGGGCGTTGTTACGTTCTCGTACCCTCACAGTGGGTGCGGGTCGTGACATAGCTCTTCTGCCGGTTTTGTGCTATCTTCAATCTCTCTCGTATCAATTTGACCTTCTGCACAATCTGCTCCACCAGCTCCGGACCAAGTATCTGTCGCTCCCCGACTTCATCCCAGCAAATGGGCGATCTGCACTTCTGGCCGTACAAAGCTTCATACGGCGCCATTTGGACGCTGGACTGATAGCTGTTGTTGTATGCAAACTCGGCCAGCGGTAGATGGACGTCCCAACTTGACTTCAAGTCGATCGCACAGAGTCGTAACATGTCTTCGAGAATTTGGTTCATCCGCTCTGTTTGGCCGTCAGTCTGAGGATGATAAGCTGAGCTAAACTTCAACTTGGTCCCCAACGCTGAATGTAGACTTCTCCAGAAGCGCGCTACGAACCGTCCATCTCGATCAGAGACGATAGATACTGGGACCCCGTGCAGCCGTACTATTTCATCAAGGTATATCTATTTTATCAAGGTATATCTGAGCAAGGCAGTCGATGCTCCAAGTAACTTTGATGGCGATAAAGTGCGCTAACTTGGTTAGTCGATCGACGATGACCCAGACGGCGTCGTTAACCTGCGGCGTCCTCGGCAAGCCAACAACGAAGTCCATAGTGATGTGATCCCATTTCCACTCTGGAATGACAAGGTTCTGCATCTCCCCGTCCGGTCGCTGGTGCTCGACTTTGACTTGCTGACAGGCCATACATTTTGACACAAAGAGCGCTACGTCCCTCTTCATGCCGTGCCACCAAAAGACAATGCGGGGGTCCTTATACATCTTGGTGCTACCAAGATGCAAGGAATATTTTGCATAATGCGCCTCCGACATTATCTCCTTTCTAAGTTCTGCATCGTCCGGTATGCATAGCCGTCCCTTCACTCGCATCACTTCCGACTCGTCCTCTGCAAAGTCGGACGCTTTTTCTGTCGATATCAGCTTCCGTATCTTCTCCAGGTATGGGTCGTCCTTCTGTGCAGACTTGATCCTCTCCAGTAGGCTCGGTTCCACCCGCAGTTGCGCCAGTTTCACGTCTCTGAAACGAACTCGAAGTTCAATGCCCATTCCTTCCAAGTCACGCAGCAGTCGATCGTTGATGCATAACGAAGCTAAGTATTTTCGGCTCAGCGCATCCGCTACCACATTTTCCTTGTCCGACGTGTAGTCTATTGATAAGTCATAGTCATTGATCAGCTCGAGCCATCGCCTCTGCCGCAAATTCAATTCTTTCTGGGTGAAGATACTTGAGGCTTTTGTGGTCCGTATAAATCCTGCACGCCAAGCCATAGAGATAGTGATGCCACAGCTTCAATGCAAACACAATCGCCGCTAATTCTAGGTCGTGCGTGGGGTAGTTCTTCTCGTGCGGCTTCAACTGCCGGGAAGCAAAAGATATCACCTTATCCCGCTATATGAGCACACACCCCAAGCCCTGGCCAGAAGCATCGCTGAATATTTGAAATCCCTCCGTCCCTTCAGGAAGTGCAAGTATCGGGGCCGAAACGAGCCGTTGTTTGAGCTCTTGGAAGGAAGCTTCACAGTCGTCTGACCACTTGAATGCGACTCCTTTCTGGGTGAGGCGAGTCAACGGCGATACAATCTTCGCGAAGTCCTTCACGAAGCGTCGGTAGTATCCCGCCAAGCATAGGAAGCTTCGAATTTCGCTAACTGATGCGGGCCGTTTCCAATCAGCAACTGCCTCGACTTTCTTCGGATCGACTGCGATGCCCGTGGCGGAGATGATGTGCCCAAGGAATGAGACGCTGTTCAGCCAGAATTCGTACTTGCTCATCTTCGCATACAACTGATTCTCTCGAAGGGTTTGGAGTACCGTCCGCAGATGCTCTACATGTTGCGCTCGATCCTTCGAGTAGACGAGGATGTCGTCGATGAAGACTACTATGAACTTGTCGATGAACGGACGGAACACCCGATTCATTAGATCCATGAAGACGACAGGGGCGTTTGTCAGACCGAACGACATTACCAAGAACTCGTAGTAGCCATAACGAGTGCGGAAGGCAGACTTCGGCACGTCATCTGGCTTGACTTTGAGTTGGTGATAACCCGATCGCAGATCAATCTTCGAACACACCGTTGCACCTTGGAGCTGGTCGAACAAGTCGTCGATGCGGGACAAGGGGTATTTGTTCCGGATGGTGGCTTTATTCAATTCCCGATAGTCGATGCAGAGCCGCATCGATCCATCCTTCTTCTTCACAAATAACACGGGCGCACCCCACGACGAGACACTCGGACGGATAAACCCTCTGTCGAGTAATTCTTGTAGTTGTGCCTTTAGTTCCTTCAGTTCTGCAGGGGCCATTCTGTACGGAGCTTTCGAGATCGGCCGGGTGTCGGGGAATGTGTCGATGGTGAACTCTATTTCTCGATCGGGCGGCATGCCGGATAGCTCGTTCGGGAACACGTCTGGGAATTCTGCCACAACGTCGGTCTGACCCGCGTTTGCACCATCCTGTCGCATGTCTCGAACGGAAGCTAGATAGCCTTCGCACCCGGAATGCAGCATCCGTCGAGCAGATATTACGGAGATCACCATGCAGGTCGGCGACGCCTCACCACACGAGTAGCAGAATTCAGGCACTCCTGGTATGCGGAATGTGACCCTCTTTTCAGCGCAGTCCATGGTTGCTGTTTGCCATGAAATATAAAAGAACAGAACAATTATCGGAGGACCGGACTTTTACTTCACGTTACAAACTCGCTTGTACAAAGAAAGCCTAGGGACGAAAACCTAGGTATAACAATCTAAGTACAATTATTTATTTTAGATTCTGGGGGGTGACAATAGAGGTTCGGGAAAGCGACGGCAGCTCTGCCTTACTCCTTGGACGATCGGTATGCAGCCTTGACTCCAGAAGATTGCTTGGCGTTGGAAGAAATGCTCTCTTTGCTTTCTCTGCTTCTCCTCTCCAAGTATTCTGGTGCTCTCTCTCTCTATATGTGTACTCTTCTCTGTATCTCTCTGCCTGTCTGTCTCTCTCCTCGCAGGGGAATGACACCCTGCTATTTATAGGCATGGGATGTGATCATTAGGGTTGCAAGTGATTGCTTCTTGGAGATGGCGGCGGCCTGTGGATTGATCAATCTAGGCCATTCGTTTTGATTGTGACGAATCCGGACCATTAAGTATAGATTACACCAAATCTCATCCGCAATTAATACTGATTGGAACAAATCTTCCTCATAATGATCTTCTGATGTCTGCGAATAAATTTGATTTATTCTCCTGCCACGTGTCCCAGATTATTGAGATTTAACCCAATCTCTGATTGCAATAAATCTGGGAGATTGATCGGCTTAGAACACGT
Source organism: Iris pallida (assembly GCA_029216955.1). Classification (NCBI taxonomy): domain Eukaryota; kingdom Viridiplantae; phylum Streptophyta; class Magnoliopsida; order Asparagales; family Iridaceae; genus Iris; species Iris pallida. Next base: position 4,727,971 of record JANAVB010039818.1, on the reverse strand, counting down.
GTCCTAGGAGCCACTGGGGGGATCTGACCCGCATGACGATTGAGCCGCATAAGATTTTGGGCCGCATAAGGTTAGGGCCACGTGTCATGGCTGCTCGGGTAGTGGCTTCCCCCCCTTCGAACCCCTGAACCGCATGGAGATGATCATTGCGAGCCGCATATGGATGCATCCGCCTAGGCCGCATGGAAATGGTCCTCTTGAACCACATAGGAAGGCCTCTGCTTGAGCCGCATGAGGCTGTCTCGGCCTGAGCCGCATAGAGCGGCTTCATTCTGAACCGCATGGGAAGTCTTCGCTCGAGCCGCATATGATCGTCCACGTGATCAAGGCCACGTGGCATTTTATGGATCTCGGGGGATTTGTGTCAGAGATCTTTTTCTCTTCCCTAGGGGGCTGTCATTATGACAGGGTCGTAATTACTTCTTTTGTATCAGAGCTGTCACTTTTTTCAGAATTGTCAGCCGTCACAGTAATTAATGCAACATGGGTCGAAGGGGAGCGCTGTTACGCCACGTGTCTTCTGAGCCGCATGAAATATTTCAGACCACATAGTTCCTGAGCCGCATAGTCCTTCTGTGCCGCATAGACTGTCTGAGCCGCATGGAGTTCCCTGGCCGCATGGGTCATTTTCTTTAATATTTTTCATGCTTCTACAAGACCCCCTTCAAAGTTTTTAATTTGCAAAATTGAAATACTTTGAATAAGAAGTATGGTCGTATTCTTCTGGCCGCATATGCTACGCTGGCCGCATGGATAACTCGGCCGCATGAATGTTTTGGCCGAATGAATGTTTCAGCAACAGGGGTGTGTCAGCCGCATAGCTCTTTGCCACGTGCGCGGGCCTTTGATTGCCTCGAATTCGTTAACGCCGTCTTTAGGGGGAATCCCAAGGGTTGGCTCATTAAATCTTTTTTGGATACTATGCCCTGGGTGAATCTTGGGGATGAAATCCAAGGAGTCGGTTGCGTCTTCTACGAGGCGGTTACTAATCCACGTGTCTTCCCCTTCTCTCCTTCCTATAAATAAGAGAGTTTTGAGAGAGAGAACTTCTTTATTTTCTCTCTTACTGTAAATCTTCCCTGTCCCGATCTTTATTTCTCTCTTCGATTTTAGCAGATGGCTCCCAAGAAAACTGTTGCGGCAAAGAAGGCAGCGTCTTTGTCGAAGGGCAAGGCTGCTTCTACTTCGACTGCGGCCGCTCTTCCACCGGTCGTCGTCCCCAATGTTCATCCTGACGTTCACCCCCCCATTGTTGGTAAGGAGATTGTATGAGTTGAAAAACCCTAACCGCTATGGCTACGTCGCATACTTTATGCACGAGCCTTTACGAGCCGCATATTCATCCTATGGCTGAGCTGCGAGCCGCATAAGAATATCCATTGTGTCCGCATATGCGCTTTACTGACGAAGCCGCATAAGCGACGCTGAGCCGCATGGACTTTCACTGAACCGAGCCGCATAAGTGTTTTCTTGAGCTTGAGCCGCATGAGGCTTTGTTAAATTAGAGCCGCATGGGTGCTCTCCCGAGCCGCATGAGACTTGGAAGCCCCCAACCGTTCTTTTTATCCATCTTTTTAACTCACCCTTTTTCTGTCTTCTTTTCAGTGAATTTGCCAGTAAATGCTGCTGGAGAACTCCTGGTGGGTAGTGCCCAAGCTGCCCTGGGTTATAGGTATGATCATATTGTTCAGCATATGGCGGATCAACTGCCAAGTGACGAACCCTCGGCTAGACTAAATGCCATCAAGAATCAGTCTTTCCATTTCCTTAATGCTATGATGAACTCCGGGAAATTTGAAGGGGAGTATTTGAAGCCTGCGTTCTTTTTTGGAGACGCCTTGACCGTGAAGAACAGTCATGTTCTGGAGGTGTCGGAGAATTGGAGTTTTGTCTCTAACGGGATGGCGATCCGCATCCCCCAGATGGAGCGACACTTCCCATTATCTTGGTTCAATATGCGCCCATTGGACCGAAAGATGGAGGAGACTTTAACCCCTACCAGAAGTGGGATGTTCGTGGGGAACATCCATTATAATAACAATCTGAAGTCCGTGACTGCCGGCAAGGTGCATACTAGCTGTTCTGTGACGGGATTGGTCCCAGGTTCTTTCTTGAATGTGGCGGGCCCTAACTTCACATTTTCTACCGCCGATACTTTTATAAATCAACTTTCTCGGAAGGGCTCCTATCCCGTTGGCCGGTTGATGTTCCCTGGTTGGGTACATCCTATTCCCTCGTGGACCAATCTGTCTACGTGGATCTTGCAGAAGTATGAGGCCTTTTTGTGTGAGATTGGCCTTTACCACGCCATCCGAGGCACCAGTCATGGCTTGTCCATAAACAAGAAGCTGTTCATGTCTCTGCTGGAGATGTATAATTGCCGTACGGAAAAGTTTTACACACCTGTAGGGGAAATGGGGCTCGCGCTCCATGAAATGCATGCGGTCTCCAAGCTTCTTTGGGGGGACGAAGCTTTTGAAGCGTATACTCCCACTAATGAGGAACTCGAAGATTTGGAACGACGGTATCCTGGCTTCGTGGCTCTTTACTAAGAGATATTGTGCCATTATAGCACATGTCATCAGATAACCCGAAAGGATAGTAACTCGGAAGGGAATGCTCCCCACACCAAGGACTGGGTGCACTATCTCTTCCCGACAGATGCCTCAGGTCAAGTTACCTCTCGTCGCCCTCGATCTCGGGAAGCGGTTAAGGACTTGGTGTCGTCGGCTAAGAGAGTGGCCACTACCAGTGACAGATTCGGGAGTAAGACTGACCCTTTTGGTTACTTTTACTAAGATACCCAAGAGCTGTCCGAGAAGGCGCTTCTGGCGGAATTTTTGATGATCTGGCTACGAAATTGTGTAGTCTCGGGAGGAGCCGGTTCTATTGAGAGAATTAGTCGTAACTTCATCCTTCCGGCTGTGAAGTTAGTTTTGCGAATCAGGCTAGCCCTCCTCCCGGCCATGGTATGCAGCATCCATCGTGGCCTCCGCACCTTCACATCTAAGGTCATCGTTCGCGACGTGACCAAGGATTTCGAACGGACTGAGTTGCCCTATCACTATTTGATGGGGTGGCTGTTGATGCATTATCCGTCTTTGATGAGACCAGGCTCTGAAGACGGTGTAACTGATGACGACGCATTCATCCTCCGTTATTGTGATGAGCCTTGGGAGTATGAGACCATGCGGGCTTGCCGGGTGGTATTGGCGAGGGCAGATATGTACCATATTTTCGTATCCGTCCCTTGCTTTACTGCTAGGGACATAGAGGCAGTACATCTTGACGGTACTGCGCCCCCTCAACTTCTGGACGGCCAGATGCTCCTGTGGCTGCGTAATATCCGACCCGCACATCTGGTGTATCGTAACCGCAATACTGTTTTTCTGGAGCCTTATCTGCCTAGCAGGTTTGCCCGGCAGTTTGGATACAGCCAACTTTGTCTAGACAGCCCCAGCTCTTGTCTGGGTTATGAAGGTAGCCTTCTTGATGGTATCAGGGCTTGGCAATATTATGATTCATTCCATACTCGTACCATTTTCTCGGTCCCTGCCATTAAGAAGTCAGTGGAGATCTTGTATATGGCGGCTTTGTATCATGTCATGGCGAACAAACCCCCGGTCGGTTTTAACCCAGGTACCAGTTTTATTGTTGGTACCGGTCTGGAGGAAGGATCTCAAGGGGACAAGAAAAGAAAGACTATAGTCGAAGTGCCAGATTTGGATTCCGCTGCTGAGGGTGATGAAGGCAACGAGCATGATAGAGATGACTCTATCCTTCCAGTGGCAGACGCAGAGGTGGATCAGCCGCCTATTTTGTCAGATGAGATGTTGGGGGATCAGTCACTCGTTGCGCCTGGTCCTACTCCGAAACGTAGCAGGCAAGGTTCTCCTGTTGGCGGTGTTTCTCGATCCCGGAAGTTGGTTGCGACTAGGCACCGCCCGCTAGCCATAAAAGAAAGTGGAGAAGAAGTCAACCCTGCGTCAGAGGTAACTAAACCGCTCTCGATTCCTTCTTCCTTCTTTCCTTCTAGCTTCAATTTTAATCGTCTTCGTTCCCTCTTTTAGGTGTCAGAAGAAGAAGAAGAGTTTCAAGATGCCGAGGTGGTGACCCAGGATGACGGGGACTCCCGTGAGCCTGTTCCTCTTCAAGATGACGCAGATCAATCTGTATCCCCCTTCGAGGTGGCCGGGACAGAGGACGCGGCTGAGTTTCCCTGGGGGATCGCGGGTGAGGGGACCATGCCAGTTGTGGATGAGCTGCAGCCTTCATGCTCCTTCCCTGGTAAGATTAGCCGAATCTTAACCTGTGAGGAAGCCTATCTGCTCTATCATCACGTCCTTCGGGTCACGTCGATTGATTGTCATTCTGGGCATACAGGTCTTGCCTCTCCAGTGTCGAGGATGGACATTGTCGAGACAAACCCAGTCGAAGGGGCATTGGTGGAGGGGGTGTACCCCCTCACCTTCCTGCTCGTCTTGACGGGCTTTCTGGGGGCTCGAGTTTAACGGGCCAGGTATCGGGGCAGTCGGGGCAGGGAACGATGGTCCTTGCGTCCTCCTCTGCTCCAGTGGCCCCGAGAATAGACCTTTCTGCTCTACCGAGTGTCCGAGCTCTCCGGGCGGCGGAAGATGAGTTAGTCGCCATTCATGCATCGTTCTACTCAGACTCCGTTCCCCTGGTGGCAAGCTCTAGCGTTACTTCTCCGACGTTGCCGTCCCTGCTTCCTCTGACGCCATCCTCTGCTGAAGTTCTGGACGACGCGTTACAGGACGTGGTTGCCAGTTTTCATCGTCATTTGAAGAGGGGAATCGAGGCTGCTGTGGAAAGAGGGACCTCCTTCACCTTGGCCCGGCAATGCGCCCAGGGTCAAATTAATATCCTTAGGAATCTTCCTGGTGATGCAGGGATGGCTTCGCTTCTGGAGGCGAAATTGTTAGAGGCTGATCAGCTGGTGGCCGAGCTTCGAGCATTGCGGCAGGCTGATCTGTCTGTTGTTATAAACGAGGAGCGGGGTTCCCTTATTGCTGTTATAGAGAGGACCAGGGCTGCTCGGGATAAGACCATATTGGCCATACTGAAGGATCTCAGCGATTTATCTGATCGATATGATCAACTGAGTTATGCGAATGAAAACGTCACGGCTCGGGAGGAATCTGTCTCTCGTGAGATTACTGAGACGCGGGAGCAGATCCTTGCACTTCAGAAGAAGTTGACTTTCTTGGAGTCTGAATTGAGGCTGCCCGAAATAGCAGGGGGCTAATTGTTCAGGAGGCTGACGGGGTTAATCAGGCTTCGACTGACCTGGAGACTGCCCTGAAGAAATTGGAAGACGACTGCCAGGCGCTCTTGGACTTGGATAATGGGGAACAGTTATTCCAGGAGGCCGAGCGTCGGGCTCGACGACGGATTGAGCGGGGGACCACCTCAGTGAGAAACCGGCTTATGGAATTGTGTAATGCTGAGCTGTAGTCGGCCTTTTCTTCTTGTTTTGTTTCTGTTTTTTCTTTCTTTCTGAAAGGGACGTGATCCCGAAATATGTAATACTTTTTTCTTCCTTCAAATAAAGAGTACTTTCCCTTCTACCCTTCATTTGCGTTTGTTTGTTGTACCTGCGATATTGCGGTGATGTTCTCCCCTGTATAGGGGATATATTTGTGGACATGTTACCCATGGCATACCCTGGTTTTAGGTACAGATAACAAGTTTTGGTCAGGATACCTGAAGCAGCCATGGCAAAGTGGTCATGGGTGCTATTGGGGAAATGAATGCCGTAGAGCAGCTGGGCTCCTGGGGCATGATGAGATGGTAGGTTTGTGCTAAGAAACTTAGCTGAGGATATTTGTGGACCTATTATCCTTGGCGTACCCTGGTTTAGGATACGGATAATAGGATGAAGGGGAAGCGACATACTTGCTCAGAGGTAATGAGGACATGGCAAGTAGGAAAGTTTTTTAAACGTAGAGTCTTCCTACTCAGAGGTAATGAGGACATGGCAGGAGTGAACTCGACGGAGGGTATTGGTGGTCAACAGAGGACATTTGTGGTCAACAGAGGACATTTGTGGTCAACAGAGGACATTTGTGGACCTATTACCCTTGGCGTACTCCGGTTATGGGTACAGATAATAGGTCGAAAGGGGATCATCATACTTACTCAGAGGTAATGAGGACATGGCAAGTATGAAGGTTTCTTCGACGGAGCCTTCCCATTCAGAGGTAATGATGACATGACAGGAGTGGGCTCAATGAAGGAGGGCACATAGAACGACTCAGAGGTAATGAGGACATAGAAGTTCTATGTAAGGGGTGATTTGTTTTTGGCGAAAGTGGAATGACTCAGAGGTAATGAGGACATGGCCGTTTTGGAAATTTTGGACCGATTACCCTTTTTGTGCACTGGGAGTGCGGGTATTAGATCATGAGGGAGGATCTCCTTCAAGAAGAAAGTTCAGAGGTATGATCATACATGACTTGCTACCTGAAAGAGTGACCGAGATGTGAGTTCAGAGGTACCAACGGGTACATGACTCGAGAATCCGGAGAATGGTGAGCGTGAATTCAGCGGTACCAGCGGGTACATGACTCGAAAATCTGAAAAACTATGAGGGTGAGTTCAGTGGTACCAGCGGGTACGTGACTCAATAAGCTGGAGAATGTTGTTTAGACATAATATTTCTTCAGGAACTTGCCGTTGATGGGCAACATGAGCAAGTCTCCGTTTTGCTTAGCGAGGCGGTAAGCACCGTTGGAGAACACAGCCTCGATGACAAATGGACCTTCCCATTTTGGCTGGAACTTGCCAGCGGTGTTGTGAGTCATGACCATTGGCCTCCGGACTGCCAGAACAAGATCACCCACTTGGAATGTTCTGATTTTGACCTTCTTGTTGAAGGCTCCTGAGATGCGTGCTTGGTATAGCTCGATCCTTTGCTGAGCTAGGAGGCGCTTTTCATCTAAGGCCTCCAACTCTTGTAGTCGACGCCGGTAGTTGTCATCCGTCGTCAATTGATAAGTGAGGGCGACGCGGAGTGAGGGTATTTGAGTCTCTAATGGAAGAACTGCCTCACTCCCGTATACTAGAGAGAATGGTGTGTTCCCGGTAGCTGTTCGGACTGTAGTACGGTACGCCCATAAACACTCGTCGAGGTTCTCGTTCCAGTCGCGTTTGTTGGAGAAGACAAACTTCTTGAGGAGTTTGATAATTGTTTTGTTGAATGTCTCTGCCAACCCGTTCGCTGTCGGGTTGTACGGTGTCGAAGCAATATTCTGAATACGGTACTTATCGCAAAATCGATAGAAAGCGTGGCTTGCAAACTGCGGACCATTATCATGGATGATCCTTCGGGGCAGTCCAAAGCGGTAGATGACGTGATGCTTAAGGAAGCTGATCACGTTTGAAGTCTTGACTTCTGCGAGTGGGACAGCTTCCGCCCATTTGGAGAAGTAATCAGTGATCGCAAGTATGAAGCGATGTCCTCGGGAGGAAGGTGGGGTGATTGGACCAACGATATCCATTCCCCATGCTTCGAATGGCCAGGACGCCACTGTCGGATGTAGAAATTTGGATGGTTGGTGAATGAAGTCCGCGTGGACTTGGCAGGCTTTGCATTTTCTAGCATAATCTATCGCATCTGCCACCATCGTGGGCCAATAGTAGCCCATTTGGCGAAGACGGTCTTGCAATTTAGGACCGGGCTGGTGGGCCCCGCAGACACCGTCATGAGCTTCTCGTACGGCTTCTTTGGCTTCTGCGTTTGACAGACACCGAAGCAGTAATCCGTCGTAGGAGCGGCGATACAGCATTTTCGTCTCTGTATCGTAGAAGAATCTGAGAGAACGCCGTCTGATGGAAGTGGCTTCCTTTGGGTTCTCGGGCAGGATGTCGTAGACGACGAAGTCGATGAATGGTTGTCTCCAGTCCGGGGCATCATCGATCGTCTGGACGGAATAACTCGCCACGAATTGCACATTGTTCTTGGGACATACCAGTTCGTGGCCTATCACATCCACTGATTGGCGATCATAGTTCGAAACTGCTAGGGAAGCGGCAAGACCAGCTAGGGCATCAGCTTCGATATTTCGGAGTCTGGGGACATGTTCGATGAAGAACCCCTCGAACGACGAGATGATGTCAATCGCTATTTGGTGATAAGGGATCATGTCTTCGTGGCGGACCTCGTATGAGCCCCGGATCTGATTGACGATTAGTTGGGAATCGCCGTATGCTTCAAGGTATTCTACTCCCAGCTCTCTCGCAAGTTGGAGGCCAATGACCAGAGCGTTGTATTCGGCCACATTGTTAGAGCAGGGTTCTGTGAGGGAATAAGCGCGGTTAATTACCAATTCGGAAGGGGAGACCAGCACTACCCCGACTCCGACGACGATGTTGCCTTTAGGTCCGGTCCTCGAAGCACCGTCGAAGAACATTCGTCATATATCATCGTGAGAGGTTGCATGCGAGTCGGCGACCTCATCTGGGATCTCTTCATATATTCTGGAGGACTTCGAGCCTGGGTGGGCTGCTAAGAAGTCTGCCAGGGCTTGACCTTTGACTGCCTTTTGTGGGACGAAGATCATATGATAAGGTGACAACAATATTGCCCATGTAGCGAGGCGAGAGCTGAGTGCCCCTGGTTTAGTCATGAGGACCCTGAGAGGGTTGACTCGTGAGATCACATGTATCGTTTGTCCGGTGACATAGTGTCGCATTTTCTGAATGGCGAACACCAGGGCAAGGCATTCCTTCTCCACAGCGGTGTATCGGTGCTCTGGCCTAATCATCATTCGGCTGAGGTAATATATGGCTTGCTCATGGCCTGCGTCGTTGTTTTGTGCCAGCAGAGCCCCGAAGGAATGTTCCATTGCTCGTACATAGAGCAGGAATAGTTTTCCAGAAACCGGGGCCACCAGGACTGGAGGGTTCGACAAATATTCTTTGATGCTGTCGAAGGCGCGCTGGCATTCTTCATCCCATACGAATGAGACGCCTTTCTTCATGAGATGGGTGAATGGTCGACATCGCCCGGAGAGGTTGGAAATGAACCTCCTGTTGTAAGCTAGCCTCCCTTGAAGGTCTCTGAGTTCGCAGAGATTTCTCGGGGGACCCATCTCCATGATTGCTTTCGTCTTCTCAGGGTCTACATGGATACCCTGTGCAGTGATGATGAAGCCCAAGAACTTCCCCTGGATACACCCAGAAAGGATTTCGTAGGGTTCATTTTCAAATTGTGCGATCGCATTAGGTCGAATACCGTCCTTAGATCCTGCAGATGGTCTCCCTTGCAGCGACTCTTAACGGCTATATCATCAACATAGCACTCCACTGTCTTGCGTAAGTGGTCTCTGAAGATGATGCTCATGGCTCTTTGATATGTGGCGCCGGCATTCTTCAAACCGAAAGGCATGACTGTGTAGCAGTACGTGCCAATTGGTGTTCGGAATAATGTATACTTTTCGTCGTCAGGAGACATTTTGATTTGGTTGTACCCCGAGAAGCCATCCATGAATGACATACGTTCGAAGCCGCAGGTATTGTCGATCATGATGTCTGTGATAGGAAGGGAGAATTCATCTTTGGGGCACGCCTCGTTCAAATTGCGGAAGTCGATGCAGATTCGAATCTTCCCATTCTTCTTGAGGACGGGCACTATATTGGCGACCCAATCGGGATGTTGTTCCTCACGAATGAAGCCGCTGGCTATCAGTTTGTTGACTTCGGCTTCGATCGCATCCATGATGCCTGGGCGGAAGCGTCGCTGTTGTTGCTTGACTGGCTTCGCATCCGGCCGAATGTTGAGTTTGCGAAGAGCAATGTCTGGATTTAACCCTGGCATGTCTTCATAGCTCCAGGCGAACACATCAATGTATTCTCTGACAAGTTCTAGCAGTGACTCCCGCTCTTCGTCTGCTAGGCTTTTACTGACAAAAATTGGTTTTGGAGAAGATTCGCTGCCGAGGTCAACCTGTATGACTTCATCTTCAGTATGAGGTTCTCTCAGTTCGAACCATTTTTCCCATTGTGCATCCAATTGCTGGGCCTACGGCTCTAGCTCGAGGATCTCGGGGATGTCTTCGTCTTCTTCGTAAGCGTCGGCGAATGCCATGTTGACTGACAAGACTTGTCTGAACACGTCTCCGATGCTGGTATCCGAGTCAGAAGTTGGTGACCCGGTTGAATGTGACTGCCAGTCGCATTCTTCATCTGAACTCTCAGGGGTCGTAGTAGGCGTTACATACCCTAACCCGCATCGAGTTTTGCTATAGTAGTCCCGTGGTTTGCCCGCCGGGACTGGCGGCTTCAAAGGTAATCGTCGTCCAGTGCCGTAGTTCAAACCTGGCGTTGTCTCCAGATCATACCCCTGTTTCAGCATGAGATATTTGGATTGGGGGCTATAAAGATACAGAGGCAGTCTTCCAGCATCTGACCCGAGGTCGGCTTCCTCTATGGTGAAGGGATGCGGGTCGTCCTTCCGGCCGAAGATGATTGGATGGTTCCCTCCCTCGATTATTCGGTAAGCGTCTTCTACTGGAGTAAGCTGGATCGCGGTGTACACATTTGTCACCTGTGTGTGTAGGTGAGTGCCTATACCGTGTTCCATAGCATACATTGTACATAGCTTATTGAGCTCGGTGTAGTTCAAAGATAACCCTTTATTGATGAAGTAAGGTATCTTTTCTAGGGGGATTACATCATCAGCGGAGGGAACATCAGTGTGGGCAGCCACATACTTGGCTAGCTCCGGTTCCTCTTCGGCTACCCCCTGTGTAAGTGAAGACTGAGGGGACGACCTGGATAGCTTGATCGTCAGAGGTTCAGCTGATGGAGCAGAGCGTGGAGTTGTTGGTAGACTAGCGACCCCCAGTTTGGTACTTGATGTGGAGCGAGGAGTGGCTGATTCGCTAGAAGTGTCAGATCTTGCATCGGGGGTGACGACCCTTCTTGGGAAGGCGTATCGTCAGTGGCCTGTCGGAGGGATTGAGCTTCTCCGTTTGGGGTTGACCGACTCTCGGCAGTCTGATTGTCAGTGGCCCCGTTGTGGGTCTCGGCACCTGGCCGGACCTTGGCAGCCGGATTATCATCTGCCCCTCCTGCGCCGAGAGGCTGATCGCGTCCTTCCGCAGAGTGGCAGTAAGGGGTGCGGACCTGCCCGGTTTGCGAGCTTGGAGGTGGATTGTCAGAGGTTCTTCTGATCCTGTAGCTGTCTCGGTATGAGCTTGTACATCTCCTTCATCAAGGTGCCTCTTCGACTTTTCGTATAGGCAGGAGTCTGAGTAGTAGGATTCGACCCCTTTGAAGGGATCGATATCAGCAAATTCTGTCTTCACGAATCCGTGTTTGTCGACATATTTGAAGTACTGGTGTAGCGTGGAAGGCACGATCATATAATCGTGTATCCAAAGGGCGCCCCAAGAGGATGTTGTAAGAAGTGTCTGCATCTATGACGTAGCAGGTGACTTCGGATTGGAGATCGCCAATCTGACACTTCAGACGAATCTTCCCGATTGGGTAGCTCCTGCCCGAATTGAAACTGCTGATGGCGGTGCTTGTGGGTGTCAGGCGATGCATTGGGATGCGGAGATGATGTAGCAGGCCCTTCGGAATGATGCTTATGGAAGAGCCAGGATCTATGTGCATCTGATCCACCTTCACGTCGCCGATGTATCCCGTGTAGTATAGTGGGCGATCATGTAGGTTGGTTTGGATGAGCATGTCCTGCGGAGTGAAGACGATGTTGGGCATTGCTCCCGTGCAGGTGCTGTTTTGGAGATCCGCAGGCGGGTTAACTTGAGCCAGGTATGCGTCGGCATTTTGGAGTGCATCGCTCAAAGCTGCAGGAACATCCTTGGAGAGTCTCAGGAGCTCGTATAATGATAACTTGGCCGGTTTGTTGGCCAACTGCGCTAATATGTCGAAGTTGTAGGGCTTCTCCAGCCCCTGTGATGCCTCTTTTCGGAGGGATTTGTCAAAACGAGTCTCCCTCGGCCTAGGCTTGTCGGTCGTCGAAGGCTGAGCCGGTCCCGGAGCATCAGTTGTAGTGGGTTGATGATTTCAGCTGGGTTGTCAACCACAGGTTGGGATTGCGCTCCAGACCGCGTGATGACGGCTGTAGCTTCTTCGATATCTGCCGAGATCGTGCGGCAAGATCTGACTTTTCTACTCTTTTTCTTGCCGGTAGAAGATGATATGGGCCGAGTCACTTCCGTTACCAAATCTGGATAGATCCACATGACCTCCCCTCGTGATGTGGTGAGGGGTACTAGACCAGCAGCCTGATCTCGGGGAGGTAGAAGATTAGCAATCTCCATTGTCGCCATAGGGACGGGGACCACCCCGTCTTGAGTTTCCGTTGGAGGGAAGCTGCCGAATTGTACTGACACCATATTGGCTGCCACCGTTACCTCTTCGAAATCGATGGCCAAAGCGTTCGAATCGATGAGGTTTTGGATGTACCGTTTTAGTTGGTAGCAGTCGTGTGTGGCATGGTGGACGTAGCGATGGTAATGGCAGTACTTTGGGTTCTCCATCTCTGCCGGCCGCGGTTCCCGTCTTGGTGGAGGAAGCTGGATTCTGTCTCCTTGTATGAGCATGTCCAAGATGGGCTTGACGTGACCGTCTTCGAAGGAGTACGTGATCTGCGGCCATTGTTTGTCTGCTGGCTTTGGCTCAGGTTTTTGTGCCGTGTCGGCCACCATAGCCTGCTTGCCCCTGCTGTCCCGATTGTTGGAGGGGCTACCCCCATTATCGTTGTTGGGACGCTTGTCCTTGTTCCTTCCGTCCGAGATGTGCAATCCCAGTTGGCGAGCCTTCTTCAATCGTTCTTCGGCGCTTGTGGCGCTGATGATGAACGTCTTCCAATCCTTGAATTGACTTTCGCCCATCCAGAGACTGATCGTTGGAAGCAGTCTCTTTTGGCAAATTTCAATCAAGGAGGAATCCGGATTTCCGGAGGGCAGTTTCATGGCGGTTTGGCGGAACCGCTCAATGTAGTTCCTTGTCAGCTCCTTCTCCCCTTGGACGACGTCCATGAGGGTGGACATGGTGACGTCCTGCCCTACTTCGTAGAATCTCTCCAAGAACATGCGCTTGAAGCCGGCGAAGGAGTGGATGCAGTTGTCCGACAGATTGCGATACCAGTCGAAGGCGACTCCTTCCAATGCCCCGACGAATAATCGTGTGAGAATAGCATCGTCATGGGGCAGATGGTCGGTGGTGACCTCGAAGTAAGTGACGTACCGACTTGCTCAGGTCTTGCCATCATAGGGATTGATATTGAACGACTTATATCTTGGTGGAAATGGCACATCCCTCCATGCAGCGGGGTATGGTTGCCGTATTCTGAGGTCTTGAGAATTTTCTCGGGCGTGGAACATGGCTCTGAGCTCTTGGACCTCTCTTCTTACTTCGCGGGCTTCGTCCACGGCGGTGGGGGTCGTTGTTTCCGGAGGATTGTTGCCCGGGTTCGGTACCGCCGAATTCGAGTCCGCATTGACCGCGGGACCCGCGCTGGTTGGGCCAGGCGTCCCTCCTTGCAGAGTTGGAAGGGCCGCTTTAATCTCGTCTACAGACTTGACCAAAGCAAGCAATATAGCTTCGAGACTGTTGATGCGCTGGCGATCACTGGAACCACCTTGGTTGCTGTCTGTCATGAATACCGTTTTTACATGAGGAGAGGTAGACGGAGCGGTGGAGGAAGTGCCCTCCGAATCGTACCCCTGTAGTGAGAAGTCATCGGGGTATGTGGGTATGTTCCCTTCTGATTCAGACTCAGAAGGAACAGTACCCCCAATCTCCGAGTTCGCCTAGTCTTGGGAGTTGTGGATGTCATTGGGGACGTCGAGATTTGCTGCATCTGATGGGAGAGTTGTCTTCCCCGGCTCGTCTTCTTGGAATATTGGGTTGCTGTGGAGGTTCGGAGGGGTGCTACCCCCACCCTCAGCAACCCCCTGCGTTATGGACGACGAATCTCCTACTGTTGCAGATTTCGTCTTAGAGCGAGTACCTTGGAAAACTCCGGTGGTGGGCACCCGCTTAGACGACGGTCTTTTAGTCGCAGTGGTTGAGATTTTCGGGCTGGGAACATTTGTCTTCTTCCCCCTTCCATCAGTGGAGACTTTCCGAGCAGAGTTACAAGATACGACGGAAAGTGCCTCGTCTTCTGAAGATGGCTGTCGCAGTCTTTGAAATACGGACTGCTGGCTTTTTTGTGCCGTCGCACTGTTTGCAGCAGCAGTTGACGATGACTTGAGTGCAGTGGCGTCCGTGAGAGGACTTTTTGCACCCCGATGCGTCTTCTCTTTCCTTGCGTTTGTGGAGGATAGCCTCACGCAAGTTAGATGGGTCGGGGTCGACCATCTCTGCTCCCGAAATTTTGGGAGACTTTTGCGAACCTCTCTGTCCGTCTACCGCTGGGGGCTGGACTCGAGTGGTTCTGTACAACTTCCCATCTGAGGCCCGCATAACGGTATACGGGACGCTCGGATGGTCGGAGGTTAGATCAGCGGATCGAACTCGCCAGGCTCGCGCTGCCTTAGACTTCTTCGCTCTAGTGCATAAGGGCACATAGTAGGAAGAGTCTAAGTGATACTGGAGAGAGTCAGACATGTCTTCTTGTGAGCACAAGAGATCAGGGCCATAAGAGAGGCGGTCGAAGACGGAGCCGCGTGGAGTAGGCGTCATGCGGCTGTCTCTGGTGGTCTGTATGCGGTTGGCAGGCGTAGCCGCATTGGCCTTCTTCATGCGGCTGGGAGTCTCAGCCGCATGATTCTTGTTTATGCGGTTGGATGATCTGGCCGCATGGATTTTCTTCATGCGGCTGGTGGATCCACCCTCATAAGCCTCCTGCGTGTGGTTGGCAGGAGTGTTTGGCTTCTTCTTGGGACGTGCAGAGTCACTCTTTGCCCCTGCAAGTCCAGCATCGTAGTGTTTTCCTTTGCCGGACTTGGGAACAGCAGAGTTCTTTATGGCTTGAAGTGGAGCCGCATGAGAATCGCCCTTGCCGTCTTGGGTAGCAGAGAGTATCCCGTCCAGAGCTTATGGAGGAGCGAATGACTTCGGCCTCCACTCGCAGCGAGCTTTCTTTGTGCGAGTTTGCTTCTGGATCGGGCCAGCACTTCCTTCAGAGAGCATCTCTTCGAATGCCTGTTGGTCGAAACGGACGACCATCTTCTGTTGCGTGGAGCTAAGCTTGGCTGCATCCGACTGTGTCACCAACTCTTCAGCCGTGGAGAAGTTTGTCCCCAGCAGAGTCGCCATCGTGTTTTCCATGAAATATAAAAGAACATAACAATTATCGGAGAATCGGACTTTTACATCACGTTACAAACTCGCTTGTACAAAGAAAGCCTAGGGACGAAAACCTAGGTACAGCAATCTAAGTACAATTGTTCATTTTAGATTTTGGGGGGGGGTGACAATAGAGGCTCGGGAAAGCGACGGCAGCTCTGCCTTACTCCTTGGACGATCGGTATGCAGCCTTGACTCCAGAAGATTGCTTGGCGTTGGAAGAAATGCTCTCTTTGCTTTCTCTGCTTCTCCTCTCCAAGTATTCTGGTGCTCTCTCTCTCTATATGTGTACTATTCTCTGTATCTCTCTGCCTGTCTGTCTTTCTCCTCGCAGGGGAATGGCACCCTGCTATTTATAGGCATGGGATGTGATCATTAGGGTTGCAAGTGATTGCTTCTTGGAGATGGCGGCGGCCTGTGGATTGATCAATCTAGGCCATTCGTTTTGATTGTGACGAATCCGGACCATTAAGTATAGATTACACCAAATCTCATCAGCAATTAATACTGATTGGAATAAATCTTCCTCATAATGATCTTCTGATGTCTGCAAATAAATTTGATTTATTCTCCTGCCACGTGTCCCAGATTATTGAGATTTAACCCAATCTCTGATTGCAATAAATCTGAGAAATTGATCGGCTTAGAACACGTGTCCTAGGAGCCACTGGGGGGATCTGACCCGCATGACGATTGAGCCGCATAAGATTTTGGGCCGCATAAGGTTAGGGCCACGTGTCGTGGCTGCTCGGGTAGTGGCTTCCCCCCCTTCGAACCCCTGAACCGCATGGAGATGATCATTGCGAGCCGCATATGGATGCATCCGCCTAGGCCGCATGGAAATGGTCCTCTTGAACCGCATGGGAAGACCTCTGCTTGAGCCGCATGAGGCTGTCTCGGCCTGAGCCGCATAGAGCGGCTTCATTCTGAACCGCATGGGAAGTCTTCGCTCGAGCCGTATATGATCGTCCACGTGATCAAGGCCACGTGGCATTTTATGGATCTCGGGAGATTTGTGTCAGAGATTTTTTTTCTCTTTCCTAGGGGGCTGTCATTATGACAGGGTCATAATTACTTCTTTTGTATCAGAGCTGTCACTTTTTTCAGAATTGTCAGCCGTCACAGTAATTAATGCAGCATGGGTCGAAGGGGAGCGCTGTTACGCCACGTGTCTTCTGAGCCGCATGAAATATTTCAGACCGCATAGTTCCTGAGCCGCATAGTCCTTCTGTGCCGCATAGACTGTCTGAGCCGCATGGGGTTCCCTGGCCGCATGGGTCATTTTCTTTAATATTTTCCATGCTTCTACAGTTGCGTTGCACGGACCGAGCCAATCCATGCCCAATATGATGTCGAAATCCTTCATATCTAAAACTATCACATCAAGACCGATCTTTTGACCCCCAATACATATGGTTCCTCCCCCGCAGGCTAAGTTTGTGAGTAGTGGCACGCCCGAAGGCATACTTACGCTAAGGTCAAGGTCTAACAACATTACAAGAAATTTGTGCTCGGCGGCAAGTCCGTCGATATGAAAGTATACGAGGTGCCTGAATCAAATAACACACGAGCAGGTACATTATTGAAAGTATGCGAGGCGCCTTTGTGCTCTGATACCATTATGTCACGCCTCGATTCTGTAGAATCGATAGTCGTCCCCCATGCGTGATGCCGTGCGAACCTAAGTTGCGATCACACAAGGCGTAGTCATAAGGTCATCCGAAACACAATATCAAGTTAGAGTACGCAGAGAAATTGATTGACACATTTGAAATAGAAGTAGACTTTTTCATTGATAATAAAATTTCATTTACATTGACTTCATTACATTCATTGCTGCGCGGGCTACAACATGACTCGACTTACAAAATGAATGCCGATGAGATAGTCGTTCCATACATTACATTCCTTTTTACAAGCAAAAACCATTACACATTTCCACCTGCTATTACGGGAAGTCGAGTCGCCATCTTTTCTTTTGGACTGAGTGCGGGGTCTTCTTCAAAAGGAATCCAGAAACACAAGCCTTCACACGCGGACGAGGCTTCAAAAGGGTTCACGTCGCCTTGAGATTTTAGGTGGCACGCCCTTCGTGGTTCGGGGTACCTGCGTGGAGAGCGAGGATCAGTACATTACACTTTGTACTGGTGCGTGGCATATTAAGTTCCAAGCTCTCATTTGGTTGAAGAGTTTATATGACTTAGTTCATGAATGTTTCTAACCATCATAATGAATTTCAAACGAGCAATGACAAGCATAATATAAATTACGTTGGAACTTACCCACGGCGGGCCACGCCGCGCCTTATGAGACTTACCATGTTCTTCCCTATCAATTGTTATCATTTTTCATACTAAGAGCAATATTACGTGTGATTGGTCACGGACACCACAAGCCATCCTGGACTTATAGCTTTGTTAGTCGGGGCCCTTTCAACGCAAGTAGCGAGCCCCGTTGAAAGTCCCCGCCTAACCCGTGCTATCATCCAGCACAGCTATACCGTGTTTCCTCCTAGGCCGAGTCGGTCCCGTGGCCCCGGGTTGTCGTTCGAGGAAACTTTCTCCTTGTCGACAAGTTGTCCAGTGACCGAGTTAAGACATTATTCAGTTATTAAGGTATAGCCTTCGTTCACTTTGAAACTTAATCATTTTACCGTGCCCGTGCCCTTGCATTCATTCTTTCATTCGCAAGTACAACACTGTCAATTTACCTAAGAAGGGGTCGAGAAGAGAAGGGTCAGCCACTCACCTTGAGTTTACTTCGGGCGAGAGAACTTGTTGGTCGCGCTAGACGTCGCCTACGCGATTACCTGAAATCGCACAAGAAACCGATTAGAACACTGCATTATTCAAGAAGTTCGATAGAAAGTGCGAGTTCGAATTGCAAGCCATGAAAACCATCGAAAACATTCACGAAAATGCATTTAGAAAACAAAGCCAAAACCAACGCAAGCGGCGTGAAAAGCAGAGCAACGGGAGGTCTCTTCCGACTCAACCGCAGAGTCAATCCTTGAGGCGCAACCCGCTGAATATGGGACTTGGTTCCGAAGAAGACATTCCATAACAAGGAATGGGTCTTAATTCAACCGTTCCCGTTCGATCGACTCGATCGATCCCGACCTATCGGTCCCAACCGAATTGATAGCGACAGTGTTCCTTTCTCGCGCACCCCGTGGACGGAGTACGGGGCACGATGTAGGGACGGAGCACTACATAATCCACTATTCACAAGCTAATTGAGAGCTTGCAGTCTTTTTACAACACCGTGCTTGGTGACAAGTACGTGACCAACTTCACACCACCGTGCTTGGTGACGAGCGCACGACCGGCTCCGAAAACTGAGATGTTTTCTGAACTTGAACGACCTCTTTACAACTCTGAGAACCAAAGACTCTAAATCGAATAGATGTTACTGGCTTTGGCTAAGAGATGTATAGGTAGAGTATGAAAGTTTTTAGAACACTAAAAAACACTTTAGGAATAGATAGAGAGAAGAATTGATGAGTGATTTGAAATGGGGAATTTTTCTTCTATTTATAGGTGTTTTTGGGAACCGAACTCGGACAGAGTCCTGGCAGAGTTCGAATGCAAAGATTTTGCAAACGAACATGCAGATTTGGAGGCAACAAACATTTGAATTTGAACTGACCGAACTCGGCCAGAGTTCATCCAGTACTAAAATGAATGTTTGGTCCAATTCTTTTGCATAGGATATATATAACTTTTTGGTGAGTGGACTTTGGATGAATGGGTAGGCTTTTTAGAGAAGTGGACTGTAGATAACCTAAGCCAGTAATACCCAGTCGATTTTACATTCTGTGTCCTAAACTCAATAAAGAATAAAATACATAATAAAATGTAAAATGACTCAGACTGATTCCAGTGCAACAAGTGCTTTGGGATGATGATTAGCATGCTTGCTGAGGTTTGTAGTACACTCTTTGATATTGATTTCACTTGACCTGAAAAGTTAGCAGCAGTTTGTATATTTTGTGTATCGACTTTTAAGTCTTTGTTAATTTATCAGAATCGGGTGTGACCATTAGGTAATGGGCCTACAATCTCCCCCATTTTAATAATTGACAAACTTGAGTCTATACCAAAATATAACTAATAACTTGAAATAATATACCTGACTTGTTCTTTGATTCGACCATTTGAATTTGAAAAAAATTTGGTATTGCTCTTCTCCTCCTTTGTCATGTTCAAAATGTTTAGCTCTCCCGTAATGTGTGAAGCCAACAATGTTTACCAAAGGACAAAGAAAAGATGACAAAGTAATATCCATATTTGACAAGTCATAGCAAAAAAATAAACTAGAAGTAGCAGTGAAAAATAAAATACTGAAGTCTCATAACAGAACTAGAATAAGATTCTACTGCATAAAGTGCATAAGTCATAACTCAGAAGTTTATGACTGTCAAAAGTCTAACGTAAAGTCTAACTCGAAAGTTTAGACTGATACATCATCAGAGAAAAAAAACTACAAGATCACCATCTAACAAACAAATCCAAAAACCACTAACTGCAGTCCCACATCATAATGGCGTATCATTACCTCCAGGAGCATCCGGTGGAAAGTAAGCTGTAGTAGGATCGAAATGAGTAAAGGTAGCCTCATCGTCGAACCTCGGTCCAGGGAATTCGGGGTGATGGATCATAGGAACAGGATGTGTGGGATCATGAGACAGACTCCAGTGTATATCAACTATGCTGTTCTGCAATATACCTGTGCCTGGGAGATGTGGCGGAACTCAGAGTCAATGTGTAACTCTGATGACGTTATGCTGAAAGGGCAACAAGGTCATCAAAGCGCTGATAAAAGCATGGGTCGAAGCTAGGAACAGGAGCTGGAGCAGGAGCATGTGGATCATCATCTTGAGCAGGAGCAACAGGTTCAGCACCAGGTGGAGGAGGAGGGTTGGGATACAATCTATTTCTACTCAGCTCAGTAGCAGTAGAGGAGAAAGGACAGAGTTGAAGATCAATTTTAAATCTCTTGAAGATTGCTGCCAGGTGCATGGGGTAAACAAGGTTACGCCCCACACTCCTGCAACTGAGCATCCAAGCTATAAAAGTCCTGGGGATGGAGAAAGGAATACCAAAGTGGATATGGTACATCGCAGATAATTCCATGAAGGTGATCTCATCAGAAGACCCCTTCTTTGGAAGCAAAGCAGAAAGATGAAGCGATATAGTTCATAAAAGTTCTGATTTAGATGTTTTGAATAAACCCTACGTGGGACAGGATGAGGGTGACACATCAAGGCTTTGAAGGAGTCAAGGGTGACACCTTCAGGGAACTGGACGTGGTTAATGTCAACCAATGCTTCACCAATATCTGGAACATAAAAATATTCACTGACATCGGTGACATTGAACTCAAGCTCTTGTCCAGCAACACAAGAATAGATATTGCCATTATCTTTTACTTGCAAGTTGCAATATAATATCCTAACGACATTATCATAGATATTGTCAGAAATTTCAAAGAAGTCCCGAATTCCAAGTCTGTTAAAAGTAGGAGCATATTCAGAAAATATGGTGAAGTTTACACAAGCTCCGTCACAAATTTTTCTACTAGAAAAGGAATCAAACCAAAGATCGAAAAATTCCTTATCAGGAAATAGACTGGGATCATAGTCGTCTCTATCAGAACGAGCGGGACTAAAAATATTTGTTGGGACGTAATCAGAAGATGACGAGCCCGCTTGGGAAGCATCTATCTTTCTCTTTTGAAATTTGGGTGCCATGAATGAAAAGAGAAGATAGATGGATACCTTAAGAGAAATGAGGAAGGAGATGAAGGAGACCACTACGAAGCTCCAAGAAACTTATTAGGAGGAGGAGAACCTTCACTTAGGGTTTAGAGGAGTGTTCTCGGTGGATTGTGGTGAAAAGAAGTAGAAGAAGGTGGGAATATATAAGCTAGGACCGGCTGTTCTGTTCTGGAAATCCGCACAGCGCCATCTGAACTCGGTCCGAGTTCTGTCCGAATTTGGCTACTTGTATTTCCAAAGTCATTGCATTATAAATGATAAATTTACTGTATAACCTTCACACTTCTTTATTTAATAATTTCCATTATTTTGGGTTAGCTGTAGGGGCCGGATCCCAGCTAGGGTAGTTCGAAAACTAGTGCACCGTGTCGTTTCAGGCTATTTACGCTTGTATGGCAGAAGGACCCTTTCGGCTTGTACCCAAAATAACTTTCATTAATAAATTTCAAAGTTTTGAGTTATAAAATGATTTATTAATCATAATACACTATGAATCTGAAAATTCAAGTATGCCGAGATCTCGACTCAGATTGTTAAAGCGGTCTTCAGCCAATAGTTTTGTGAAAATATCTGCTACTTAATGATCTGTGTCAATAAATTCTAAGCAAATATCCCCGTGTTGTTGGTGATCACGTAAAAAGTGATGACGAATCTCTATGTGTTTTGTGCGTGAGTGACATACAAGGTTTTTAGTCAAGTTAATAGTGCTAGTGTTGTCATAATAAATAGGAATCTTAGTGTAGTACAGATTGTAGTCTTCTAAGATTTGCTTCATCCAAAAAATTTGAGCACAACATCGTCCTGCGGCGGGATATTCAGCCTCACTAGTTGATAGTGCTACAGAATTTTGTTTCTTGCTAAACCAGGAGACTAAGGCTTTTTCTAGAAAATGACATGTACCACTGGTACTTTTACGGTCTACTTTGCATCCTGCAAAATTTGTATCCGAGTAACCTATCAGGTCAAAGGATTTGGTTTTAGGATACCATAAACCGACTGTTGAAGTTCCCTTATGGTATCGAAAGATACGCTTAATGGCACATAAGTGTGATTCCTTATGATTTGTCTGATATCATGCACAAATACAAACACTAAACATAATATTAGGACGACTAGCAGTTAAATACAATAAACTACCAATCATACCTTGATACTTATGCTGGTCGACAGGTTTGCCACTTTCATCAGTATCAATCTTTGTAGATGTAGCCATTGGCGTCTCGATTGGCTTTACGTTGTCGAAGTCATACTTTTTCAGTATGTCCTTCGTATATTTGGCTTGATTGATGAATGTTCCCTTTGAGTGTTATTTGATCTGGAGTCCTAGGAAGAAGTTCAGCTCTCCCATCATACTCATCTCAAATTCACTCTGCATACACTTAGCAAAATCTTGACAAAGTTTTTCATTAGTAGATCCGAATATGATGTCATCAACATATATTTGCATAAGAAGAATATCATCATCTAAAGACTTGATAAATAGAGTAGTATCAACTCTTCCTTTTGAAAAACCATTTTCAAGTAAGAAGACACTTAGGCGTTCATACCAAGCACGAGGTGCTTGTTTGAGTTCATATAGTGCTTTCTTAAGTTTGAAGACATGATCAGGTTTTTGAAAATCTTCAAAACCAGGGGGTTGTTTCACAAAAACTTCTTCTTTGAAATATCCGTTTAAAAATGCACTTTTTACGTCCATTTGAAATAATTTGAAATCATGAAAAACATACAAATGCACAAAATATGCGGATAGCTTCTAGTCTAGCAATATGAGCATATGTCTCGTCATAATCAATACATTCTTCTTGATTATTACCATGTGCCACTAGACGTGCTTTGTTGCGTAGAACTTGTCCATCCTCATTTAATTTATTTCGGAACACCCATTTGGTACCAATTATCGATTGACCAATGGGTTTAGGAACAAGTTCCTAAACTTGGTTTCTCTCAAATTGATTAAGTTCTCTTGCATGACATCAATCCAAAATTCATCATTAAAAGCATCTGCTACATTCTTAGGTTCTACTTGTGAAATGAAAGCTACATTACCTGCTATTTCAGTATTTCTATTTGAAGAGCGTGTACTTACACCCCTTGATACATCACCTATTATAAGCGTGTCTGGATGATCTGGTAAGAATTTCAACGACTTGAATCTTTGAGTCAGATCTTCCACAGGGCTCTTATTGGTTCTGACTTGTGTATCTTCATCATTACTGTCGCTAGATCTGTGACTATTGAGCTCATCAAAAGTAACGTTAATGGGTTCTTCAACAATTATAGATCTTTTATTGAAAATTTTATATCCCTTACTCTTAGCTGTATATCTGAGAAATATTCCTTTATCTGCTTTAGAGTCGAACTTTTCCAAGTTGTCCTTGGTGTTCAGGATAAAACAACGACATCCAAAAACTTTAAAATATGAAATATTTGGAATCCTTCCAAACCAAAGTTCATAAGATATTTTCTTCGAGATAGGTCGAATTAACATCCTATATAAAACATGACAGACTGTACTAATAACTTCTGTCCAAAAATATTTAGGAAGATTATGCTGATTCAGCATGACTCTAGCCATTTCGCTTAGAGTATGGTTCTTCCGCTCCACAACACCATTCTGTTGAGGAGTTCTAGGACAAGAAAACTCGTGGTAATATCCACTATCATCACAAAACTTTTTGAAATCAGCATTTACGAATTCGCTACCTTGATTACTTCGAATACGAGTAATCATGAAGCCTTTTTTGTTTTGTACCTTTTTTTACAAAATATTTGAAATTCAAAAATTGCATCACTTTTATTTGATAAAAAGTAAATCCAAGTAAAACGAAAGAAATCATCAACAATAACAAAAGCATAGAGCTTACCACCAAGACTAGCGACTCTACTAGGGCCAAACAAATCCATGTGTATCAACTGCAAGGGTCTAGAAGTACTTACAGCGTTAATGGATTTAAATGTAGATCTAGTTACTTTGTTCTTTTCATAGTCTGCACATACCATATCTCTCTTGAATGTTATCTCAGGAAGTCCTTTTACCAGCTTTTTAGTGCTTAGTCATGAGATAGTGTCCATATTAGCATGTCTTAGCCTCATATGCCATAGCCAGCTTTCATCTAGGT
The DNA here is from genome assembly GCA_029216955.1 of Iris pallida. Taxonomy (NCBI): domain Eukaryota; kingdom Viridiplantae; phylum Streptophyta; class Magnoliopsida; order Asparagales; family Iridaceae; genus Iris; species Iris pallida. Next base: position 4,703,785 of record JANAVB010039818.1, on the reverse strand, counting down.
TTGCTACTAGGCATCTGCCTGCATTATTAGTACTCTCTAGAAAGAAAACATAAATATTATCTTCTATAATCCCTTCATATACGTGATTACCAGATGACATATCATATATTGTGCATTTGTCTTTTACGAAATTGGTGCCGTAACCATTATCTGCCAAGTGACTTATGCTCAGTAGGCTATGTTTCAATTCTATAACTACACAAACATCTTTTATTACAGGGTAAGGAGACATACCAACAATTCAATTTCCAATGATATCACCTCTCAAGTTATTTTCGAAGGAGACGTATCCTTCTTTCTTCATCGATAGCGTAGCGAACAAAGATGCATCACCAGTCATGTGCCACGAACATCCGCTATCGAGGATTTACTTGCTTCTAGCATGAGAGGGTTGAGGGTCCACCTACAAAACGAGTAGATGAATCCTTTGGTACCTATTTTTTTGAAGGGTCCATGTTGATTAGTCTTAGGTCTCCAAATAAGTGTCTAATTATCAACAAGTTTTCTTGCTAGACAATATTGTAAAATATGCCCGTGAGTACCACAATATGTGCAAGTCAATTTTGAAAATGTGCTCTTTGTTTCTGTGTTGACATGTACTTGTGATTTCTTTGAAAACCTATAACTGAAAGCATGGTGATATGCGTGTTTCTTACGTGCTTTCTGTGGTTTAGTCCTCTTAGGTGTATGCGTAGCGTTAGGACTAACTTTAGGCTGTCACAATTATAGCATGTTTGCCTAACTTGATTCTAACTTTTTAGAGACCGCACAAGACTCTTCATATTTAGAAGTCATATCAATGAGTCTTTGCTTTGTGACTAGGTGCCTCTTCTTCTCTACGTCATATAGCTCTTGTATTTTGACATAGTCCCTTTCTTTTCAATTATGAGGATAGTCTCATGATAGTCTACTTTAAGCTTGGCTATCTCATCCTTGTTACCGGTAGTAGATGTCTCTCTAATATCTTCATTGAGATTAGACAATCTAGCTACTTCAGTTGTGTATGCCTTGACCTCTTTTCGAGATTGCTTATACTTGTCAAGCATATTTCTGTGTTCTTCAAGTAATTCGCTGAAGACATTTTCTAACTCATCGAAAGTAAAGTCATCATATAGAGGATTTGAGGATACCTTATCAAATGCCATAAGACAGCCATTGACAGTACTGCAGGGTCTGTCTTCTTTCTCTGATTCACTAGCATCACTTTCGTGTCAGATACTTGTATTTACATACTTTCGACCAGTTGTCGCTTTTCGGCTTGATCTTGATCTATCATATGGACTGCTTTTCTTTGAATTTGGACAGTCCTTATTCATATGCCCTGACTTCTTGCATCCAAAGCAGATTGTTTCTTCTTCATTGCTTTCATGGACGTCTTTCTTCCTTCCGTTTGATCTATCAAACTTTAGGAATTTTCTGAAGTTTTTCACTAGCAGGGCTTGTTCATCACCATTAGATGATTCTTCATCAGAATCTTTGCATGTTGACCTTCTGGCTTGAGTTTTGAAAGCGATAGGCTTTTTTAGGGGTCACTTCTTCAAACTCTTGTAGGTCCAGCTCATGGGTCATCAGCTTGCCCATAAGTGTTTCAGAGTCATGATGGTGAGATCGTTTCCTTTAATAATTGTCGTTGCTTTTGGGTTCCAGTTCTTAGTTAGAGCCCGTAGCACTTTTCTGATCTTTTCGTGATTGCTGTAATCATTACCAAGAGATTGCAAAGGATTAGTAATATCAAGGAAACGAGTGAACATCTGTGTAATTGACTCGCCGTGTTTCATTTTGAAAGATTCATATTCCTGTGTTAGTCTGCTGATTTTGGATTCCTTCACTTGGGAAGTACCTTCATGAGTTACCTCAAGAAGTTTCCAAATTTTATGAGACGTCTGACAGGTTGAAATCGATTGAACTTTGTTTTGTCAATTGCATAGAATAGTGCGTTGATGGCACGTGCATCTAGACTAGCCTTTGACTTTTTTGCATCTGTATATTTGTCATGAGGCTTGTCTACAACTACGCCCGCAACCACTATAGGTGTCGGTTTCTTATAACCGTCAACAACTATAGACCATAGATCAAAGTCAAGAGATTTTAAGAAGAATGTCATACGTGTTTTCCAGTATGTATAGTTTGTTCCATCAAATAATGGGGGTCTATTTGTGGATTGCCCTTCACCGTTGAATATTGATTTCACGGCTGCCATATATAATCTCTAGGGTTGTTATATTAGAATACAACATGCTCTGATACCAATTGTAAGACCATTGAGCAGCTCTAGAGGGGGGTGAATAGAGTGAGTGCGAGCAACGGAATAAAAATCACCAATTAAAATTAATCGAATAACTATTGTAATGCCCTACTCCGCACGGTGCATTATGCTGAGTCGTTGACTCGAAGAGTAGCGTTGACCCGATTGTGTATCGATGCGAATCGATACAAGAGTTGTGTTGTCCCGAGAAACGTATCGACCCGAGGAACGCATCGAGTAATAACGATGCAAGTGTTAAGTTGTCCCGAGCAATGCATCGAACTAAGTCGATGCGAAGAGTTGCCTTGTCCCAAAGAATGCATCGAGTGAATCGATGTGAAGTGCCGCGTTGCCTCGAAGGATAAGTGCGTTGAGACGGCTCGAAGATTCTAAGAAATCGAATCGACCAAGGCGTAAGTCCGAATCGATGCAAGTATTGATTTTAGTTGGTTTCATGTGCAGGCTATACGTTTACGCTGAAATGTTAGAGGTCGATCTTTTGTCTTATTCAGTAAGGGGTTCGCGAAAGCAAATCGTCGCCTTGCGACGGACTGAGGCGTTGGCACGGCAAGTCCAAATCGAACGTATAATTCAATAAGCACGAAGTGCTCGAATGGCTAAGTCAGGAGAGTTGCCCGTGTAATGAAGTTATGAAATCGAGCCGCAACGGCTCGACGAAACAACAAAGGCGTATCGACTCAAGGTGGGGGGACATTAACTATCTTTCCTACTCTGTCATGCTTAAGTAAAATACATATCATTGAATGCTGAGTTAACCTATCAACACCACGGGCGTGGCTCGATAGAGAGATAAACGTAGTGCGTGTCGAACACTAGATAGAACAATTGAAATGAATCGTACGGCAGACGTACGAGTCGCTATGGAACATTGAATATCGCAAAGACGAACGCCTCGGTGCGCAAGCCGCAACAACGTGGGATAACTGTACTCGGCGAGTGCCTTAGTGCACGAACTATACCGTGCCTTTGCGCACGAGATAGAACGACTAGAACATTGAAAGACAATAGGCGAGCGCCCTAGTGCGTAAGCCACAGACATTGAATGCTAAGTCATAGAACATCAGAAATATGGTCGAAACGTGCTTACGTGCACGAGATAATAAAAGATGGCTTCGTTACGAAAGAATACAGTTGTGGCATGAATGTGGCGGAACTGTCGGATATGACATAATGCCTCGAAAGGTGTTCGAGACCTTCGGGTCGTTCGGTTGACGAGCATTGAGTTGAGGCATGATGCCATTGAAACATTGAAATGAAGTATGAAACGTAAGAACATAAAAAGTTAACGAAAGAAATACGAGACGATAATGCAGCATGGTGCCCTTCGAAATGTTCGGGGCCTTCGGGCGTTCGATGAGAACATTCGGGCGTTGTGCCAATTGAAATAGAGATAAGCGAACTTGTTTGGTTGTATGAAATATACGATTCGTTGCATGGTCAAATGGACTTAAAGATATAAAATCCCGTGCATGGGTATTTCCTCGAACGCGGCGCGCCAGGGCGCTGGGACCGTTCGGCCTAGGAGGGATTCGTTTTCGGTATTGTTGGTGTACTTAATTTAGATGGGTAGCGACCGTCTGGTGAATGTGATAAGCCACTTGCTGCGATTATTTCGGTGGCCTCTGATGTTGGTTAGCAACCGCACAGAGTTAACATCGTCTTATGTTTCGATTCGATAAATATAAGTCCATTCTAGCCCGAAAAGCTAGTGACCTTCATATAGTTAAGGGCGACGGGTTTGGAAGTACAAGGTATACGTATCCTGCATGGATAGATCCGAATAGAGTGCACTTATAACATGACAGGGAAAACGGATAGGCGTATTCACCTTGCGTCGGTGCAAGGGCGAGTGCGTCGATATTGTTAAGTTGCACCACGTTTCAAACACGAGATTGCTTGCCTGTTTACTTATGCGAATTGAATAACATTCTTGCCATGCTTTACAGTCTTCGAATATGCCATGAACTCATCCTAAGGAGAACATGGAAAGAGAACTAAATTGTATGTTTGCATGAATCAATATAATACTAAATGTTGGTTTGTTAAGTGGGTTTTTGATCAGTACAGCGAGGACGAAAGTACTAATCCCCCACTAGTTTGCTAGTAGGTTCAGGGATTGGTCTGCTCGCGGCGGAGCTTCGCTTGAACGCGTTGAGGCTTGGAATGCCGAAGCGTATTGAAGCGTGCGATCGCATTGACGCTCGGACTCGCGACAGGATTGATGCGGCCGAGATATAGAAGGCATGATATATGGAACGGTAAAATCCTTTGTGGGCAAGAGAGAACCTGAATGTTGTAGCCAATCTGGCAAATTCCGTTGGGCTATCGAAAACCTTTGTAATCTGATTTCGAATATCAATAAAGAGAATCGTTTCTTATACTCTATTTTCCTTTCGTTGTTAATATGCAACTCAAAGATAACCATTTGAGAACTTGTCATCTTGCCTTGCACGAGCGCAACTCCAGGCTCGTGCGGCATCACGCCCCATGCGAGAACGAAGATTCGGGTGATTCCGGGTCGGGGCGTGACAACTATGGCAGTAAAATAAAGAGATAATAAATAAATACATCAAGAGATCAGAGAATCAAACTCAGTGAACACCGCGATATATACTGGTTTCCCTCTTGTAGGACTAATCCAGTCGCAGGTACTCTTGCCCACTGTTAATATACTATTCACAAGCTAATTGAGAGCTTGCAGTCTCTTTACAACACCGTGCTTGGTGACAAGTGCACGACCAACTTCACATTACTGTGCTTGGTGACGAGCGCACTATCGGCTCCGAAAACTGAGATGTTTTCTGAACTTGAACGAGCTCTTACAACTCTGAGAACCAAAGACTCTAAATCGAATAGATGTTATTGGCTTTGGCTAAGAGATGTATAGGTAGAGTATGAAAGTTTTTAGAACACTGAAAACACTTTAGGAATAGATAGAGAGAAGAATTGATGAGTGATTTGAAATGGAGAATTTCCCTTCTATTTATAGGTGTTTTTGATAACCGAACTCGGATAGAGTTCGGATGCAAATATTTCGCAAACGAACGTTGCATGCAGATTTGGAGGCAACAAATATTTGAATTTGAGCTGACCGAATTCGGTCCGAACTCAATCCGAACTCGGACCGAACTCGGCCATAGTTCATCCAGTACTAAAATTAATGTTTGGTCCAATTCTTTTGCATATGATATATATAACTTTCTGGTGAGTGGACTTTGGATGAATGGGTAGGCTTTTTAGAGAAGTGGATTGTAGATAACCTAAGCCAGTAATACCCAGTCGATTTTACATTCTATGTCCTAGACTCAATAAAGAATAAAATACATAACAAAATGTAAAATAACTCAGACTGATTCTAGTACAACAAGTACTTCGGGATGATGATTAGCATGCTTGCTGAGGTTTGTAGTACACTCTTTGATATTGATTTCACTTGACTTGAAAAGTTAGCAGCAGTTTGTATATCTTGTGTATTGACTTTTACGTCTTCGTTAATTTATCAAAATCGGGTGTGACTATTAGGTAATAGGCCATCACTAGCTGGACGGGGTAGTATCTTAGTAGACGTGTGACCTACCCATTCCATCCCAAAATGTCTGATCTTGACTGATAGCAGCTGCACACGACACGTGCAGGGTGCCGAATTTACCCCTTACCCGTTCACACGTCGAACTCGATATTTCAACACACGTAGATAGTTCTTGGTTCAGTTGTTCATCTCGTTTCTTCACCACTTGCCATGTCATGCCATGTCACCATGCTTTACATATGTACTTTCTAGTTGCTACATCTTACCATAGACTTTACATGTGCTTTTCCTGATATACCATGATATCTGTTATCTCTTGCCTCACTTTCCATATGCTATTTCGTGTATTGTGATTTCTATTATGTCTTTGATAGCTTTTCATATGTGTGTTTGTTCCATTCCTGACTGGAAACCAACATTTTTCAGCTTAGCCATAGCTACTCTTAGTTTTGAGGAGATTCGGGTGTACTTGCATGTCAAAAACCTAGAAGTTAGTTACTTAGCTTAAATTTGTTGTAATATATTTTGTGAGACTTTGTACCTCCTTTCAAATACAACTCTTGCAAATGTTGTAATTAATTAGCAATGTGAATGAGCAATAAACATTATTATTTATGAGCATTTATTTACCGCGGGTTTGACAGCGTTCTACCGCCGACTCTGCGGCGTAGGCTGGCTTGGACATGCACTCGTATCCCGAAAAGCGGGTATGGGTCGTGACATTCTTCCTCTTCGAAATGACTACCCTTTCCACGCTTCTTTTAATATGCTCAAAGAGTAAGAGTTCTCTCTTAGTAGACTCGAGCTTCTTCTTCTCTGTTCTTGTAAGTCTTTTTGGCGGTCTACCCTTCGGAGCAATGATAACAGATGGCTCCTGCAGATGACTACTTGCCGGGTGGGCAAGTTCTTGGATTTTAAGGTCAATGGACTTCCTCTTAGGTTCTAGTGCGACACACCATATTGCATGAAGAAGTTTCATCTATGGCATGGAAAAGAAATCATCGTGACTGTCCACCATAGGCATGATCGACAGTTGTCTCCAACGCTGATCAACGACCACTATTGGAATAGGTCTACATTGATGTTGATATTTGTCATGCCCCAAAACCAGAATACTGGAGAGCGGGGGTGGAGATAGCTAGCTACGTATATTGAAGTGCAACCCACCTCGCTATACGGTCACGGCTGTCTAGATATATGAGGGTTTAACTACAAGCCATCAGTCTCTTATGGTCATGAACATTACATATTCAGCTGATCATGAAGCTAGTCGTTACAAAATGTGAGGACTAGCAAGAGTTTCAGTCATACATGATCAACCCTAGGATTTTCCAATCATGTTACAGACCGTAGGCAGACAGTAAAAAATGTAATCGAGCTAACAGGTGCTCGTCGGCTAAACGGCTCAAAAGAATATTTTTACAAGAGTGGGAGAGCCAAAAATAACCCACTCGTTGCCAGGATTCCGTCTAGTGGTCACCATATGGCTGGAAGGTCGGTAGATCCTCTGGAGCTGCTCCGGGATCTGGCCATACAAAACCAGCTGGGTCAGATCCCAGAAAGAGCAAGTGCCACAAAGGAGGCTTCACTTAGGAACTAAAACCAACAATTACCACAAGATTATAATATAAATAGCAAGAACTGGAAATATGGAAATTCATGATGATATACGATGAGATAACCATGGGACTATTCAGATAACCAGGTTACAACCCGTAAACCAAACAAGGACCGGAGTTGTAACCCTTCATCTGAACGGAACTTGGTTTCTCACCATTTATCGATAAGTAAACACAAGCAATCTGGTCATGTGACAATCTTGCACAAGATCAAGACAAGACTAGAATGGTTAGACTCCATCCAACATTCACGGCCAAGCAGTAAGTACGGCTTGATACTTTAACTAACTAGGGTTATCGCAGGCCTAGTTACTAGCAAGATGTAATGAGATTGATCCATCAGCCACAAGCCCTGCAGTCCATCCAGGTTATCCAGGTCGAAATTAGGGGTTGAGTTCATGTGGGTACATCGTCCAAGAAACGCATGTACCCTTAAGTAGCTTGGAGGGTGCAACACATGACAGTGTGCTGGAAATGTGCCCTACTCGTCGGCAGGCTACAAGTCCACATGTGCGCCCAGATAACGGAATTGCCTGTAGCTGAGGAATCTCTTCATGACTAGTGGAATATTCTAGTTATTAACCTTAGTCAATTTCAGTAGAAAATCCTGACCGTGGTGCTCAGGGGTCCCTATCCTAAACATGATGCAAGACAATACTGGTCCATTTGTACAAACATAATCGTCCACGGTGTCCAAGTCATTCATTCATGTCAAGTTAGCCGTCGCAATAGCATGTCGAGATATATCATGTCAGGTCTACTAGTCAAGAGTGCACCACGACGGACCACTATCATGTCATGTTACTTGTCAAGAGTGCACCACTACGGGTCACTGTTGTGTTCATGGTACATGTGCAAAGTTACATGGTATAAGCTTCAAATCAAGGGATCCAATTTACACAGAGGGTAATAAGACATGGGCATAACAGTACAACTAATTCATAAAATGTAAGGGGCTATGGAAAAGCCATGCGGCTAAGGGGTGTAAGGGCACATGCGGCAAAGAGAAATGGGCGCATGCGACTCAGGGAGCAAAAGGGGCGCATGCGGCTGAAGGGACAACCACTCATGCGGCTGGGGACGACAAAAGGGCGCATGCGACTGAAGTAACATGGACTCATGCGGCATAGGGATCAGAAGTCCATGCGGCTCAGCCAAATCAGAGTCATGCGGCTAAGGGAAGGGAACTCATGTGGCTGGAGAGCGAAGGGCACATGCGGCCAGGGAGCAAGGGTGCATGCGGCTCAGGGGGAATCGAGTTACATGCGGCCCGGAGAGGTAGCTCATGCGGCCAAGATCAACCCAGCCATGCGGCAAGGTAAAGGGATCTCATGCGGCCAGGGAACTGAGTCTCATGCGGCCAGGAAACTGAGTCTCATGTGGCCAAGAAACTGAGTCTCATGCGGCCAGGAAACTAAGGCGCATGCGGCTGAAAAGCTTATACGGTCGGGAGAGGACGGTTTCTTATGCGGGCAAGATCAGAAGTTCATGTGGCTAAGTCCAAGCGGCTGGAGGAGACGGGCATATGCGGCCATGAAACTTGCCGCATAAAAGGCCATGTGGCTAAGTTCACGCGGCCAGAGATAAAGTTCATGCGGTTGGGAACGAGCGGCAGGTTTAAAGGTGCATGCGGCTCAGAAAGCTCATGCGGCCAGGAACATCTTGCCGTATGAAATTGCCTTGCGGTCAAGCACTGTTCTTCTTCTCCAAATTTTCGAGAATAAGAACCATGATGGCCATGCTTCCAAAGCTCCGCAAACCTTCATCCAGAGTCCAAATCCGAACTTTCATAGGTCAAAATGGGACATAATAAAATTTTCTACAACATGAAACCATCAGAACTTGACAATAACAAAGTTTAATAGATCAAAATCCAAGAAATCCGAAAATGAAATAAAATTAGATCTACAAGGAATGAACCATGGAAATTGAAAATGCTAAGTACTAAAGTGTCTTAGAATGTTGTAAGGAAGAGAATGGAACAACAAAAGTCAAGTTCCTCCATGAAGCAAGATGCACTTGCCTCAACCTTCCTGGTAGGTGGGGAGAGTAATGGTGAGGAAGAATAAGAGTTAATGAGAAGAGAGAAAGGAGTTGGGTTAATAAATGGGGGATAGTGGTGGTAGGTAGGGGTTTTTCCTTTGGTTCATGATGAGCCCAAAAGTAAACCGAACCTAGCCACACCAAACCAAGCCAAGCCAAGCCGACTAAACCAAGACCAAGACAAGCATGACAAGTCTAACTACAGGTCGAGATCCCGTACATGTATACAAAATACGTAGTACGAGTCACAGGCATTACAATATTCGTTGATCTCGTGCGCACAAGGGAGGCCGAGAGAATGTCGATGTGTGCAACCACATACTTCGCTGTCAATGCGTGGTAGGACACTACATGGATTAAATCAAACAAGAGGTGTTCTTTCTTATGTTGGTGCATTACAATATTAAGGCTCATCTCAAATGAAGCCTTTATCTCGTTCACGATCGAATTGGTCATTAGATTGATTGCTTCCCAAACTGACACAAAACCACCGACCAATGAACGCAGATATTTTTTAGTCTTGAGTGTGATCCTTCGGCACGGTTGAAAGTGGTCATGCCGTAATGCTTCACCATATTCGTCCATGCCAAGACAAAATTTTCTTTATGTTGATCGAGCCATGTGTCTTTGATATAAGATATACATGTCGGGTTGCTCTTTTTCCACTTCTCTTTGAACATGTATCATGCTGCGTCAAAAGCTTCCTTAGTACTTGCTCGCCATTCAGGGGTCCAATTGCTATAGAATTCTTCGAAGCGGTCCATGTCGACTTTGCCGTCTACTTTTTTGAACTTGGTCTTACATTATGCTTGAATATTTTGATTTACATGCCAAGTGCATAATAGTCTACGAGCATGAGGAAATACGATATAAATTGCTTTTATCAAAGCATATTCTCGATCGGTGACAAAAATAAATGGCTCTCTGTGTCCAGTGTAAAGTGACTTCAATTTCTCAAAAACCATGTATAGTCCTCTACCGTTTTATTCTTTAAGAAAGAAAAGGCAACTGAAAATGTTTTACCCGCAGAAGTGAACCCAACAATGTGAAAAAGAGGCATCTTGAATTTGTTAGTCTTGAACGTGCAATCAACAACCAACACATCGACGAAGGACCGTGCCAAATGTGTGCAATCCGGATGGGACCAGAACATAGAAATGACTTCATTGCTTTACGGATGTCTTCTATGGTATTCCACAGTAATTTTCGGCAAGTAACTTCAACACTTGCTGCATTGCCATTCTTCCTTTTAGAGTATTTGTTCTCGACCTCGATAGTGCATTGTAGATTGTCCTCATAGTAGACTTGTTCTTATCATTCTTCTCACGCACCACGGAATAAATTTATTTAGGACCAACTCCGGAAGTTGACAATTCTGTAACTAACTTTTTTTCATCGTTGTTCAATCTTCCGGCGTACGGATGACCAGTAAGTGTCTCCAGAAGAGTATGATTGTGTATCCCATTCCTTACCTCAACTGTTCACTTTCTATCATTTTTGCACCCCAACACTACCTTGAATGGACAACCACATTTCCTTGTCCCTGCCGCCTTCTCCGAGGATTTTATTGGGGGAAGTTCACCTTTTTACGATGAACCCTAAACGTCCCATCTCTTTCACATCTAAGATCGACAGTTTTACGATTCGGCCTGGATCGTAATAACCTTGAAATGACAAGGATTGTGTTCGATTGCCTTCCAACTTCTATGCACCATTCTAGTGCTTCGTCGTAAGATTCAAAGACAATATCCGTCGAGAATATATTCCCCAAATTAATGCAAGTAGGAGATAGGGTGCCCTACAATAAATTTCCAAATTTTTTCAAACAAAATCAACGACAAAACCAAAGACAATATCTACTCACACTTCTGTTAAATTATACTGCCACATATTCTGGCAGTCATAAGTACTTTATGGACTGCCAAAAAATGTGGCACTCCAGTTGAATAGAAGATCAACTATAGGACTGCCACACTTTCTGGCAGTCCTATGTACTTACTGGACTGCCAAAAATTATGGCAGTCCAGTTTAGTACGAGATCATCTACTGGACTGTCCCACTTCCTGGCAGTCCTATGTACTTCATGGACTGCCAGTTAATGTGGAAGTCCAGTTGAACAGAAGATCAACTTCAGGACTGCCACACTATATGGCAGTCCTTCAAGTACATAGGACTGCCTGAATGTGTCGCAGTCCTAGTGTTGACTATGTAATGTTGTAGGTAGGTCGGGGACCTACCAAGAGTTCTTCGGAGGGAATGTTGTGTTCTTCGAGAAGGACCGGACTGATCGATTGCTAGATTTGATGTCCCAAATTCTTCCATATTTCCTACATTGGGACAAAACGTTCAATAATTTGGAAATAACCGATTATTTAACAAACTTTGGCATCTAGTAGTCGAAAACATATCGAGTAGTACGAATATTCGTTGAGAATTATTCTAGGGAGAAAGAAGACAAGAAGAATTTGTTAGGTGTTGAGTTGGGGACCACAAATGGGGACAAGAGGAATCATTCTAGGGTTTGGAGAAAAGTGTAGAGAGAGCTTTGGAGAGGAAGAAGACAAGGCAAAAAAAAAGAAGAAAAAATGACTTTTACACCAAACAATGGGATAGCCCTGATCAAATTTTCCAATGGCAAACTTGTAAATAAACCAAACTCTGAAATGGGACAACCCTGATCAAGTTTTGATGTGCCCTTATAATTAGTCGAACAAATTAATATGGACTGAACATTATGTTCAGTATGGGACTGAACAAAACAGGTAGGCTATCCCGAGCCCCCTACACTTTCCAAGTTCAGTAGACTGCTAGAACTGAACAATGGGAAGAATGGGACTGATGCAAAATGTAATCAAAGACTGATACACTAACATAAATCCCAAAACACAACAGTCCCATCTATCTACAACAGTCCACATTACCCAATTCAATATAAATACATCTCAAATCACTAGATAATCCTATAAATGATAACTTATAGAAATGCAAACCTAAAACAAGGTTCAAAACTAAAATTTAGAGCATTGGTGCTCTTTTGGTCATTTTGTCAAACACTTGGCGTGCGGACACGCTGTGATACGTCATGATATGCACTCCAAATGGTCCAAACTTGATCCAAAGCACACCTATACATTCTAAATCACAGATATGACCTAACAAATCTATTCACAAACCCTAGAAATGTTATTTTTGAATTTTCTCCAAATTGGATCAAAATACAAAGGGGAAAGTCTCCAAATGGATGAAGAAGAGTCAAAACTCTTCACCATGGGTATTCCTAATGCATGTGAGTTCCTATTTGATGCCTCTACACTATTTGACACTAATTAAAAGGTTTATAATGCATTTTACCTATTGGGAGATGGATTCCCAATGAAATGGTTCCAAGATCCAAAAGTCCTCAAGCTCCAAGTGCTCCAACCTCCAATGCTTGGCTCTTTTACTTTCCATGGGGAAGAGATTGGAACGAATTTGGGCTGATTTGGATACGATTTGGTGGTAGGAACAATTTGGGGAAGAAGTTTCTAAACTACGGTTAGGTTTTTAATAAAAGGAGGAGGAAGAAGAAGATGTTAGGCTTTATAAAGAAAGTGGGCTGCCAATTGAGGTTAGGGTTAGGGTTTGGTTAGAGGGAATGTCTAGAAAACCCCTCTAAATGTCATGACAAGTTTTAGAGAAAAGGCTTTCTTCTACTTGAGTGTTTTAGCCTAAAATTCTAAATGACTTTCTAGTTTAATTAGAGGTTAACTAACTCAATGAAATTAGTTTGATGGTTGTCTAACCTCACTAATTTGGTCCACTATGGTCATGGCTAATCCTCTAGGGTTACTAACAACTATTCTAACTAAAGGCTAACCACTAATCATATTCAATAAAAAGTCTATGCACTATATTTATTATTACAATAATTAATCCAAAATATAATGACTAAATTTGTAAAATAGATTTATCACTCAAAATATAATTTGAATTCAGAATAGTAACAAAAAAATAGGAAAAGTCAAAAATACCCTTCTTCTGGAAAGTGGTGGTAGTTACAAGCTAAGGCTAAGCATCATATTTGATTTGATTGTAAATAGCATTCGTTATGTAATTACTCAATTGTCTTGTAAACATATGTTATTTATATGTACAATTGTAAACAGATAAAGAATAAGAAAACATAAAATTTCCTGTAGGATAAAAAAATTCTTGAAAATTAGTAAAAACGATATATGTTTGGAAAATTTGAAATTATGATAGAGTACGACAGACCATATGTCGAAATTTGGAGTCATGCCCAAATTTTGACAAACGCTCTGTCGAAATTTGGGCATGACTCCAAATTCCGATAGATGGTTTGTCGGAATTCCGACAGCCGGTCCGGGGGGGGGGGGGGGGTGCACGGGTTGGGTTGGTTCAGAGTAAAGACGGTCTAATAGGGGTTGGTGAGTTGGTGGATGGGTGGGGGGTGGGGAGTAAAAGTTGAGGGGAGTTAAAAGTTGCTGTGATGCGCAGGAGTAGCAAACCGAGAAGAAGAAGAAGAAGTAATAGTTAGTTTAAATTTTTTAATTATGTTTATTACTCATATTCTAAGAAGAAGAAGGAGTGAAGTGTTTATGGTTAGACTAATTTTTAATTATATTTATTACACAAACACTAATGCTCATCCCTAACCCAACAAATTGTATCCTAAGACTAACCTTGAACCTAATCTAGACCCCAACCTTAACTTAAACCTAATTTAGACCCCAACCCTAACCCTCTCCCTAACCCGTAAACTAAACCCTAACCTAATCCAAACCTTAACCCTAATATAAACTCAAACCCTAATCTGTCCCACTCTTAACCTTCTCCTAATCATATTAAAAGTTTACTAATAACCTTAACCCCCTAACCCTAACTCGTAAACTAAATCCTAACATAATCCAAACCCTTACCATAATATAACCCAAACTAATCCTACCATTAACCTTTATTCTAATCGTATTCAAAATCCTAGTAACAATCTTAACCCTAACCTAATGTAAACCTTAATCTTGATCCTAATGTAGATCCTATTCATGACTATTTAAATATGAGTTTTGACAACCATCTTTTTACAGATGGCTAGCCAAAACGATGGTCGTATACCAGGGGGGCCAACTACAAAATTGATTAAGCAGCAGCGCGAGTTGCACATATGAAGTCTGATATTTACTGGGGAGGTATATTAAATTTTAATTGTGTTAGTCAGTAAAATTTACATTTTATAGGTTTAGTAATAATATAGTTCATATGTTTTATAAATAGCTATGTGATTATAAAAGGAAAGTGCGTGTCGAGAATACAATACATGGCGCTATGAGGGCCAACTTGGTTTTTGGAAGTTGACTAGTGACCAAGAAACTTTGTTGCACGTATTTGGTTTTCAGTACCTTGATCAAATACGTTTTCTACGTTACGATAGAGACTTGATCCTCAGTCTAGTAGAGCGCTGGTGGCCCGAACGAAATACGTTCCAGCTACCTTTCGGAGAAATGACTATTGTCCTTAAAGATGTTGCAAATATTTTAGGTCTACCTATTACAGGTGAACCTATAATATTTGATGAGTCATTTTCTGCTGAGACAGCGATCATGGAGTACCTAGGTGTGGAGGCACCAAAATTGAAAGGCAAAAGCTTAGTGTCGTATACATGGCTCCATCAAAATTTTATGCACATAGACCGTATTGGTGACGAAGAAATCTCAGTTGATGAGGAATGGATAAGTATTATATTTATGGTTAATATTTATGCACATAAATAATATATCAATTTAGTTTAGCAAATATAATTTTTTTTATATTCTGTTCAGGTCATTGCTTGCACCAGAGCCTATTTATTAGGCCTTATTAATGCAGTTTTGTTTTCCGACTCATCGGATATGGTAAATTTACGGTTTTTGTCATTTCTGAAAGATTTGACGGAACCGATGATTCATGCTGGGGGAGACACTTTCCCGTATCAGTAGCGACACACATGTATTTCCGATAGCTTTACAGTTGACTACTGATGCGGTAGATCTTGCACACTGTGTTTACTCGGTTGTCCCAATATATCGGGGCCAATTTGATTCACTAAAGATTTCAGAGGTAAATAAAATTCATCATCCTACATTTATTTAGTTTATTCTGTTTTATTACCGTATAATTATTTGCCAAAAAACATGTTCATAGGTGCATTATTGTATGAATCCTTATCCTTCTGAGATAGAACGAACAACATATGAATTAAGTCTCCATAGGTTTTACATAATATACCATGGAGACATAATGTATCATCCAGCTGATCGGATATGTGGCAATTCGGGATGAAACAACATATACCCGAAGACCCGCCTCACTACAATCGTGGTAGAGGAAGTGCAACCGCAAGAGCTTGCAAATTAATTCCTGCTTGGAATTCCAGACTAGAGACACATAACATCTCACTTTTGTCTCATAACATAGCAACTATGGAGGATTGTAAGTAATTTTAAAGTTAATATTTTCTTTCATATTTTATCATATATATGCTCATATTATATCATATATATGCTCCTATTTTTTTTTCCAATGGTACATTATACGGGGATATTGCATATAGATCTTGGTGGGGATCTCCAATTATAAGCAACATGCGCTATATATATCAGGAGGATTCGAGCATAGAGCTATAGATGATTATAGTCTGCGTGGATTTTGTGAACATATAATAAGAACTGATGTAAGTATTTTTTTATTGTAAACCAATGTTTCAGCTTACATAAGAACTAACATAAATAATGTGTTATTATTTTAGGTTCCAGCTTTGGAGCAAGCATGTGATAACCCAGATCCTGAAGTGTTGAGAACGACGGTAAGAAACTTTGTGGATTGGGTGAAAGCGGATCCGGAGCCTCCGAACCTGTAATGCCCCACTCCGCACGAGGCATTTGGTTGGCTTGTTGGATGCTATCAGAATGTTGGACAGAGGCTTGTGTTAGAGATCAAGAGAATTGAGACTGATACAATCTCTCTTAGCTGGCTCGACAGATTGAGTGTTGGAACGTGGCTCGCCGGTAGAGCTATGTCCATTGGAAGATAGATGTGATCGGAACAAAAAGACCATTTATACAAGGCAAGTGGAACTGTCCTCCTTCCTCCTTATTCCTGCATGTTTAATAAAATGGAATAATGTGATGCTATGAATTGTACCTAAATGTCCCATGCTTTAGTTGCTAAATCGATAGAGATGCTTATGTTGGAAATCGTTGAAATGAATAAGACATTGAATATTGAACTGCTGAATGAAAAACACTTGAACTGCTAATGTAACTTGATGCCTGAAATGAATTGATAATGCCCCGTATGCTTAACGTTATCGGAACAAGTAGAACACTTGATTAATGAGATGTTTTGTGAATGATAGAATGCAAAATGAACTGGCTATGCTATCGACCCAATGAACCAAATAAAATATTGCATGTTTTCTTATAAGCAATGAAAGAAAGAATAAATGTTCCTATGAAATGAATGAAATGCTACAGGTCCTTTAAAATGAATGAATGTTGTTTATTCCTCCTTGGAAGGAATGTTATAAGAAATATTGCAATGAAACAATGAATGAGAAATGATGAGGCTTGGGATCGTCGAGACCACCAAGTGGAATGTTATGAGAAATGTTGCAATGAAGTAATGAATGAGAAATGATGAGGCTTGGGATCATCGAGATCACTAAGTAGAATGATGCAAATGTTGGGAATGATGAGTCGTTGAAAATGACGTGGATGAGTTGAATGATGCACTGTTGCTTTTACTTATCTCAATAATTTACCATGCGTTTTATGTCCACGATCGAGTCGAACACGCATTCGCATGGTCAGAGACAAACTTATATACAAGGGGGTGACTGCTTCCTCGGACGGCACCCCGGGACGTTAGAGGACCGATCCGACCATGGGGGAAGTGTAAACGTACTTTAAGGATACGTAGTATCGGGATATTCCATTCGGGCTCGCAACCTGGTGGAATGATGTGCCGATTACCTTTCGAAGTCCTATATGACAATGTCTGAAAATGGTGCACAAACACCAATGATCATGTTGTAAGGATGCACGCTAATGAATGTATTGTGTAGGCAGAGTAAGTGTAACAATTAACCTGTATTTGATGCAGGTACGAGGGAGTTGACTATCGGTAAGAAATCACTTAAATGTGATATACTCAATATATGTGTTGGTTTAACTTGCCTGCTTAATGTGCCAAATAAAATGATGCTGTGTTGTAGCTTTTCAATATGAGAACCTACTTAACATATTAAATTCAGTATGCTAGAAATATGCCTTGCTATGAACATTGCTCAAACATAACATACATGCTAAGTGATGCTTTCTGTGAGAATTGTCATAACATGTTTAAGATGTTAATGTTAACGATGCCTAAATGATGCCTTTACATGATAACACTAAGAATGCTATAATAATGCTTCCATATGAATATGGCTAAGAATATGTTTACATACTTCACTATGAATATTGTCCATGAACTGTAAACTGATGCTAGGTCCCAAATAGAAAGATCATTCTAATAAATGCTTGCTTAAATGATTACTTAGTGTTGGTTTAGGCGAGTGGGTTGGATTCTGCTCGCCAGTACATAGATGATGTGCTGACCCACATTTTTCGTGGGCAGGTTCTCGTGCTTGAGATATTCTGTACACGAAGATTGGATTGATTAGTCCCCTGGCATCGAAGATTTGTTGGGCATACAGAAGCTCTCCTTGCAAAAGATGACGTCTTCTGTTTATAAAGGGCATAATGTATGGAGCATCAAAAATCAATTAGAACAGTGAGTTGTAAGCTAAGTCGGTATCGAGTTGTAATTCAATGTATTGAGTTTCAAATGTAAGCTTTATAGCATTCGTTCAGTTGGCTATCAATGTAAAGTGAGATGTGTTGTAAGCATTGTATTTCAATACAAGTTTTGTACTCTTCTTCAATTATCAATAAAGAGAATTCAGTTTACATATTTCTGTGCGACTCTAAATTATTCTATTATCTTCGCTGCTGTAAGAAAATGATGTATTCTATTCGATAAGAAAGATTGTCCTCATTAACTTCAAATTGGCTGCTTCTGTCGCTGCGATGTGTTCCTATTTGAAGAATATCGATTATGTACCGTCTTTGCCTTGTACAAGTGCAGACTTGTACGACATCACACCCAAGCGAGGACGATCGCTTCCAAGAGATAAATATGTGATTATATGACTCTACAGAATCGGGGCGTGATAAAACCCTTCGCTACATATTCCGCAAGATTATCCTGTAAGCATTGTTGCCAACGTGAACCACTTTCCCGCAAGGTTAGGCACCATGTCACCCAACCGTTCCCCGATAGTCCGTCTCAGCAAGCTGACGAGTTCCCGCCTTAGCAAGCTGACTATGGGACTTCCCAGTGGGCTGGCCAGGAGACTTTCCAGTGGCTGGCTAGGATTCTTCGCAGTGGGCTGGCCAGGAGACTTCCCAGTGGGCTGGCCAGGGGACTTCCCAGTGGGCTGGCTAGGGAACTTCCAAGTAGGCTGGATAGGGTTCTTCCCAGTTGGCTGGCCAGGAGACTTTTCAGTGGGCTGGCCAGGGGACTTCCCAGGGGACTTCGCAGTGGCCCGGAGTAACAGATTGGTTTCAAAGCTATGGTTTGGATGGAAATTATTATACACAGATACTAACGACTCCATCTGCACCAGTACCCACACAAGATGAAGGTGGTGATGCGTCCCAGGAGAATACAATGCGACGGAGAGCCCAACTTAATCTCAGAGAATTTGATCGTCCGAATTATTGGAAATTAGACAGACAAGGAAGATAGATGAACATTTTGTACTTGTATGATGTTATGTTTTCATTTATATAAAAGTCACCTTTCTTTGACAAACTACTACAGTTACTTCACAAGATGTTTCCTTTTCATTCTTTTGGTTGATTTGTACAACTCCTTCTATTGTGTTCTAAACCATTGCAATTACTGCATCGGAGATCTCTTGAAGATTGATTCTTTGCCATAGTACGATTCTTCTTTGGTCTTCTGACTTTGCGTCGTACATCTGGTACTCCAATGTCGCCTCTAACCAATGCACTTTGAATGTTGTAAGGGACTGGAATTGGCTCCAAGTGCGGCTCATATACACTTTTTAATGCTTCTTTTGAAAATATGGCTGGATAATAATGCTCAATCCTAATATTGCAACAATTACAAGCATAACATGCATGTATACATGGAAGAAAAGTATGATACCACTTTAAACATGAACAATAGTTTTCATTTAAACGAATAACATATGTTCTATTTGTTATACGATCTAATATCTCAAACAAATGACCCACTATACGAAACGTTTCCAGCTGATGGTTTTCTTTTATGAAACGATCATCGTTTTTAACATCTTCGGACAAAAAATTGTTACAAGATTTTCAGCTTGTTGCCTGTTCTTGTCCTGAAGTGTTATAGCTTGGCTCGAATACCATCAAGTAGTGTTGTTATTGGTTTATCACGAAGATTTTTAATCTAGTTATTGAAACATTCAGCAAGATTTGACGTGTTAATATCGAGTGTTGGACAAGGAGAATACGCTGTAATCTAGTATGAGAAAACACGATTTTCATCATTTACTCCAACGAGCAAATTGTAAACATCTACGTTTTCAGCTTTAATTATCTCCAAGCAATTATTTGCATCTGTTTTATTATAACATCTTGCAGGATAGTCCAAGCTACGTTGAAAATGCTTTGATCTACATACTGATTTTAAATTTTCTTTAAAATGTTGAATACAAAAAAAATGAGGCGATTCTGAAAAAATAGTACGCATGGCATTTATCAATCCTTTCTGTTTATCCGATATAAAAAAAATTGTATTCCAAGCATCAAATTTTTTTTCAAAAGATATTCTTAAACCGTTTAAAAACCAAGTCCAAGAATCAGTGTTTTCACTCTCAGCAACAGCATAAGCAATTGGATATAGTTGATAGTTAGGATCATGAGCACAAGCAATAAATAAAATACCTCTATATTTAGAGGAAAGAAAAATAGCATCAATACTAATCACAGGTAAACATTCCCTTAGAAATCCATCAATGCATGCCTTGAAACAAATAAAAATTCTTTCAAACCTATTATTTTCTGTAATCTTCATAAAACATTGGCTACCTGGATTTGTCTAAATAATTCTAAGACCATACTCTTCGAGACTACTATATGCATTAATATAACTACCAATTATTTCAGATATAGTAAGTTCTCTAGCTTTCCAAGCCTTATAGTATTTAATATGTATTCGATGTTTCCTAAATATATTTTTTACAACATGTGATGGACTATACGCCTGATTATCTCGAATTTTATCAATAATCTGATTTTTAACCCATACAGTAGTAGCTAATGGATGACAGCCAGTTGTAAGTCCACCTAAACAAGAATGAATATTTTCTAGCGTAGCAATAAAAAATCTTTCGCCTCCACCAATGATTTTAACGTATACCCTCCAATGACAATTTGAACTATTACATTTATATATAATTCCAGTAGCATTATTTAAAGTAGCTGAACAAGTAAAATTACGTTTAATTGCTATATCACTAATAAAACTTCTAAATTTAGAACGATTCTCAAATTGTTTTCCAATAAATAATTAAGTAGTGCTAAGGCTATCAACATAATCATCAAATTCATCATCTAAATTTTTAATTAGATCATCACTATTTTCATCATTGTTATTACCATCATCTACTATATGTTCTTTTTCAGTAAATGGAATAACTTGGTGAGAAGAACTAGGACCAACGTTAAAATTTACATTACAAGTAGGTATATTACTTACATTATTATTTCTTGATGGTGGCGGAGTGACATAGATATTAATATACGGTGATTGTGCATTCACTTGAAGAATAAATTTCCATGTGTCTTCAATATCTACATTTATGCAATTAGATACGAAAATATGTACTAATATAAATTCGTAATCGATAGAATATTGATCAACAATTAGATTATGTAAACTAAGAAACGAAATATTTCGATCAACTAAAAGAACTTGAGTTAAACCTCCTTCATAAGCTAACCCATTTAGTACACCTCCAAGCGAGCATAGTATTGTTAGATTTTGATCCATGCTGACAAAAAGATGAAATTTCAAATGGATGTAGGACCTTCAGCTTTCAACAAACTAGAGAGCTTCTTACTGAATGAGAGAGATTTTGAAGGGAATGAATTTATTTTAGAAAAGAGGTTGCTTGCTCTGATACTTATGCATAGCATTGTGTTTAATATAGCCGTTGGAATTGGAAT
This sequence comes from Iris pallida, assembly GCA_029216955.1. NCBI lineage: Eukaryota > Viridiplantae > Streptophyta > Magnoliopsida > Asparagales > Iridaceae > Iris > Iris pallida. Next base: position 4,682,026 of record JANAVB010039818.1, on the reverse strand, counting down.
GTTGAAATTGTAACGTTGGAATTGTAACGTTGGAGAATCTTACAATTGGTTAAAACCTCAGCCCAACAAACGAAAAATAAACCAAATCGAAAAAAACCAAACCAACTCAAACATAAAACCAACATCACACTCAACTAAAACATAAAACCAATAAAAGCAAAAAAACCAAACCAACTCAAAAGAAAAGAAAACCAACCAACCAACCAACCCCACCACAAAACCGATAGTGCTCATTTTCAGCCACTTGGTTTGTCGAAATTTGAGTTTTGCTCAAATTCCGACAAGCCGTTTGGCGGAATTTGAGCATGTGCATTTTCCGCCAAACAGTCTGTCGTAACATATCGTTCTACCTAATTTCCAAAACATGTTATCTTATAGCAAATTTTTACTAAATTTTTATCTATACAGTAAATTTTCTGATAAGAAAAAGCAATTTCAACATCTATATTCTAGATGTCAAAATATTATATTTGTAGAATAGTTTAGAACAATCCTTAGACATATTCTAATAACTGTACAGACTCTTCTAAGAGTCCTATAATTGGGTGCTCTCCCTCACTTCGGAACACAAGAAACAGTAGAAAGTTTAGTGCTATAGTAAAGTTACCTTTGTTACCAATATTTTTTTCCACCAAAATCTTCTCTCTATATTTTCTCCTTCTCAAAGTTCATTCCTCCTAGCTAGTTGGCCTACTACCTTCCAACAAAGTGGTATTTGAACAATTAAGATACCCAACAAAGTGGTATCAGGCAATTGAGATTTCCAATACATTTAGCGAGTATTCAGCCTTTCGATAATGGAGATTAGAGTGCTCACTAAATAATTTTGGGTAAGAGCGAGCTAACATTGTAGCAATGAAAGAGGCTTTACAATCTAAAGATCAATTACCGATCTAGCAGCACAATTAAGATATTGACAATCTCTCCTTTTTCGAGTGTAGGGTCATCAATCTATCACGTAACTTACATTGTTGAATAGTCATATATCTGCATCTCACTGTGTAAGAAAGAAGTAATCAGGATTACCTGTCAAGTATGAGTATGCCCTAACTTAATAAGTTCCTGCAAATGATCTTGCCAACTAGGCTGAGACAGCAGCAACGCGACTAGCATGAAGTAAAACTTCACTGAGTTCTTGCAACTCCCAGCACCCAACTGGAAAAGTGGTCAACAACAACAATTACATCAAAACTGCGCTCAAGAACTAAACTACTTATAAGTTTCTTTGTTTGTTTACTTCCTCGCCCTTGTATTTTTTTTTTCATCTTTGCACGAGTTATGAGTAACCGAAAAATATATGGCGAACAACTGATCTCTTACATCGTATCCTGACCACACAGCCCAATATAGTTGTCAGAAGACATTTGAAATACTCATAACAGTAAATTATAAAATCAGGGGCAACATAAGTAAACAATAAAAAGATCGTTTATAGATAAGTTAACGTGCCACCAAAGTCTGATACATTAGATTTAAATGACGAATGTGTAAATAAACAAGGGCTTTTCTTATCTATCAGCCAGCCCATTTTATTGCCATTTGAATAGTACTTACAGTAGCCATCATAATTACTTGATTCTGCTTAATGCAGCGTTGTATTGTCAACAAAGATACATGACAGAGAGAAAAGTGTGAATTTTGGTTGAAAGAAGCCAAAAGTGTGAATCTTGGTTCAAAGAAAAAGGATTATTGTGTTATCTTCTTGAGGAGCTTGAGAAGAACCAGTTTCATTGAGCTTTAAACATCATCATCAACGCGGGTTTCTAATTAAGAGGATGACCATGTAATTCCTTGTCAGAACAGGTGGCGGCAGCAGGAAATGAATTAATGTACATTTGCAGGCTTGCAGCTCCCTTCACAGCTTATATGAGACAACAATCCATCCTCATTGGCTAATGAGTTGTGGTCGAAGGGGTTGGCTTCACAACTATCCTCCTCCTCCTCCATTGAGTCCTGAGCATATACAAAGAGATAGTTGGACTTGGAAGTGATGATATAAATGGAGGGACTGCCACTGTGAGCATGATTTTGACAACTGTAAACCGGCATTGAGCATTAGTCATTCACTGCGAGAACAGTGAGGGAGGCTAAAGGAACTTTGATTATACATATGTAGCGAAAACAGAACTAACAAATTCTTTTCATTTGACAAAGGAACAGATAAAGAGTAATTTCAGGTTTTCGATCTCCACTCTCCAGATAATGTCATGCTCAAGTAGTTCATGCCAAAGAATATGACATAGCTCCACCATTTGGAGCTCAGCTTAGACATGTATGGATCATGTCAAGCTTGCGTGTAGGGTCATATATATGCCAAGACACAGATTTATATATGCTCCCATGAAGATGTGTGTTGCAAAAACATTGGTATATATGCAATTAGTAGTTTCCCAGAGGTATAAATTCAAAAAGGAAATATGCTCAAACATGATTTTAATTAAATCCTCTTCTTACAACCTTCATGGGAGTTTCTGAGAGAGCTTCAATTCTCAACTTCTCCAACAAATTTGAGAAGAAAGAAATAACATAATCATTCGTATATAAAAATTTATCTATATACGGATAAACCCATTAGCATTACCTATATACGAAGACCAAAAGGAACCGAAACTGATAAAAGTGATCATCCATGACACAGTAAATTTCCTTTTGCACCAGCAACTCCTTACAACATTGCCGATACCATTTGCTTTAGATCCTCGGATAAACAAGAACTTCCCTGCAACCATAACATACATGAGGTAAAATGTATCCCATGCTTATCAACACTTCGGAAAATCTTGAAGCTAAAGTTCTACATACCAAAGAAACGAAGACGGTTAACAATCAGAAGTCCTCTCTTCTATTGTGGAATAACAAAAGGCTTGTCGTTTATGTTCTTTGCAATTGAGGATGGCATCGGTGTATATCCACTTGTTCCGGCTCCAATGAAGCAGGTAAGTTGGGCAGCGACTCGATCTTCGGGCAGCCCCATATATACAAAGACTTCAGGGAAGAGAGGTTCTCCAGATTGGCAGGCAGGGATGGTAGACCCTCACAGGAGTTGAACTTGAGACTTGTGAGGGAGGTTAGGTGGTGTTGGAACAACTCCTCTTGCTCGGCAGTGAACGGTTTGTCCTGAGTAGACTTCTCGATTGTCAAGCTCGAGATCGAATTCAGGCATTCTCTCCGGGGTAATGCAGTGAGTAGAGAGAGATCGTCGATAGTCACTGTTTGAAGAGATGATGGTGGCGACAGTGAGTCTCCTGATTTGATTGTTAGCTTGGGGCACCCGATAACACTCAGGACTCGGAGGGATGTGAAGCAGTTCAAATTCCACAATGAAGTGAGCTCGGGGCAGCCCGCAACCAGTAAGAACTCGATCACTCCTCCCCGGTTATCTGGTTGCTGGTGCTGCTGCTCCACTTTCAGCCTAGGACAGTTAGTAATATGAAGGAATTTGAGAGAGAAGATTGACACTAATGAGTTCCCGATTGATCTGAGATTCTCACAATTCTCGATTTTTACATACTCGAGCGCTGTCAGGTTGCGACTGAGTAGGAGGGATGTCAGCCATGGCAATTCGGTAAATGTTAAATGAGTGAGAGAGGTGAGTTTATCTGGACAGAGTTCCCTCTCTCTGTGGATAGAGCATTTCACAATACGCAATTTTTTGAGGACGAACCCTCCTTGTATGCTGCCATTTCCACCGTTACATAACGACAGATTGGACAACATAGTTTCAACTCCACCACATTCCTCGAGATCGAGCTCTTCAATATGAGAGACGGGTTGTAACTGCACCAACTTGGGGCAACCATGCACCGTTAACACTCTCAGGCCAAGGGGGAGAAGGGGCACCTCGGAGAGATTCGCACATCCCCAAATAACAAGTCGCCCAAGCATGCTAGGGAGAGAGGGAACTCGTAGAAGATTGCGGCAATTCACAATTAAGAGTTCGTACAGACGTTCCAAGTCAAGAAAATGCAAATCGGAGAGGCTTCCACTGTTTCGCGTCCATTTGGGAAGCCCGACACCATTATAGCCATCTAGCTTGAGCGCACTGAGATTCGGAGGTGGCTGAAGGCCTTGGAGTACTTCCTCGTCCATCCTACCATCTCGTTCAGATGACCGCTTCCATTCTAACTCCAACTTGTCAACATGTTTTTTCTCCTTCAGCGATGCCTCGGAGGCCTCTGCCTTATCTTTCACATTCTCGAGGCTGTATATGCAGAGTGATCCCCGAAGCTGTTGTAGATTCTTCAATTGTCCTATCCCAAGTTGTTTCTCCCTGCTGACTTGATATCTCTCAATTGCTTGAAGAGATGTTAGTTTTCCAAACCATGGTATCTTTGAAATCATTACATTACCTCCACGTATATATCTCAGATTGATTAAGTTGTTCAAGTTTTGAGGTACTTTATCAATTGATCCCCTGAATACTAAAAACTGTAGATGGTAAAGTTCACCTACTGATTTAGGCAACTTATTCACTTCTCCCATTTGAAAAGACCGAAGATGTTTTAAACGACCAACTGATTTATCAAGTTTCAACACTCCATTATATCCAAGACCAAGATGCAACACCCGCAACTTCTTAAACTTCATACAAACTTTTTTAATGACACCAGAAAGATCATTGAGGTCATTATTGAAAAAAGGGATGTCGGACAAAGAAACAATCATAAAAGTGCGCAGGTTTACGAGCTTGAATATATCGGGTATATGCGAGGATATGTCCTTGCTCACCACAGACAGATGCATAACATTTGTTGGAATGCGCTCGCAATCATCTTCAATTCTAAAACAATAATCCTTTGAAGCCTCTTGAGCTAAATCATGCAGTAGATCGTGCATTCCATAACATGCTTTACCATAAGAGTCGATATCCTTTTGAAAGAAAGAGTTAGACAATAGTTCATTGAAATAAAGCATTGCTTCATCCTCTAATGTAATCGTGTTCTTGTTCGGAACCTCAACAAAGCCTTCTGCAATCCAAAGTCTGACAAAATCGTCTAATTTGCTGAAAATATAACCTTTAGGGTACAAACTACAGAAAGCAAAACATCTTTGAAGGTATGGGGATAGGTGCTCGAAACTCCAATAAAGAGCACCCAAAGTGTCCTTGAGCATGTCTCCTTTCTTGAGAGTCTGTCTCCAATTATCAATCGTCGGTTTTCTCCTTAACAAACTTCCCACCACTCTAGCAGCCAAAGGAGACTTGTTTAGCTTCTTCACAATTTCCTCTGCTACCACTAATAGTTCTGGATCATTAATAACTTTATTCGCATCACCAAATGAATAGTGATTAAAAATAGACCGGTAATCTTTTTCATGTAGTTCTGCTAAGGGAAATGAAAGGTTTACTCCCAACGTTGATGTCACTTCTTCAGCTCTACATGTGATAAGAATTCTACTTCCCATGTCCCCAACTTCATTGAAAGGAATGAGCATCTGATCCCACACCTCCTTGTCCAAACACCAAACATCATCAAAAACAAGAAAAAACTTTTTGGATTTCAACATGTCCTTGAGTTTTGACTGAAGAACATCAAAATTTTCCACACAGGGACATTCATCTTTACTGATAGATTCGATAATTTTCTTAGTGACCTTATACTTATCAAATTTACGAGATACATGAACCCACATCTTTGTATTAAAATGCTTCACAACTCCTGGATCGTTATAGATCTTTTGCGCAAGAGTCGTCTTGCCTGCCCCTCCTATCCCATAGATTGCAAGAACTGGAATACGCCTTTCACTACTTGTACTAGGCTCGTTGGCAGCTGAGACCAACTTGTTTACTATAGAAACGCAATCAAGGTCCCTACCAAAGACCGGTGATGAAGGGGAAGAGACACTATCATGTTGTTGTTGTTGTTGGTTCATAGGATCTTGACCAGTAAAGCTAGCAATAAGGGGAATAAATGGGTCTATTTCAGCAGCAGACAGCTTTAGTTTCTCGATACTCTTCTTTAGCGATGTTTTGAGAGAAAAAGGTGCAACTATATCTCTTGCCTGCTTGTCAAGTATCTTGAGATATTTAGGGACGGAACTGACCTGAGCTTTAAGGCGTTGGTATTCATACATGTCGAGCACATCTTCTGCCTCATAAGCAGTAGCTTTGAGTGTCATCAGCCACGGCTTCAAAACATCCACATCCTTTGCTTCCGCCGCCATCACTCCAGCTTTGATCTTGGGAAGAATGATATTTTGAAGATGTTGTAGGTCTTCCTCAGTAATATCTCCTCCAAAGTATGAGAATGCCGCGTTCTCCAACTTACTGAAGATGGGAGATACAATCGACCCAACCAAACTTAATGCAATTTTTTCCATCTTGCGGACGCTGATAAGGAGAAATCAAAAAGAGAGGGAGAGAAATTTGTGGAAAATAAATGGATAGATGAGTGAAGAATGAGAGCAAGAATGGTGTACTGGCAAAGTTTAAACGATTTCTTCCATACCAACAAGTGACCGACTGTACCAGGTCAACAACGACTGAGATGTAAATCCTACATTTAAAAAAAGATAAATCATAAGTCAATCGACATTTAGTACATAATAAATAACTTAAAAAGGACAGAGACCTTCAATTGGCAATTCAGAATGTTTAAGCTGACAACAACAGCTCTGTATAGTTGAATATCATTAATTTTATACCGATGAATCATGCCATTATTCTCTTCTCTTTTGCAGGTCAGTATGGATTTTGGGAAGAAGGATACTCTGAAGATGTTGTAGCAGTTTCCTAGTAATATCTCTCTCGTCAAAGTAGCAGAAAGCCATGTTATTTGAAAGTTGTAGGCAAACGACTACTAGTCTTAGTTACAAGGATGAAGGACCTTCATTCTGATCTGTGGCCAAGAGTTGGCCAGATGTTCATCTGTCATTGTTGTCACCTTCACCAAGTTGCAGCCCATCATCGCACCATCGCTGTACGTCCAAGGGGCCAACTTGGTCATGGCGGATAACCAAGTTCACATGTATGTAATATGCGCTCTACACCTAATAATTTCTCGACTTCTATAGGGTTTTATACATTAAAAAAAATGAAGTTTAACCACCTAAAGTGTGGCTGGTGTGGGAACGAACATACAACATCCCTCATCTTACCCGGGCCACAACACTCAACCAAGTACCCCACAATCAGTTGGTTTTATACACAAGTCTCTTAAAAATCTGGTGACTTTTGAGGCTCCCCAAACCTTGTTGTTTGGATGGATGTCCCTTGAGTGGTATAAGTAGTTATAAGCGTAATTCTGGTGGTTGTTCACGACCAAGGGGAAGGGGATGGTCTAGTGGTAACGACAAAATAAAAATAGAAACGGGAGGGGTCTTGGTGCTAGTAGCCCAAGACAAGGACGGTCATTAAGGACTAGCCTTATCTAACAAAAAAAAACTGGTTGTTCATCCTTGTGTTGATACACCCTAGCAATGGTCTTCTTGTCCGTTTAATATCGATTAACCATTTTAACTCATCTTCTTCTTCCCAATTTTCCTACTTCCTCCAATACTCCCAACTTCCCAAGCCCATAGTGAATTTCTCTTTTCCACAATGTTTACTTTCTTTCATCGAATCACCTTCTTCTATACTTTAACTTCTTATTCACCCACATTATAGGATTTGAAGAAAGTTTGGAGCTGATCCACTTTTATGTTCATTCGGCTTTGGGGCATTTAAGTTACTGACACCAAAAAAAACCTCCCCTTTAATTATCAGTTCGACGACTACAGAAACTCAAATAAGAACTCATAATAAGAACTTGCGATATGGATATGACAAGTGGGTTTATTTTTCTGTTTAGGCCCTTGAAAAATTTCTATTTAGGCCCTTAAAAAAATAAGGTACGAGATGCATCTAATCCAACAGCTTCTTATTGTCGGGTTTTAAAAATTAGTAACTCATGAGTTACTCTAGAATTTTTATTTAATTATTCCCCCTCCCAAATTGATATGCATTGCCAAGTTAAGCCCTATGAATAGGAAAGAAAAGCTTAGCCATATTTACAGCCAAGTTTATATTTGTAAAAGGGACAAAACTACATACATTCCTACTTCCGGTCGACATCGTCGCGATCTGAAACTTGTTGCAGGAGCAAATAAGACTTCTTGATGAGCACCCTGCGAGCAAAAATGTGCTAGTCAGTTTCTAACCTTAAAGAAGACATGGAACCATGACACACTAGGTTTGAAGAATATAATTATGCAAATCTTGTTGATTGGATAGATGTCTTCCTCCAAAAATTGACAGAAAACGTCTCTCTTTTAAAAGCTTAGGAGGCCCATTTAAATAGCTTCACTAGTGAGACGATTTCTAAAGATAAGTATTTTAATTCTTCTTATTAACTCTTCTCGTAGTTGGAAACATTATTATGCTCCTCCTCATTATCAAACTTGTTATAAGCCTGTCACACTCGTAACTTTCACAAGCATCACAAAGCAAATTGTTTTTTTTTTTTCTTTTTTTCCACTATTGTGTCCTTCATATAACTAGACCTTCAGACACTCAACAATCACACCATATGACCATAGTTACATGAGTTCGCTGGGTACCGGTACGATATACACTACAGTTTGTCCGGTAAGCATTATGATAAAGGTTGTTGAGAATCAATAAGGGACTTTTAGTCCCACATCGGAATATGTTATATGTAGAGGAGCTAGACTCCCTATAAGTAGTGAAGTAGTTCATCAATAAAATCATCCAACCATTATTTTCTACATGGTATCAGAGCCATAACTCTCTCTCTCTTTCTCCACAAAAAAAAAAAAAATTTAGCGGATCCCACCCCCCCCCCCCCCCCCCCCGACGCAGCAGGCCACCCCCCCCCCCCCGACCCAGCAGGCCCCCCCACTCCCTGTCGCCCCTCTCCCAGCCCCTCTCCTCCAAGCCGCCCCCCTCCCCAACCCCCACTCCCTGCCGCCCCTCTCCCAGCCCCTCTCCTCCAAGCCGCCCCCCTCCCCAACCCCCCTCCAAGCCGCCCCTCTTCCAGCCGCCCTCCACTCCAGCAGCAACCTTCCGCCCCCCCTCCCTACGACCAGCACCCTTCCGCAGAGCAGCCCCCCCCCCCCCCACAGCAGCACACCGCCCCCCCTCCTCCCTCTTTCTCTCTTGCCATGGAAACCCTAACCCTAGACCTAGCAGCCCCATCAAACTCTAACCCTAACCCTAGCTTTTAACAAAAAAAAAAAAAGAAAAAAAAAAGAAAAAAAAGAAAAAAAATAAATAAAATGGCGTATTCCGAATAGAGACGGCTGTCAAATCTTTATTTGCACCGACTCTGTTCCTTGCTTACGCCGTTTGGAACTAACAAATGCTTTATTTGTTATTCCTTCTTCACATCGGGATCTATACAGAGACTGATCATGTCTTCTCTGGTGTCCTGACGTGTTCACTTTACATGCGCGCGCCGGTGCTGGCCAAGTTAGTAGCACATTCGTAAAGTCTGTAACGTCGAAGTAGACGACGAAGACGACGAAGTTGGGGAAGTTGCCGACTCCGACGTCGAAGAAGCCGGCGGAGACGACGAATAGGGTTCACAGTTGAAGAAGTCATAGATTCGATCAGTGGCAAACTGACGGCCGACGAGATGAAGGCCTTGGTTGATGATATCTTATCGAAGAGATTAACCGAGGTAACCCCACGTATGATCCATACTGATGTGGATCCGTCCCCTTACAAAATGGAGAAATTGGAGAAGCTGGAGACGACGTTGGAAGGAACGTCCAACTACTTAAAGTGGTCGCGGCAGGCGATGCGGACACTGAAGGGACGTGGCTTGGTTGGCTATGTCACTGGCCAAGCCAAGGCGCCAGCCGATCACTCCGTCAAGGAGTTTGCTGTTTGGGAGATTGTCAACAACGTCGTGGCTGGGTGGTTGACTGCCTCTTTAACCGACCAGGTGTCGGGCAATGTCGAGGCAATGGAGGCTGCTGCTGATATATGACAAACTCTAAAAGATATGTACTTCGGCTCCGGCAACCCTATGCGAGTCTTTCAACTGCAAGATGAACTCGATAGGGTGGCCCAAGACGAACGTACCATCTCTGAGTACGCGGCCCTGTTGAAGAAGTACTGGTCTGATCTGGATCATTATGATCCTCTTGGGATGGAAGATGCACAAGTCGAACCGGCATTCGCGAAGTACTTTCAGACGTTCTTGGCTTATATTTCGCGGCAGCGTATGATGAAATTCCTGAAGGGACTACACCCTGTGTTTAAGCAGAGACGAAATATCCTCCTATCCCAGCCCACGCTTCCGACCTTGGAAGAAGCTATAGCCGTCATGACACAAGAAGAAGCTCGACTGAAGTTGATGCCCAACAAGGGCTCCTACCAGGGGGAACGAGCCGAGGTTGAAAAGTCTGCCCTTGCTGCCTTCAATCAACCTCCATCTGTTGGTGGTGTTTGCCACAATTGTGGTGACTTCGAACATTACATCTGATTTTTTCCACAACCCTTGTGAAATCAGTCTACTGATCGAAGACGAGGTCGTGGAGGCCGACGTGGTAGTAGAGAAGGATATGCTGGTAGACGGGGAGGACACAAAGCAAATCTGGTGGAGGAAGGGGGAGAGAATCAACTGGCTGAAATAACCCCGCTTGAGCGGGAGTTCCTTGAGAAGTTGCGAGGCATAAAACTGGGTTCGGCCGATAGTCCTGGGGCGTCTTCTACCTTGGGGGATCTCGTCACTTGCTTTGCCCAAACCAGCACCGGTAATCCTGCACGTGCTCTTGCATCTGGCCATCAGCCAGGTTGGATAATGGACTCTGGGACATCTCGCCATGTCACGGGATCCCGTAGTGCGTTTCAGGACTATACTCACCTACCATTGCCGGAGAGTATTCAGACCGTTGATGGTACATCCAGCCCTGTAGTGAGTAAAGGCACTGTCGCATGCACCCCTTCCACCACTCTAACCAATGTCTTACATGCTCCATCTTTTTCTGTCAATCTTCTATCCATTAGTGCCATTATACTTGATCTTAACTGTACTGTTTCCTTTGACATTCCTACGGTGACTTTTCAGGAGAAGGGGACAGGACGACGACTTGGGACTGGCACATGGCATAAGGGGCTGTGGTATTTAGACATGACTGGACTGGACAACACATTGGCATCCTTGGTCACAGCCGCACCACCAGAAGCTTCATGTCGCAGTGTTGAAGCCGACTTGCTACTCCACCACCAGCGTGTCGGTTATTCCTCTTTTCAAGTTATTAGTCGAATGTATCCGTCCTTATATCAAAGGGCTGATAAAGAGAAGTTATTTTGTGATGCTTGTGAGTTGGGAAAACATACCAGAAGCTCGTATGTGAGCTCGGGAAATAGGAGTTCAGCTGCTTTTGACATGATATATTCGGACGTATGGGGCCCTTGTCCTACAACCGAAATTAACGGCTTTCGATGGTTCGTCACCTTTATTGACTGTTATACCCGCGTGACCTGGGTCTACCTTATGAAGAATAAAAGTGACGTCCTTGAGGCCTTTCGAGACTTTCATCGACGGGTGAAAACACAATATGGCGCTAAAATTAAGTGTTTCCGGTCTGACAATGGGACGAATTGTATACTAATAAGCGGGTTGCTGAGTATTTTTCCACTCATGGAATACTACATCAAACTTCCTGTGCTTATACTCCGGCACAAAATGGTGTGGCTGAACGAAAGAACAGACATCTGCTAGAAGTCGCACGGACGATGATGCTGGCTATGAATGTCCCGAAACACTTATGGGGGCAGGCTATATTGACGGCCTCTTATCTCATCAACAGAATGCCATCTCAAGTATTGGACTGGAAGACACCGTTGGAGATGCTTACTGGGGCAACTACATACACTGTTCCACCGAAAGTTTTTGGATGTGTGTGCTTTGTCCAAGATAATAGGCCAGGCGTTGGCAAACTGGATCCTAGGGCAGTTAAATGTGTCTTTGTCGGTTACACGGCGACTCAGAAGGGATATGCCTGTTGGAGTCCAGTCGAGCGGAAGATGTTTGTCAGCATGGACGTTACATTCAGAGAACTCGAACCATACTATGGTTCAGATGAAGGTTCAGCATTTGGTGACACACCTAACACAGATGGTGTTCGATGTAAGGGGGAGATAATAAGCCCAAATGTGGTCGTCAGATCGGTTCCGTGTCCGGTTGTAGAAAATTGGACGAAAGGAGGAGAGCACAGTGACTCAGATACAGAGAATAAAGAAAACGATACATATGTTACGCAGGGAGAGCAGCAGACAAGGGAAAAGGAGCTCCAAGTCTACAGAAGGAGACAACAGAAGTCCAGTACTGTGCCTATGCCGTACCCTGTGCCTACTGTACCAAGTCCCTCGTCTACTCCTGCTCCAACTCCTGAAGATGTTGCCCTCGCACTGAATCACTCGGATTCTGATGCGGATCTCTCCGACTCGGATGGTATGATCTCTCCACCACCTATTGCTCCCTTAAGGAGATCTTCTCGCATCAATGCGGGTAAGGCTCCTGCTCGTTTTGATGATTACGAACATGACATTGCCAACTTCTTGTCTTATTCTAACATTTCTTCGAATTATCGAGCCTTCATTGCATCGTTAGACTCTACTTCGTTGCCCAAGTGTTGGCAGGAAGCAAAGAAAGATCCAAGGTGGAAAGCTGCAATGATGGAAGAACTTGGGGCACTGGAGAAAAATAAGACATGGGAGTTGGTTCCATTACCCAAAGGGAAGAATGCTGTGGGATACAAATGGGTGTACACAGTGAAAGAGATGTCAGAAGGAAAAGTAGAGCGATACAAGGCGAGGTTGGTTGCAAAAGGATTCACACAGTCATATGGAATAGACTATAATGAGACGTTTGCCCCAGTAGCAAAAATGAGCACCGTGAGAACTCTGGTCTCCATTGCAGCGAACTATGGGTGGAAGCTGTACCAGCTGGATGTGAAGAATGCCTTTCTTCATGGGGACCTGCAAGAAGAAGTATACATGGAGCTCCCGTCAGGGTGCTACGCGACGGAATCAAACGGAGTGACGTCGCAAGGAAAGGTGTGTAAACTGAAGAAGTCGCTATACAGGCTCAAGCAATCTCCTCGAGCCTGGTTTGACAGATTCAGAAAGGCTGTTACATGCATGGGATACCGTCAAACAAATACAGATAATACGGTCTTCCTCCAGCATGCAAGAGGCCACATCACTATACTTGCTGTATATGTGGATGATATAGTGATCACAGGTGATGATGAAGTCGAGATCACTAAGCTGAAGTCAAAACTCGCGAAGGAGTTTGAAGTGAAGGATTTAGGAGCGATGAGGTACTTTCTAGGTATCGAGGTGTGTGAAGGCGAACAAGAAATTGTTCTCTCACAGAGAAAATACACACTAGATCTGCTGAAGGAGACATGGATGCTGGGATGCAAAGCAGCAGTCACTCCAATTGACCAGAAGTGCAAGTTAGGAGCAGAAGCAGGAGAGCCAGTTGATCGTGAGAGATATCAACGACTTGTAGGGAGATTGATTTATCTGGGGCACACTCGCCCTGATATCTCATTTGCGGTAAGTGTAGTGAGTCGCTACATGCATGATCCAAGAAAGGGTCATATGGAAGCAGTATTTCAGATCTTGAGATATCTGAAAGGAACGCCGGGAAAGGGGCTATGGTTCAAGAAGAATGGACGCATAGAAGTTGAGGGATACTGTGATGCAGACTGGGCGAGCTGCATAGACGACAGAAGGTCTACCAAGGGATACTGTGTTTTTGTAGGAGGAAATCTGGTCTCATGGAGAAGCAAGAAACAGTCAGTGGTAGCACGGTCGACAACTGAAGCAGAATACAGAGCAATGGCTCTGGGAGTGTCAGAGTTGCTGTGGGTGAAAGCATTGCTGACAGAGTTGTAGCTGGATAAGGGAGCACCATTGCGTCTTCTGAGCGATAGTCAAGCTGCAATAAGTATAGCTAACAATCCAGTTCAGCACGACAGAACGAAGCACATCGAGATTGATCGATTCTTCATCAAGGAGAAGCTGGAACAAGGGATACTGAAGATTGACCATGTCCGCTCAGAAGAACAAGTTGCAGACTGTCTGACTAAGGGTCTTAGTTCATTAAGTCTGTCAAAGCTATGTAACAAGATGGGGATGATTAATATCTATCGCCCATCTTGAGGGGGAGTGTTGAGAATCAATAAGTGACTTTTAGTCCCACATCGGAATATGTTATATGTAGAGGAGCTAGACTCCCTATAAGTAGTGAAGTAGTTCATCAATAAAATCATCCAACCATTATTTTCTACAAAGGTAGGCTCAAGTAGTAAGTTCTTCAGACATCCAACAATAACACCATAGTTACCTGCGTCGTGGTTCGTTTCCATACAGGATATGCAGAACGAATACGGGTACGGATACGGGTACATGATACACTACTTTCTCTGGTATGCATTATGATAGAGGTATATACATACATATATATATATATATATATATATATATATATATATATATATATATATATATATATATATATATATATATATATTGAGAGGGAAATGAGAGAAGAAAAAAAAAAGTAATGGTGTTTTGGAAGGGGAAGGAAAAATGAGGGAGAAAAATTCACGTGGGTCCCACTCAAAAAAATTTCTCTAAGGGTTTGCTTGGCAATTGTAGGGTAGTCGTTATGAGTTGTTTTTAGAGTACCTATTATGAGCGGTTATGAGTGGTCCGGTTTTGGGTGGTTTTTAAGTAGCGGCTTGTAAACCAGTCTAATTATGTTTGGTAATTCACTAACGAGCGATTCTGAAAGTTTTTTTACACGAATAAAATTAAATAGGGAATCAGGGTGCACCCCACATTGTTTCTATAATGTACAACATCCCCCCTCCCCCCCCAACTTTTGACGGAATTCGTTAGAAATAGACGGTGGTTGACCAAAAAAATTGACTAAAATGTCCCTCCCATTGTCTTCATCTTTTCTCTCACACCCCCCGGCAGGCTGCCACCGCCTCCGCTCCCCTCCCCCTCCTCGCTATTCGCTCCCCCCCTCCCCCTTCTCGCTATTCGCTCCCCCTTCCCCGCCGCCGCTCTCGGCCACCGCCCCTACTCCTCTCTCCCCTGCTTGTCGCCGCTGCTCGCCGTTGTTAGTGCGCCACCGCCGCTGTCGCGGTTGCTGCTGATGCGGGGAAACGATTCCGGGGGGAGGGGGGTGGCAAGGACGGAGGAGAGGAAGCGAGCGACGAGGAGGGGGGCAGTGGCGGGGGAGGGGGGCGGTGGCGGGGAGGGGGAGCAAACGACGAGGAGGGAGGAACGGGGGCGGTGGTGGGGAGCGGCGGCGGCGGCAGCCGCCTGCCCGCGCGGGGGGGAGGGGGGGGGGGTGGTAGGAGGAAAGAGGAAGAAGACAATGAGAAGGACATTTTGGTCAAAGCAGTTGACTGTCAATTTCTGACTGATTCCGTCAAAAGTGGAGATGTTGTACATTATGGAAACACTGTGGGATGCACCCTGAAATATGGTAAATAAAGTGGGAGGTAAGTCGTAATATATTTTTATGTGAAAATATAAATGAAATAAAATAATAAAATCCCTGAAAACTCACCGATTGTGGTTGTTTATATAGCCACCCAAAATTAATTACACCGGTTTTAGAGGGGTTTTGAGACGACCAAAACCGGCGTCTCAAAAAAATTAACAAGCAAAAGGTTTTCATAAACGGTCGGTTCAAAAATACCCTAAAACCGGTGAAAACACCCTTACCAAGCAGACCCTAGGAGGATTGTGGAAAAAATTATCCAACTATCCTTCGTATCAATTATGATTTGAAAAAATTAAGGATTAAATGACTTTCTCCACAAACAAATAAAATATTATTTTTGAACTTTTCCTCTCCTTACTTTCGTTCATTCAAACAAGTGGAAAAAAAAAACCCTTTACTTTCATTTTACTCTTCTCCATTTTCTTTTCCCTCAAATTTTTATTTTTCTCCTAAAAAAAAGTTTTCAAACACAGTGTTAAGGATTCAGTTCTCCTTCTTTTTTTTTTGTTCCAAAAGGAAAGGAAAGGAAAGGAAAATTAGTGGGAATTATAATTTCCAAAGAAAAGGAAGGAGCAAGGAATTGATTTCCTTTCCTTTCCCGAAATGCAAGATCTAACTAATGGGCCCTACGAAATGTTTTTAGTAGGTGAAGGTCTACAAAATCTGGCAAAAATATCACCTTTAAGGAGGAAATGGGGGCTGCACGAAATGTGGTCGGGGGCCAGCCTTGCGGCAGCGGATGCTGTTGCTTCTTCTGTTCGGGCGCGGCTCGGGATTGATCGTCGGGATCGACTTGTTTGTCGAGGATGCACATGGGATGGGAGGGGTGGCGGTGGTGGTCGACGGTTCGCTCGGCCGGAGAGGGGATCGCGATTGGGTTGTCGGGTCGGGACTGGACGAAGATGGTGGTAGTGGGGATGATAAATTGTGGAAGGAGGAGAGAAAATCATAGGTCTATTCTATCTATTCTAGCAGTTGGCGGGGGTTGGGATATCTAATTAATTCAAACTAAAATAATCTCTCCTATTATAAATTCCTTTTTTTAGATGTCCATTTTTTTTTTGGATAAATGATAAAAAAACTCTCGTTAGATTTCCGTTTTTTGCACTAAAAGACCACATGTTCGTAATTTTTTTGAAAGTATAAAATCTGCTCATTTTGTCCCTTTCCGTTAACTGCTGTTAAGTGGGGAGTGTAATGACTATTTTACCCCTCCACGTCCCCCCCCCCTCTCCGGTGGTGCGGGGAGGAGGAGGAGGGGGACCCGCCGGGGCTGGGAGAGGGGGGCTCGCCGGGGCAGGGAGGGGGGGCGGGGCGGTGGCTGGGCTCGCCGGAGGGGGGGGGGGGGGGCTCGCCGGGGCGGGGAGGTAGGAGGGAGGAGGTTAGGTGGGGGGAGGGGGGTAGTTTAGGTTTTTTTTATATAAATGTCACTTAACGATCAAAACTAACGGTCAACAGACGGTAGGGGCTGGCCGAGCAAGTCATAGATTGCGGGGGTCTTTATTTGCTAAATTTGACTAAAAGGTCTTTCTATGCAAAAGGTGCACATCTAACGAAGAGTTTTTTGTCATTTACCCCTCTCTTTTTTCCGGCTGGGCAAATATCAATAGGGATTCCAACATGCGCCTTCCGGGGTCCCAGTTGTTACCACTAGGCCACAACCCAGGGACAATTCCTATTAATTTGCTTATAAAAATTATTTTTCAGATATTGTTAAAAATTTATTTAAATATATTTGAATTAAAATTTATTATATATATGTTTATATTTTAATTAGAATTTGTTATATGTTTGTTTATATTTTAATTATAATTTTTTAATAGAAGGTTGCTTAGTAATAACTCAAGATAGAACCATCCAAGTCGTTTGTACCTCAACCAATTAATTAAAAAAATACAAAAAAATTATAATTTTAAAATTAATTTTTCTTTCCTTTTCTTCCGCACTAGCGGCCGGGCACACACATTGTGTGTGCAACTCATTTTTGTATTTTGACAAATTATATCAAATATGCACACATAATGCATGTGCGGCACGTTTTTTTAATTTTGTTAAAAATATTGATGCATAGATGTTTAATTTGAAATTCAATCTCGTGGTAAAAAAAAACTGAATCTTTTAGCCAAAACAAACTAAAATGTTATGTTATTTAAATTCTATTATTTAATTCAAAATATAATATTTAGATAGACCTTAGTCAAGCGTTAAATTATTATTTTTATAAATTAAAATATATATAATATTTAAATTTTAATTCGGTTCGTCGTGGGATTTGCTCCGTGAAGTTGTTTTGAAGGGTGATAAGTCGAATAGTATCAAATCTTGTACTTAAATTTCTAATTTCTAGATAGGTTAGAATGGGCTGGATTTATTAATTTTAATGATTTTTTTAGATTACCTTGATAAGATTTGGATATTAATCTAGATTACAATAGAAAATTATGAAAATATTTGAAGATAATCTACTTTTTAACTCTTAAAATTTATGTTTAAATCCTGCTACGACTATTTATGTTTAAATCCTACTACGTCCAAGGGGCCAACTTGGTCTTCCTTAATATCTCCTCCAAAGTATGAGAATGCCGTGTTCTCCAACTTACTGAAGATGGGAGATACAATCGACCCAACCAAACTTAATGCAATTTTTTCCATCTTGCGGATGCTGATAAGGAGAAATCAAAAAGAGAGGTAGAGAAATTTGTGGAAAATAAATGGATAGATGAGTGAAGAATGAGAGCAAGAATGGTGTACTGGCAAAGTTTAAACGACTTCTTCCATACCAACAAGTGACCGACTGTACCAGGTCAACAACGACTGAGATGCAAATCCTACATTTAAAAAAGAGAAATCATAAGTCAATCGACATTTAGTACATAATAAATAACTTAAAAAAGGACAGAGACCTTCAATTGGCAATTCAGAATGTTTAAGCTGACAACAACAGCTCTGTATAGTTGAATATCATTAATTTATACCGATGAATCATGCCATTATTCTCTTCTCTTTTGCAGGTCAGTATGGATTTTGGGAAGAAGGATACTCTGAAGATGTTGTAGCAGTTTCCTAGTAATATCTCTCTCGTCAAAGTAGCAGAAAACCTTGTTATTTGAAAGTTGTACGCAAACGACTGCTAGTCTTAGTTACAAGGATGAAGGACCTTCATTCTGATCTGTGGCCAAGAGTTGGCCAGATGTTCATATGTCATTGTTGTCACCTTCACCAAGTTGCAGCCCATCATCGCACCATCGCTGTACGTCCAAGGGGCCAACTTGGTCATGGCGGATAACCAAGTTCACATGTATGTAATATGCGCTCTACACCTAATAATTTCTCGACTTCTATAGGGTTTTATACATTAAAAAAAATGAAGTTTAACCACCTAAAGTGTGGCTGGTGTGGGAACGAACATACAACATCCCTCATCTAACCCGGGCCACAATGCTCAACCAAGTACCCCACAATCAGTTGGTTTTATACATAAGTCTCTTAAATCTGGTGATTTTTTAGGCTCCCCAAACCTTGTTGTTTGGATGGATGTCCCTTGAGTGGTATAAGTAGTTATAAGCGTAATTCTGGTGGTTGTTCACGACCAAGGGGAAGGGGATGGTCTAGTGGTAACAACAAAATAAAAATAGAAACGGGAGGGGTCTTGGTGCTAGTAGCCCAAGACAACGACGGTCATTAAGGACTAGCCTTATCTAACCCAAAAAAAAAAAATTGGTTGTTCATCCTTGTGTTGATACACCCTAGCAATGGTCTTCTTGTCCGTTTAATATTGATTAACCATTTTAACCCATCTTCTTCTTCCCAATTTTCCTACTTCCTCCAATACTTCCAACTTCCCAAGCCCATAGTGAATTTCTCTTTTTCCACAATGTTTACTTTCTTTCATCGAATCACCTTCTTCTATACTTTAACTTCTTATTCACCCACATCATAGGATTTGAAGAAAGTTTGGAGCTGATCCAGTTTTATGTTCATTCGGCTTTGGGCCATTTAAGTTACTGACAACAAAAAAACCTCCCCTTCAATTATCAGTTCGACGACTACAGAAACTCAAATAAGAACTCATAATAAGAACTTGCGATATGGATATGACAAGTGGGTTTATGTAGAGAATAATTGTTGTATTTTTATTGATTGGCTACTCCACTACTTATAGGGAGTCTAGCTCCTCTTCATACTACATTTTTCCAATGTGGGACTAAATCCCTTATTAGTTCTCAACACTCCCCCTCAAGATGGGCGATAGATATTAATCATTCTCATCTTGTTACATAGCTTCGACAGACTTAATGAACTAAGACCCTTAGTCAAACAGTCTGCCACTTGTTCTTCTGAGCGAACATGATCAATCTTCAGTATCCCTTATTCCAGCTTCTCTTTGATGAAGAATCATTCGATCTCGATGTGCTTCGTTCTGTCGTGCTGAACTGGATTGTTAGCTATACTTATTGCAGCTTGACTATCGCTCAGAAGACGTAACGGTGCTCCATTGTCCAGCTTCAACTCTGTCAGCAACGCTTTCACCCACAGCAATTCCGACACTCCTAAGGCCATTGCTCTGTATTCTGCTTCAGCTGTAGATCGTGCTACTACTGACTGTTTCTTGCTTCTCTATGAGACCAAGTTTCCTCCTACAAAGACACCATATCCCATGGTAGACCTTCTATCGTCTATGCAGCTCGCCCAGTCTGCATCACAGTATCCCTCAACTTCTATACATCCATTCTTCTTGAACCATAGCCCTTTCCCCGGCGTCCCTTTCAGATATCTCAAGATCTGAAACACTGCATCCATATGACCCGTTCTTGGATCATGCATGTAGCGACTTACTACACTCACCGCAAATGAGATATCAGGGCGAGTGTGCCCCAGATAAATCAATCTCCCTACAAGTCGTTGATTTCTTTCACGATCAACTGGCTCTCCTGCTTCTGCTCCCAACTTGCACTTCTGGTCAATTGGAGTGACTGTTGCTTTGTATCCCAGCATCCCTGTCTCCTTCCGCAGATCTAGTGCGTATTTTCTCTGTGAGAGAACAATTCCTTATTCGCCTTCACACACCTCGATACCTAGAAAGTACCTCATCGCTTCTAAATCCTTCACTTCAAACTCCTTCGCGAGTTTTGACTTCAGCTTAGCGATCTCGACTTCATCATTACCTGTGATTACTATATCATCCACGTATACAGCAAGTATAGTGATGTGGCCTCTTATATGCTGAATAAATACCGTATGATCTGTATTTGCTTGATGGTATCCCATGCCTGTAACAGCCTTTCTGAATCTGTCAAATCAGGCTCGAGGAGATTGCTTGAGCCCATATAGCGACTTTTTTAGTTTGTACACTTTTCCATGCGATGTCCCTCCGTCTGATTCTGTAACGTAGCACCCTGGCGGGAGTTCCATGTACACTTCTTCTTGTAGGTCCCCATGGAGAAAGGTATTTTTCACATCTAATTGGTATAGCTTCCACCCATAGTTTGCTGCAATGGAGACCAGAGTTCTTACGGTGCTTATTTTCGCTACTGGAGCAAACGTCTCATCATAGTCGATGTCATATGATTGTGTGTATCCCTTTGCAACCAACCTCACCTTGTATCGTTCTACCTTTCTTTCTGACGTCTCCTTTACTGTGTACACCCATTTGCATCCCACAGTTTTCTTCTCTTTGGGTAATGGGACCAGCTCCCACGTCTTATTTTTCTCCAGTGCCCCAAGTTCTTCTATCATTACAGCTTTCCACCTTGGATCTTTCTTTGCTTCCTGCCAACTTTTGGACAACGAAGTAGAGTCTAATGATGCAATGAAGGCTCGATAATTGGAAGAAATGTTAGAATAAGACATGTAGTTGGCAATATCATGTTCATAATCATCAAACGACTAGGAGCCTTACCCGCATTGATGCGAGAAGATCTTCTTAAGGGAGCAATAGGTGGTGGAGAGATCATACCATCAGAGTCAGAGAGATCCGCATCAGAATCAGATTGATTCTGTGCGGGGGCAACATCTTCAAGAGTTGGAGCAGGAGTAGACGAGGGACTTGGTACAGTAGGCACAGGGCACGGTACAGGCACAGTACTGGACTTCTGCTGTCTCCTTCTGTAGACTTGGAGCTCCTTTTCCATTGTCTGCTGCTCCCCCTGTTTAACATATGTATCTTCTTCATCTTCTGTATCAGAGTCACTAGTTTCTCCCCCTTTCGTCCAGTTTTTTACGACCGGGCATGGGACCGATCCGACTACCACAGATGGACTTATTTTCTCCCCCTCACATCTAACACCCTTTGTGTTAGGTGTGTCACCAAACGCCGAACCGTCATCCGAAGCATAATATTGTTCCAGTTCTCTGAATGTAACTTCCATGCTTACAAACATCTTCCGCTCAACTGGGCTCCAACATGCGTATCCCTTCTGAGTTGCCGTGTACCCGACAAAGACACATTTAACCGCTCTAGGATCCAGTTTGCCAACGTCTGGCCTATTATCTTGGACAAAACATACACACCCAAATACTTTCGGTGGAACAGTGTACGTGGTTGCACCAGTAAGCATCTCCAACGGTGTCTTCCAGTCCAATACCTGAGATGACATTCTGTTGATGAGATAAGAGGCCGTTAACACCGCCTGCCCCCATAAGTGTTTCGGAACATTCATAGCCAGCATCATCTTCCGTGCGACCTTCAACAGGTGTCTGTTCTTCCGTTCGGCCACACCATTTTGTGCCGGTGTGTAGGCACATGAAGTTTGGTGTAGTATTCCATGAGTGGATAAATACTCAGCAACCTTCTTATTTGTATAATTCGTCCCATTGTCAGACTGTAAGCACTTAATTTTAGTGCCATATTGTGTTTCTACCCGACGATGAAAGTCGCGAAACGTCTCAAAGACGTCACTTTTATTCTTCATATGGTAGACACATGTCACGCGAGTATGACAATCAATAAAAGTAACGAACCATCGAAAACCGTTAATACCGGTTGTAGGACAAGGGTCCCATACGTCCGAATGTATCATAGCAAATGCAGCTGAACTTCGATGTCCTGAACTCACATACGTGCTTCTGGTATGTTTATCCAACTCACATGCATTACAAAATAATTTCTCTTTATTAACCCTTTGGTATAAGGACGGATACATTCGACTAATAATTTTAAAAAAAGAATGACTGACATGTTGGTGGTGGAGTAGCAATTCATCTTCTACACTGCGCCATGAATCTTCAGGTGGTGTGTCTGCTACCAGAGATACAAATGTATTATCCAGTCCAGTCCTGTCCAAGTACCACAGCCCCTTATGCCATATGCCAGTCCCTAGTCGTCGTCCTGTCCCCTTCTCCTGAAAAGTCACCGTAGGAATGTCAAAGGAAACTGTACAATTAAGATCAAGAATAATGGCACTAATAGAAAGAATATTGACAGGAAAAGACGGAACATGTAACACATTGGTGAGAGAAGGGGTGCATACGACAGTGCCTTTACCCATGACATGGTTGGAGTTACCATCAGCAGTCTGAATGCTCTCCAGCGTCGGTAGGTGAGTATAGTCCTGGAACTCACCGCGGGACCCCGTAACATGGCAAGATATCCCAGAGTCCATAATCCAACCTGGTTGGTGGACAGTTGCCGCAAGAGCACGCGCAGGAATACCTGTACTGGTCTTGGCAAAGCAAGTGATGTGATCCCCCGAGGAAGATGATGCCCCATGACTGCCGTCCGAACCCAGCTTCGTGCTGCGTAACCTTGCAAGGAACTCCTTCTCAAGAGGGGTTAACTCAGCCAGGTGATGTTCGCCCCCTTCTTCCGCCAGATTTGCTTTAGGACCGCCAGAATAATTTCCCCTTCTTCCAGCATAACCGCTTCTGCCACCTCGACGTCCTCCGCGGCCCCGTCCACGATCACTCGACAGGGGTTTTAGACAAAATCTGATGTAATGTCCTGAGTCACCACAGTTGTGGCAAATACCGGCCACAGAGGGAGGCTGATTGAAGGCGGCAAGGACAGACTTGTCAACAGCGGCTTGCTTCCCCTGGAAAGAGCCCTTGTTGGGCATCAATTTCAATCGAGCCTCTTCTTGTGCCATGGCAGCTATGGCTTCTTCCAAGGTTGGAAGCATGGGCTGTGCTAGGAGTACATTCCTTCTATGCTCAAACGCAGGGTTAAGACCCTTCAAGAACTTTATCATCCGTTGGCGCGAAATATAATCCAAGAACTTTTGGAAATGTTTCGCAAATGCTGGTTCGACTACTTGTGCATCTTCCATCCCAAGAGGATCATAGTGATCCAGATCAGACCAGTATTTCTTCAACAGTGCGGCATACTCAGAGATGGTACGGTCGTCCTGGGCCACCCTATTAAGTTCATCCTGCAGTTGGAATACCCGCATAGGATTGCCGGAGCCTGAGTACATATCCTTCAAAGTCCGCCATATATCAGCAGCAACCTCCATTGCCTCTACATTGCCCGACACCTGGTCGGTCAAGGAGGCTGTCAACCATCCAGCCACAATATTGTTGACAATTTTTCAAATAGCAAACTCCTTTGAGGAGGGATCATCTGGCGTCTTGGTTTGGCCATTGACGTAGCCAACCAAGCTTCGTCCCTTGAGCGTCCGTAGTGCCTGCCGTGACCATTTTAAGTAGTTGGACGTGCCTTCTAACTTCGTCTCCAGCTTGTCCAACTTTCCCATTTTGTAGGGTGATGGATCCACATCAGTATGGATCACACGTGGGGTTGCCTCGGTTAATCTTTTTGATAAAATATCATCAACCAAGGCCTTCATCTCTTCTGCTGTCAGACCACTGATCGAATCCATGGCGTGTTCAACTGTGATTCGTCGTCGGCGGCGGCTTCGTCGACTTCGTCGTCGTCGTCTTCGTTGGGTTCGTCGTCGTCGTCGTCTTCGTCGGCTTCGTCGTCTTCGTCTTTATGTAAAGTCTCTAACAGAGACCTTACGAATGTGCTGCTAACGTGGTACTGGCGCACGCATGTAGATCCTAATTTGCAGATCGAGAACGGAATACAAATAAAGCATTTGTAGTTCCGGAGGACGTAATCGAGGAACAGAAGGTGCAAATAAAGTATTTGACAACCATCCGTCTTCGAATAATCGTCCACATAATCGCGCTCGCAAATTAGGGTTTGTGGGGGAGGGAGGGTCGGCCGCAGATGAGGTCGGAAGAGAGAGGGGGGGTGGCGTCGTTGGGGGGGCAGGGGGGCGTCGGGGTCAGCTGGGGGGGGACGGGGACAGCAGGGGGGCGGCGGTGGGCAGGGGGTAGGCGTCGGGGGCAGGGGGCGTCGGATTGGGGGGGGAGGGGACGGAGGGGGGGCAGCAAGGGGGTGTCGTTGGCGGCAGGGGGGCGTCGGCGGTGGGGCCAGGGGGTGGGCGTCGGGGCAGGGGGGTTGGCTTTGGGCGGGTTGGGAATTTTTTTTTTTTTTGTGGTTATGGCTCTGATAGCATGTAGAGAATAATTGTTGTATTTTTATTGATTGGCTACTCCACTACTTATAGGGAGTCTAGCTCCTCTTCATACTACATTTTTCCAATGTGGGACTAAATCCCTTATTAGTTCTCAACAGTTTATTTTTCTGTTTAGGCCCTTGAAAAATTTCTATTTAGGCCCTTAAAAAAATCAAGGTACGAGATGCATCTAATCCAACAACTTCTTATTGTCGGGTTTTAAAAATTAGTAACTCATGAGTTACTCTAGAATTTTTATTTAATTATTCCCCCTCCCAAATTGATATACATTGCCAAGTTAAGCCCTATGAATAGGAAAGAAAAGCGTAGCCATATTTACAGGCAGTTTATATTTGTAAAAGGGACAAAACTACATACATTCCTACTTCTGGTCGACATCATCGCGATCTGAAACTTGTTGCAGGAGCAAATAAGACTTCTTGATGAGCACCCTGCGAGCAAAAATGTGCTAGTCAGTTTCTAACCTTAGAGAAAACATGGAACCATGACACTAGAGGTTTGAAGAATATAATCATGCAAATCTTGTTGATTGGATAGATATCTTCCTCCAAAAATTGACAGAAAACGTCTCTCTTTTAAAAGCTTAGGAGGCCCATTTAAATAGCTTCACTAGTGATACAATTTCTAAAGATAACCCTGTCGTGTATTTTAATTCTTCTTATTAACTCTTCTCATAGTTGGAAACATTATTATGCTCCTCCTCATTATCAAACTTGTTATAAGCCTGTCACACTTGTGACTATCACAAGCATCACAAAGCAAATTGTTTTCTTCTTTTTTTTCACTATTGTGTCCTTCAAATAACTAGACCTTCAGACACTCAACAATCACACCATATGACCATAGTTACATGAGTTCGCTGGGTACCGGTACGATATACACTACAGTTTGTCTGGTATGCATTATGATAAAGGTAGGCTCAAGTAGTAAGTTCTTCAGACATCCAACAATAACACCATAGTTACCTGCGTCGTGGTTCGTTTCCATACAGGATATGCAGAACGAATACGGGTACAGATACGGGTACAGGATACACTGCTTTCTCTGGTATGCATTATATATATATATATATATATAGAGAGAGAGAGAGAGAGAGAGAGAGAGAGAGAGGAAAATGAGAGAAGAAAAAAAGTATTGGTGTTTTGGAAGGGGAAGGAAAAATGAGGGAGAAAAATTCACGTGGGTCCCACATAAAAAAATTTCTCTAAGGATTTGCTTGGCAATTGTAGGGTAGTGGTTATGAGTTGTTTTTAGAGTACCTATTATGAGCGGTTATGAGTGGTCCGGTTTTGGGTGGTTTTTAAGTAGCAGCTTTTAAACCAGTCTAATTATGTTTGGTAATTCGCTAACGAGCGATTCTGAAAGTTTTTTTACACGAATAAAATTAAATAGGGAATCAGGGTGCACCCCACATTGTTTCTATAACGTACAACACCCCCCCTCCCCCCCTCCCCCCCACTTTTGACGTAATTCGTCAGAAATAAACGGTCAACTGCTTTGACCAAAAAAATTAACTAAAATGTCCCTCCCATTGTCTTCATCTTTTCTCTCACACCACCCCCAGGCAGGCTGCCACCGGCCCCGCTCCCTCCCCCTCCTCGCTATTCGCTCCCCCCTCCCCGCCGCCACTCTCGGCCACCGCCCCTACTCCTCTCTCCCCTGCTTGTCACCGCTGCTCGCCGTTGTTAGTGTGCCATCGCCGTTGTCGCGGCTGCTGCTGATGCGGGAGAGCGATTCCGGGAGGGGTTGGCAAGGAGGGAGGAGGGGAAGCAAGCGACGAGGAGGGGCGCAATGGCGGGGAGGGGGAGCAAACGACGAGGAGGGAGGAGCGGGGGCGGTGGCGGGGAGCGGCGGCGGCGACAGCCGCCTGCCCGCACGCGAGGGGGTGGTAGGAGGAAAGAGGAAGAAGACAATGAGAGGGGCATTTTGGTCAAAGTAGTTGACCGTCAATTTCTGACTGATTCCGTCAAAAGTGGGGATGTTGTACATTATGGAAACACTGTGGGTGCATCCTGGAATATGGTAAATAAAGTGGGAGGTAAGTCATAATATATTTTTATGTGAAATATAAATGGAATAAAATAATAAAATCCCTGAAAACTCATCGATTGGGGTTGTTTATATAGCCACCCAAAATTAATTACACCGATTTTGGGGGGTTTTGAGCCGACCAAAACTAGCGTCTCAAAAAAATTAACAAACAAAGGTTTTCATAAACGGTCGGTTCAAAAACACCCTAAAACCGGTGAAAACACCCTTACCAAGCAGACCCTAGGAGGATTGTGGAAAAAATTATCCAACTATCTTCGTATCAATTATGATTTGAAAAAATTAAGGATTAAATGACAATTATATCTTTCTCCACAAACAAATAAAATATTATTTTTAAACTTTTCCTCTCCCTATTTTCATTCATTCAAACAAGTGGAAAAAAATATCTTTACTTTCATTTTACTATCCTCCATTTTCTTTTCCCTCAAAATTTTCTTTTTCTCCTTAAAAAAAAGGTTTTCAAACACAGTGTTAAGGATTCAGTTCTCCTTCCATTTTTTTTGTTCCAAATGGAAAGGAAAGGAAAGGAAAATTAGTGGGAATTATAATTTCCAAAGAAAAGGAAGGAGCAAGGAATTGATTTCCTTTCCTTTCCCGAAATGCAAGATCCAACTAATGGGCCCTACGAAATGTTTTTAGTAGGTGAAGGTCTACAAAATCTGGCAAAAATATATAGCCGGGAATTCTATATTCCCGGGAATCAAATTCCAACGAATTAACATTCCCTGGAAAATTACATTCTCATGTGGTGACAATATAAATATTCCCGGGAAAACTAAACAATAATAATAACGAAAATAATGAACAATATTAAAAAACTTGGTTGTAAAAACTGCCATACATTAAATCGGGTAAAACTAAAATAAAACCGAAAAAAAACAAAAAAAAAATGTAAAATGGTATAAAAACGACAAACAATGGTTAACACGGACAAAACATGGTCAAAAAAACGACAAAAAATGTATAAACGACAAAAAACTAACAAAAAAAGTAAAAACGACAAAAATAACCAACACACGACACAAAACGACCATAAAATCGATAAAACGAACCAAACCAAAAAGCTGGCAAAAATAGGCCAAAAACGACAAAAAACAACAAAAAATCGGTTCTATAAACGACAAAAAAATGACAAAAAAAAACGGTTTAAAACCAACCAAAAAATTCGGGTTAAACGACAAAAATAACCAAAAAAAAGCGACAAAAAAAACGAACAATAATCGATTTTAAAACGATAAAAAAGGACAAAAAAATCGGTTTAAAAATGATTAAAAATAACCAAAAAAGCGACACAAAAACGGTAAAGCGAAAAAAGCGACAAAAAATGATAAAAAAGACATAAATCAGTAAAAATGACCTAAAAAGCGACAAAAACGACAAAACAGACTAAAAATCGGTAAAGACAACAAAAAAGCTAAAAAGACAAAAAATCGCTTAAAACGACAAAAATTGACAAAAAAGCGACAAAAAGACAAAAATTGGGTAAAAACGACAAAAAATAATCAAAAAGTGACAAAAAGACAAAAATGGGTAAAAACGACAAAAATTGCTTAAAACGACAAAAAATTGGTAAAAACGACAAAAAATGACAAAAAAGCGATAAAAATTAATCAAAAAGTGACAAAAAATGGGTTAAAAACGACAAAAAATCGCTTAAAACGACAAAATTTGGTAAAAACGACAAAAAATGACAAAAAACGATAAAAACGACAAAAAATGTTCAAAACTAATCAAAATTGATCAAAAAAAGGAAAAAAATTTAGACAATTTTTTTTCCGGGACAAAAAATAAATACCCACCTATTCTCAAGGGATAGAATTCCCATGTTTTGTGGGTAAACTATTTGCCCGGGTATTTATAATTCCCGGGAATAAATTTTTTATAAGCCAAACAAACGTGGTAATAGATTCCCATCTTAAATTTTTCCGAGAATAAAAAAAATATACCGCGTACCAAACGCCCCCTTAAGGAGGAAATGGGGGTTGCACGAAATGTGGTCGGGGGCCAGCCTTGCGGCAGCGGATGCTGTTGGGATTGATCGTCGGGATCGACTTGTTTGTCGAGGATGCACAGGGGATGGGAGGGGTGGCGGCGGTGGCCGACGGTTCGCTCGGCCGGACATGGGATCGCGATTGGGTTGTCGGGTCAGGACTGGACGAAGATGGTGGTAGTGGGGATGATAAATTGTGGAAGGAGGAGAGAAAATCATAGGTCTATTCTATCTATTCTAGCAGTTGGCGGGGGTTGGCATATCTAATTAATTCAAACTAAATTAATCTCTCCTATTATAAATTCCTTTTTTTAGATGTCCATTTTTTTGGGTAAATGATAAAAAAAACTCTAGTTAGATTTCCGCTTTTTGCACTAAAAGACCACATGTTCGTAATTTTCCTGAAAGTATAAAATCTGCTCATTTTATCCCTTTCCGTTAACTGCTGTTAAGTGGGGGGTGTAATGACTATTTTACCCCTCCACTTCCCTCCCCCCCTCTCCGGTGGTGCGGGGAGGAGGAGGAGGGGGGCCTGCCGGAGCGGGGAGGGTGGGGGGGTGGCTGGGCTCGCCGGAGGGGGGGGGGGGGGGGGGGGGGCCTCGCCGAGGCGGGGAGGTAGGAGGGAGGAGGTTAGGTAGGGGGGGTAGTTTAGGTTTTTTTTTTTATATAAATGTCACTTAACGGTCAAAACTAACGACCAACAGACAGTAGGGGCTGGCCGAGCAAGTCATAGATTGCGGGGGTCTTTATTTGCTAAATTTGACTAAAAGGTCTTTCTATGCAAAAGGTGCACATTTAACGAGGAGTTTTTTGTCATTTACCCCTCTCTTTTTTTCGGCTTGGCAAATATCAATAGGGATTCCAACATGCGCCTTCCGGGGTCCCAGTTGTTACCACTAGGCCGCCACCCAGGGACAATTCCTATTAATTTGCTTATAAAAATTATTTTTCAGATATTTTTAAAAATTTATTTAAATATATTTGAATTAAGATTTATTATATATGTTTATATTTTAATTAGAATTTGTTATATGTTTGTTTATATTTTAATTATAATTTTTTTAATAGAAGGTTGCTTAGTAATAGCTCAAGATAGAACCATCCAAGTCGTTTGTACCTCAACCAATTAATTAAAAAATTATAAAAAAAATTATAATTTTAAAATTAATGTTTCTTTCCTTTTCTTCAGCACTAGCGGCCGGGCACACACATTGTGTGTGCAACTCATTTTTGTATTTTGACAAATTATATCAAATATGCACACATAATGCATGTGCGGCACGTTTTTTTAATTTTGTTAAAATATTGATGCATAGATGTTTAATTTGAAATTCAATCTTGTGGAAAAAAAAACTGAATCTTTTAGCCAAAACAAACTAAAATGTTATGTTATTTAAATTCTATTTTTTAATTCAAAATATAATATTTAGATTGACCTTAGTCAAGCGTTAAATTATTATTTTTATAAATTAAATATATATAATATTTAAATTTCAATTCGGTTCGTCGTGGGATTTGCTCCGTGAAGTTGTTTTGAAGGGTGATAAGTCGAATAGTATCAAATCTTGTACTTAAATTTCTAATTTCTAGATAGGTTAGAATGGGCTGGATTTATTAATTTTAATGATTTTTTTAGATTACCTTGATAAGATTTGGATATTAATCTAGATTACAATAGAAAATTATGAAAATATTTGAAGATAATCTATTTTTTAACTCTTAAAATTTATGTTTAAATCCTGCTACGACTATTTATGTTTAAATCCTACTACGTCCAAGGGGCCAACTTGGTCTTCCTTATTATCTCCTCCAAAGTATGAGAATGCCGCGTTCTCCAACATACTGAAGATGGGAGATACAATCGACCCAACCAAACTTAATGCAATTTTTTCCATCTTGCGGATGCTGATAAGGAGAAATCAAAAAGAGATGGAGAGAAATTTGTGGAAAATAAATGGATAGATGAGTGAAGAATGAGAGCAAGAATGGTGTACTGGCAAAGTTTAAACGATTTCTTCCATACCAACAAGTGACCGACTGTACCAGGTCAACAACGACTGAGATGTAAATCCTACATTTAAAAAAAGAGAAATCATAAGTCAATCGACATTTAGTACATAATAAATAACTTAAAAAGGACAGATACCTTCAATTGGCAATTCAGAATGTTTAAGCTGACAACAACAGCTCTGTATAGTTGAATATCATTAATTTTATACCGATGAATCATGCCATTATTCTCTTCTCTTTTGCAGGTCAGTATGGATTTTGGGAAGAAGGATACTCTGAAGATGTTGTAGCAGTTTCCTAGTAATATCTCTCTCGTCAAAGTAGCAGAAAACCTTGTTATTTGAAAGTTGTAGGCAAACGACTGCTAGTCTTAGTTACAAGGATGAAGGACCTTCATTCTGATCTGTGGCCAAGAGTTGGCCAGATGTTCATATGTCATTGTTGTCACCTTCACCAAGTTGCAGCCCATCATCGCACCAACGCTGTACGTCCAAGGGGCCAACTTGGTCATGGCGGATAACCAAGTTCACATGTATGTAATATGCGCTCTACACCTAATAATTTCTCGACTTCTATAGGGTTTTATACATTAAAAAAAATGAAGTTTAACCACCTAAAGTGTGGCTGGTGTGGGAACGAACATACAACATCCCTCATCTAACCCGGGCCACAACGCTCAACCAAGTACCCCACAATCAGTTGGTTTTATACATAAGTCTCTTAAATCTGGTGATTTTTTAGGCTCCCCAAACCTTGTTGTTTGGATGGATGTCCCTTGAGTGGTATAAGTAGTTATAAGCGTAATTCTGGTGGTTGTTCACGACCAAGGGGAAGGGGATGGTCTAGTGGTAACAACAAAATAAAAATAGAAACGGGAGGGGTCTTGGTGCTAGTAGCCCAAGACAACGACGGTCATTAAGGACTAGCCTTATCTAACCCAAAAAAAAAAACTGGTTGTTCATCCTTGTGTTGATACACCCTAGCAATGGTCTTCTTGTCCGTTTAATATTGATTAACCATTTTAACCCATCTTCTTCTTCCCAATGTTCCTACTTCCTCCAATACTCCCAACTTCCCAAGCCCATAGTGAATTTCTCTTTTTCCACAATGTTTACTTTCTTTCATCGAATCACCTTCTTCTATACTTTAACTTCTTATTCACCCATATTATAGGATTTGAAGAAAGTTTGGAGCTGATCTAGTTTTATGTTCATTCGGCTTTGGGCCATTTAAGTTACTGACAACAAAAAACCTCCCCTTCAATTATCAGTTCGACGACTACAGAAACTCAAATAAGAACTCATAATAAGAACTTGCGATATGGATATGACAAGTGGGTTTATGTAGAGAATAATTGTTGTATTTTTATTGATTGGCTACTCCACTACTTATAGGGAGTCTAGCTCTTCATACTACATTTTTCCAATGTGGGACTAAATCCCTTATTAGTTCTCAACACTCCCCCTCAAGATGGGCGATAGATATTAATCATTCTCATCTTGTTACATAGCTTCGACAGACTTAATGAACTAAGACCCTTAGTCAAACAGTCTGCCACTTGTCTTCTGAGCGAACATGATCAATCTTCAGTATCCCTTATTCCAGCTTCTCTTTGATAAAGAATCATTCGATCTCGATGTGCTTCGTTCTGTCGTGCTGAACTGGATTGTTAGCTATACTTATTGCAGCTTGACTATCGCTCAGAAGACGTAACGGTGCTCCATTGTCCAGCTTCAACTCTGTCAGCAACGCTTTCACCCACAGCAATTCCGACACTCCTAAGGCCATTGCTCTGTATTCTGCTTCAGCTGTAGATCGTGCTACTACTGACTGTTTCTTGCTTCTCTATGAGACCAAGTTTCCTCCTACAAAGACACATATCTCGTGGTAGACCTTCTATCGTCTATGCAGCTCGCCCAGTCTGCATCACAGTATCCCTAACTTCTACATCCATTCTTCTTGAACCATAGTCCTTTCCCCGGCGTCCCTTTCAGATATCTCAAGATCTGAAACACTGCATCCATATGACCCGTTCTTGGATCATGCATGTAGCGACTTACTACACTCACCGCAAATGAGATATCAGGGCGAGTTGTCCCAGATAAATCAATCTTCCTACAAGTCGTTGATATCTTTCACGATCAACTGGCTCTCCTGCTTCTGCTCCCAACTTGCACTTCTGGTCAATTGGAGTGACTGTTGCTTTGCATCCCAGCATCCCTGTCTCCTTCCACAGATCTAGTGCGTATTTTCTCTGTGAGAGAACAATTCCTTATTCGCCTTCACACACCTCGATACCTAGAAAGTACCTCATCGCTCCTAAATCCTTCACTTCAAACTCCTTCGCGAGTTTTGACTTCAGCTTAGCGATCTCGACTTCATCATTACCTGTGATTACTATATCATCCACGTATACAGCAAGTATAGTGATGTGGCCTCTTATATGCTGAATAAAGACCGTATGATCTGCATTTGCTTGATGGTATCCCATGCCTGTAACAGCCTTTCTGAATCTGTCAAATCAGGCTCGAGGAGATTGCTTGAGCCCATATAGCGACTTTTTTAGTTTGCACACTTTTCCATGCGATGTCCCTCCGTCTGATTCTGTAACGTAGCACCCTGACGGGAGTTCCATGTACACTTCTTCTTGTAGATCCCCATGGAGAAAGGTTTTTTCACATCTAATTGGTATAGCTTCCACCCATAGTTTGCTGCAATGGAGACCAGAGTTCTTACGGTACTTATTTTCGCTACTGGAGCAAACGTCTCATCATAGTCGATGTCATATGATTGTGTATCCCTTTGCAACCAACCTCACCTTGTATCGTCTACCTTTCCTTCTGACGTTTCTTTTACTGTACCCATTTGCATCCTACAGTTTTCTTCTTTGGGTAATGGGACCAGCTCCCACGTCTTATTTTTCTCCAGTGCCCCAAGTCTTCTATCATTGCAGCTTTCCACCTTGGATCTTTCTTTGCTTCCCCAACTTTTGGACAACGAAGTAGAGTCTAATGATGCAATGAAGGCTCGATAATTAGAAGAAATGTTAGAATAAGACATGTAGTTGGCAATATCATGTTCATAATCATCAAAACGACTAGGAGCCTTACCCGCATTGATGCGAGAAGATCTCCTTAAGGGAGCAATAGGTGGTGGAGAGATCATACCATCAGAGTCAGAGAGATCCGCATCAGAATCAGATTGATTCTGTGCGGGGGCAACATCTTCAAGAGTTGGAGCAGGTAGACGAGGGACTTGGTACAGTAGGCACAGGGCACGGTACAGGCACAGTACTGGACTTCTGCTGTCTCCTTCTGTAGACTTGGAGCTCCTTTTCCATTGTCTGCTGCTCCCCCTGTTTAACATATGTATCTTCTTCATCTTCTGTATCAGAGTCACTAGTTTCCCCCTTTCGTCCAGTTTTTCACGACCGGCATGGGACCGATCCGACTACCACAGATGGACTTATTTTCTCCCCCTCACATCTAACACCCTTTGTGTTAGGTGTGTCACCAAACGCCGAACCGTCATCCGAAGCATAATATTGTTCCAGTTCTCTGAATGTAACTTCCATGCTTACAAATCTTCCGCTCAACTGGGCTCCAACAATATCCCTTCTGAGTTGCCGTGTACCCGACAAGACACA
The DNA here is from genome assembly GCA_029216955.1 of Iris pallida. Lineage (NCBI taxonomy): Eukaryota > Viridiplantae > Streptophyta > Magnoliopsida > Asparagales > Iridaceae > Iris > Iris pallida. The sequence goes on along the minus strand of JANAVB010039818.1, from coordinate 4,647,364 downwards.
TTTAACCGCTCTAGGATCCAGTTTGCCAACGTCTGGCCTATTATCTTGGACAAAACATACACACCCAAATACTTTCGGTGGAACAGTGTACGTGGTTGCACCAGTAAGCATCTCCAACGGTGTCTTCCAGTCCAATACCTGAGATGGCATTCTGTTGATGAGATAAGAGGCCGTTAACACGCCTGCCCCCATAAGTGTTTCGGAACATTCATAGCCAGCATCATCTTCGTGCGACCTTCAACAGGTGTCTGTTCTTCCGTTCGGCCACACCATTTTGTGCCGGTGTGTAGGCACATGAAGTTTGGTGTAGTATTCCATGAGGGATAAATACTCAGCAACCTTTTATTTGTATAATTCGTCCCATTGTCAGACTGTAAGCACTTAATTTTAGTGCCATATTGTGTTTCTACCCGCGATGAAAGTCGCAAAAACGTCTCAAAGACGTCACTTTTATTCTTCATATGGTAGACACATGTCACGCGAGTAGACAATCAATAAAAGTGACGAACCATCGAAAACCGTTAATACCGGTTGTAGGACAAGGGCCCCATACGTCCGAATGTATCATAGCAAATGCAGCTGAACTTCGATCCTGAACTCACATACGTGCTTCTGATATGTTTATCCAACTCACATGCATACAAAATAATTCTCTTTATTAACCCTTTGGTATAAGGACGGTACATTCGATCATAATTTAAAGAAGAATGACTGACACGCTGGTGGTGGAGTAGCAATTCATCTTCTACACTGCGCCATGAATCTTCAGGTGGTGGTCTGCTACCAGAGATGCAAATGTATTGTCCGTCCAGTCCTGTCCAAGTACCACAGTCCCTTATGCCATATCCAGTTCTAGTCGTCGTCCTGTCCCCTTCTCTGAAAAGTCACCGTAGGAATGTCAAAGGAAACTGTACAATTAAGATCAAGAATAATGGCACTAATAGAAAGAATATTGACAGAAAAAGACGGGAACATGTAACACATTGGTGAGAGAAGGGGTGCATACGACAGTGCCTTTACACATGACATGGTTGGACCGTTACATCAGCAGTCTGAATGCTCTCCGGCGTCGGTAGGGAGTATAGGTCCTGGAACTCACCGCGGACCTCGTAACATGGCAGATATCCCAGAGTCCTAATCCAACCTGGTTGGTGGACAGTTGCCGTAAGAGCACGCGCAGGAATACCTGTGTGGTCTTGGCAAGCAAGTGATGTGATCCCCGAGGAAGATGACGCCCCATGACTGCGTCCGAACCCAGATTCGTGCTGCGTAACCTTGCAAGGAACTCCTTCTCAAGAGGGGGCAACTCAGCCAGGTGATGTTCGCCCCTTCTTCTGCCAGATTTGCTTGACCGCCAGAATAATTTCCCCTTCTTCCAGCATAACCTTCTGCCACCTCGACGTCCTCCGCGGCCCCGTCCACGATCACTCGACAGGGGTTTTGGACAAAATCTGATGTATGTCCTGAGTCACCACAGTTGTGGCAAATACCGGCCATAGAGGGAGGCTGATTGAAGGCGGCAAGGACAGACTTGTCAACAGCGGCTTGCTTCTCCCTGGAAAGAGCCCTTGTTGGGCACAATTTCAATCGAGCCTCTTCTTGTGCCATGGCAGCTATGGCTTCTTCCAAGGTTGGAAGCATGGGCTGTGCTAGGAGTCTCCTTCTATGCTCAACGCAGGGGTTAAGACCCTTCAAGAACTTTATATCCGTTGGCGCGAAATATAATCCAAGAACTTTTGGAAATATTTCGCAAATGCTGGTTCGATTACTTGTGCATCTTCCATCCAAGAGGATCATAGTGATCCAGATCAGACCAGTATTTCTTCAACAGTGGGCGTACTCAGAGATGTACGGTCGTCCTGGGCCACCCTATTAAGTTCATCCTGCAGTTGGAATACCCGCATAGGATTGCCGGAGCCTGAGTACATATCCTTCAAAGTCCGCCATATATCAGCAGCAACCTCCATTGCCTCTACATTGCCCGACACCTGGTCGGTCAAGGAGGCTGTCAACCATCAGCCACAATATTGTTGACAATTTTTTCAAATAGCAAACTCCTTTGAGGAGGGATCATCTGGCGTCTTGGTTTGGCGCATTGACGTAGCCAACAAGCCTCGTCCCTTGAGCGTCCGCAGTGCCTGCCGTGACCATTTCAAGTAGTGGACGTGCTTCCAACTTGTCTCCAGCTTGCCAACTTCCCCATTTTGTGGGATGATCCACATCAGTATGGATCACGTGGGGTTGCCTCGGTTAATCTTTTGAAAAATATCATCAACCAAGGCCTTCATCTCTTCTGCTGTCAGTTTACCACTGATCGAATCCATGGCGTGTTCAACTGTGATTCGTCGTCGGCGGCGGCTTCGTCGACTTCGTCGTCGTCGTCTTCGTTGGGTTCGTCGTCGTCGTCGTCTTCGTCGGCTTCGTCGTCTTCGTCTTTATGTAAAGTCTCCAACAGAGACCTTACGAATGCGCTGCTAACGTGGTACTGGCGCACGCATGTAGATCCTAATTTGCAGATCGAGAACGGAATACAAATAAAGCATTTGTAGTTCCGGAGGACGTAATCGAGGAACAGAAGGTGCAAATAAAGTATTTGACAACCATCCGTCTTCGAATAATCGTCCACATAATCGCGCTCGCAAATTAGGGTTTGTGGGGGAGGGAGGGTCGACCGCAGATGAGGTCGGAAGAGAGAGGGGGGGTGGTGTCGTTGGGGGGGCAGGGGGGCGTCGGGGTCAGCTGGGGGGGGGGGGGGGACAGCAGGGGGGCGGCGGTGGGCAGGGGGTAGGCGTCGGGGGCAGGGGGCGTCGGATTGGGGGGGGGGACGGAGGGGGGGCAGCAAGGGGTGTCGTTGGCGGCAGGGGGGCGTCGGCGGTGGGGCCAGGGGGGGTGGGCGTCGGGGCCGGGGGATTGGCTTTGGGGGGTTGGAAATTTTTTTTTTTGTGTGGTTATGGCTCTGATAGCATGTAGAGAATAATTGTTGTTTTTTATTGATTGGCTACTCCACTACTTATAGGGAGTCTAGCTCCTCTTCATATTACATTTTTCCAATGTGGGACTAAATCCCTTATTAGTTCTCAACAGTTTATTTTTCTGTTTAGGCCCTTGAAAAATTTCTATTTAGGCCCTTAAAAAAAATCAAGGTACGAGATGCATCTAATCCAACAACTCTTATTGTCGGGTTTTAAAAATTAGTAACTCATGAGTTACTCTAGAATTTTTATTTAATTATTCCCCCTCCCAAATTGATATACATTGCCAAGTTAAGCCCTATGAATAGGAAAGAAAAGCGTAGCCATATTTACAGGCAGTTTATATTTGTAAAAGGGACAAAACTACATACATTCCTACTTCTGGTCGACATCATCGCGATCTGAAACTTGTTGCAGGAGCAAATAAGACTTCTTGATGAGCACCCTGCGAGCAAAAATGTGCTAGTCAGTTTCTAACCTTAGAGAAAACATGGAACCATGACACTAGAGGTTTGAAGAATATAATCATGCAAATCTTGTTGATTGGATCGATATCTTCCTCCAAAAATTGACAGAAAACGTCTCTCTTTTAAAAGCTTAGGAGGCCCATTTAAATAGCTTCACTAGTGATACAATTTCTAAAGATAACCCTGTCGTGTATTTTAATTCTTCTTATTAACTCTTCTATAGTTGGAAACATTATTATGCTTCCTCATTATCAAACTTGTTATAAGCCTGTCACACTTGTGACTATCACAAGCATCACAAAGCAAATTGTTTTCTTCTTTTTTTCACTATTGTGTCCTTCAAATAACTAGACCTTCAGACACTCAACAATCACACCATATGACCATAGTTACATGAGTTCGCTGGGTACCGGTACGATATACACTACAGTTTGTCTGGTATGCATTATGATAAAGGTAGGCTCAAGTAGTAAGTTCTTCAGACATCCAACAATAACACCATAGTTACCTGCGTCGTGGTTCGTTTCCATACAGGATATGCAGAACGAATACGGTACAGATACGGGTACATGATACACTGCTTTCTCTGGTATGCATTATATATATATATATATATATATAGAGATATAGATAGAGATAGAGAGAGAGAGAGAGAGGAAAATGAGAGAAGAAAAAAAAGTATTGGTGTTTTGGAAGGGGAAGGAAAAATGAGGGAGAAAAATTCACGTGGGTCCCACATAAAAAAATTTCTCTAAGGATTTGCTTGGCAATTGTAGGGTAGTGGTTATGAGTTGTTTTTAGAGTACCTATTATGAGCGGTTATGAGTGGTCCGGTTTTGGGTGGTTTTTAAGTAGCGCTTTTAAACCAGTCTAATTATGTTTGGTAATTCCTAACGAGCGATTCTGAAAGTTTTTTTACACGAATAAAATTAAATAGGGAATCAGGGTGCACCCCACATTGTTTCTATAACGTACACACCCCCCTCCCCCCCTCCCCCCCACTTTTGACGTAATTCGTCAGAAATAAACGGTCAACTGCTTTGACCAAAAAATTAACTAAAATGTCCCTCCCATTGTCTTCATCTTTTCTCTACACCCCCCAGGCAGGCTGCCACCGGCCCCGCTCCCTCCCCCTCCTCGCTATTCGCTCCCCCCTCCCCGCCGCCACTCTGGCCACCGCCCCTACTCCTCTCCCCTGCTTGTCACCGCTGCTCGCCGTTGTTAGTGTGCCATCGCCGCTGTCGCGGCTGCTGCTGATGCGGGGAGCGATTCCGGGAGGGGTTGGCAAGGAGGGAGGAGGGGAAGCAAGCGACGAGGAGGGGCGCAATGGCGGGGAGGGGGAGCAAACGACGAGGAGGGGGAGCGGGGGCGGTGGCGGGGAGCGGCGGCGGCGACAGCCGCCTGCCCGCACGCGAGGGGGTGGTAGGAGGAAGAGGAAGAAGACAATGAGAGGGGCATTTTGGTCAAAGTAGTTGACCGTCAATTTCTGACTGATTCCGTCAAAAGTGGGGATGTTGTACATTATGGAAACACTGTGGGTGCATCCTGGAATATGTAAATAAAGTGGGAGGTAAGTCATAATATATTTTTATGTGAAATATAAATGGAATAAAATAATAAAATCCCTGAAAACTCACCGATTGGGGTTGTTTATATAGCCACCCAAAATTAATTACACCGATTTTGGGGGGTTTTGAGCCGACCAAAACTAGCGTCTCAAAAAAATTAACAAACAAAGGTTTTCATAAACGGTCGGTTCAAAAACACCCTAAAACCGGTGAAAACACCCTTACCAAGCAGACCCTAGGAGGATTGTGGAAAAAATTATCCAACTATCTTCGTATCAATTATGATTTGAAAAATTAAGGATTAAATGACAATTATATCTTTCTCCACAAACAAATAAAATATTATTTTAAACTTTTCCTCTCCCTATTTTCATTCATTCAAACAAGTGGAAAAAAATATCTTACTTTCATTTTACTATCCTCCATTTTCTTTTCCCTCAAAATTTTCTTTTTCTCCTTAAAAAAAAGGTTTTCAAACACAGTGTTAAGGATTCAGTTCTCCTTCCATTTTTTTTGTTCCAAATGGAAAGGAAAGGAAAGGAAAATTAGTGGGAATTATAATTTCCAAAGAAAAGGAAGGAGCAAGGAATTGATTTCCTTTCCTTTCCCGAAATGCAAGATCCAACTAATGGGCCCTACGAAATGTTTTTAGTAGGTGAAGGTCTACAAAATCTGGCAAAAATATATAGCCGGGAATTCTATATTCCCGGAATCAAATTCCAACGAATTAAATTCCCTGGAAAATTACATTCTCATGTTTGGTGACAATATAAATATTCCCGGGAAAAAATAAAAATAATAATAACGAAAAAATGAACAAATATAAAAAAACTGGTAAAAACGGCATAAAATCGGTAAAAAACGAAAAAAAAAAAAAAAAAAAAAAATGGTAATAAAAACGACAAAAAATTGGTTTTTTAAAACGACAAAAATGGTCAAAAAAACGACAAAAAAATGTATAAACGACAAAAAATAACAAAAAAAAGTAAAAACGACAAAAATAACCAAAACACGACAAAAACGACATAAAATCGATATAAAACGACAAAAAACCAAAATGCGGCAAAAAACGAAAAAAACAACAAAAAATCGGTTAAAACGACAAAAAATGACAAAAAAAAACGGTTAAAAACAACCAAAAAATCGGTTAAAACGACAAAAAATAACCAAAAAGCGACAAAAAAAAAAATAATCGATAAAAACGATAAAAAAGGACAAAAAAATCGGTTAAAATGATTAAAAATAACCAAAAAGCGACAAAAACGGAAAAAAAAAAAGCGAAAAAAGCGACAAAAATGATAAAAAGACATAAAATCAGTAAAAATGACCTAAAAGCGACAAAAACGACAAAACAGACTAAAAATCGGTAAAGACAAAAAAAAGCTAAAAAGACAAAAAATCGCTTAAAACGACAAAAATTGACAAAAAAGCGACAAAAAGACAAAAATTGGGTAAAAACGAAAAAAATAATCAAAAAGTGACAAAAAAGAAAAATGGGTAAAAACGACAAAAAATTGCTTAAAACGACAAAAATTGGTAAAAACGACAAAAAATGACAAAAAGCGATAAAAATTAATCAAAAAGTGACAAAAAATGGGTTAAAACGACAAAAATCGCTTAAAACGACAAAAATTTGGTAAAAACGACAAAAAATGACAAAAAACGATAAAAACGACAAAAATGTTCAAAACTAATCAAAATTGATCAAAAAAAGGAAAAAAATTTAGACAATTTTTTTTCCGGGACAAAAAATAAATACCCACCTATTCTCAAGGGATAGAATTCCCATGTTTTGTGGGTAAACTATTTGCCCGGGTATTTATAATTCCCGGGAATAAATTTTTTATAAGCCAAACAAACGTGGTAATAGATTCCCATCTTAAATTTTTCCGGAATAAAAAAAATATACCGCGTACCAAACGCCCCCTTAAGGAGGAAATGGGGGTTGCACGAAATGTGGTCGGGGGCCAGCCTTGCGGCAGCGGATGCTGTTGGGATTGATCGTCGGGATCGACTTGTTTGTCGAGGATGCACAGGGGATGGGAGGGGTGGCGGCGGTGGCCGACGGTTCGCTCGGCCGGACATGGGATCGCGATTGGGTTGTCGGGTCAGGACTGGACGAAGATGGTGGTAGTGGGGATGATAAATTGTGGAAGGAGGAGAGAAAATCATAGGTCTATTCTATCTATTCTAGCAGTTGGCGGGGGTTGGCATATCTAATTAATTCAAACTAAATTAATCTCTCCTATTATAAATTCCTTTTTTTAGATGTCCATTTTTTTGGGTAAATGATAAAAAAAACTCTAGTTAGATTTCCGCTTTTTGCACTAAAAGACCACATGTTCGTAATTTTCCTGAAAGTATAAAATCTGCTCATTTTATCCCTTTCCGTTAACTGCTGTTAAGTGGGGGTGTAATGACTATTTTACCCCTCCACTTCCCCCCCCTCTCCGGTGGTGCGGGGAGGAGGAGGAGGGGGGCCTGCCGGAGCGGGGAGGGGGGGGGGGTGGCTGGGCTCGCCGGAGGGGGGGGGGGGGGGGGGCCTCGCCGGGCGGGGAGGTAGGAGGGAGGAGGTTAGGTAGGGGGGGTAGTTTAGGTTTTTTTTTTATATAAATGTCACTTAACGGTCAAAACTAACGACCAACAGACAGTAGGGGCTGGCCGAGCAAGTCATAGATTGCGGGGGTCTTTATTTGCTAAATTTGACTAAAAGGTCTTTCTATGCAAAAGGTGCACATTTAACGAGGAGTTTTTTGTCATTTACCCCTCTCTTTTTTTCGGCTTGGCAAATATCAATAGGGATTCCAACATGCGCCTTCCGGGGTCCCAGTTGTTACCACTAGGCCACCCAGGGACAATTCCTATTAATTTGCTTATAAAAATTATTTTTCAGATATTTTTAAAAATTTATTTAAATATATTTGAATTAAGATTTATATATATATGTTTATATTTTAATTAGAATTTGTTATATGTTTGTTTATATTTTAATTATAATTTTTTAATAGAAGGTTGCTTAGTAATAGCTCAAGATAGAACCATCCAAGTCGTTTGTACCTCAACCAATTAATTAAAAAATTATAAAAAAAATTATAATTTTAAAATTAATGTTTCTTTCCTTTTCTTCAGCACTAGCGGCCGGGCACACACATTGTGTGTGCAACTCATTTTTGTATTTTGACAAATTATATCAAATATGCACACATAATGCATGTGCGGCACGTTTTTTTAATTTTGTTAAAAATATTGATGCATAGATGTTTAATTTGAAATTCAATCTTGTGGAAAAAAAAACTGAATCTTTTAGCCAAAACAAACTAAAATGTTATGTTATTTAAATTCTATTTTTAATTCAAAATATAATATTTAGATGACCTTAGTCAAGCGTTAAATTATTATTTTTATAAATTAAAATATATATAATATTTAAATTTCAATTCGGTTCGTCGTGGGATTTGCTCCGTGAAGTTGTTTTGAAGGGTGATAAGTCGAATAGTATCAAATCTTGTACTTAAATTTCTAATTTCTAGATAGGTTAGAATGGGCTGGATTTATTAATTTTAATGATTTTTTAGATTACCTTGATAAGATTTGGATATTAATCTAGATTACAATAGAAAATTATGAAAATATTTGAAGATAATCTTTTTTAACTCTTAAAATTTATGTTTAAATCCTGCTACGACTATTTATGTTTAAATCCTACTACGTCCAAGGGGCCAACTTGGTCTTCCTTATTATCTCCTCCAAAGTATGAGAATGCCGCGTTCTCCAACATACTGAAGATGGGAGATACAATCGACCCAACCAAACTTAATGCAATTTTTTCCATCTTGCGGATGCTGATAAGGAGAAATCAAAAAGAGATGGAGAGAAATTTGTGGAAAATAAATGGATAGATGAGTGAAGAATGAGAGCAAGAATGGTGTACTGGCAAAGTTTAAACGATTTCTTCCATACCAACAAGTGACCGACTGTACCAGGTCAACAACGACTGAGATGTAAATCCTACATTTAAAAAAAGAGAAATCATAAGTCAATCGACATTTAGTACATAATAAATAACTTAAAAAGGACAGATACCTTCAATTGGCAATTCAGAATGTTTAAGCTGACAACAACAGCTCTGTATAGTTGAATATCATTAATTTTATACCGATGAATCATGCCATTATTCTCTTCTCTTTGCAGGTCAGTATGGATTTTGGGAAGAAGGATACTCTGAAGATGTTGTAGCAGTTTCCTAGTAATATCTCTCTCGTCAAAGTAGCAGAAAACCTTGTTATTTGAAAGTTGTAGGCAAACGACTGCTAGTCTTAGTTACAAGGATGAAGGACCTTCATTCTGATCTGTGGCCAAGAGTTGGCCAGATGTTCATATGTCATTGTTGTCACCTTCACCAAGTTGCAGCCCATCATCGCACCACGCTGTACGTCCAAGGGGCCAACTTGGTCATGGCGGATAACCAAGTTCACATGTATGTAATATGCGCTCTACACCTAATAATTTCTCGACTTCTATAGGGTTTTATACATTAAAAAAAATGAAGTTTAACCACCTAAAGTGTGGCTGGTGTGGGAACGAACATACAACATCCCTCATCTAACCCGGGCCACAACGCTCAACCAAGTACCCCACAATCAGTTGGTTTTATACATAAGTCTCTTAATCTGGTGATTTTTTAGGCTCCCCAAACCTTGTTGTTTGGATGGATGTCCCTTGAGTGGTATAAGTAGTTATAAGCGTAATTCTGGTGGTTGTTCACGACCAAGGGAAGGGGATGGTCTAGTGGTAACAACAAAATAAAAATAGAAACGGGAGGGGTCTTGGTGCTAGTAGCCCAAGACAACGACGGTCATTAAGGACTAGCCTTATCTAACCCAAAAAAAAAAAACTGGTTGTTCATCCTTGTGTTGATACACCCTAGCAATGGTCTTCTTGTCCGTTTAATATTGATTAACCATTTTAACCCATCTTCTTCTTCCCAATTTTCCTACTTCCTCCAATACTCCCAACTTCCCAAGCCCATAGTGAATTTCTCTTTTTCCACAATGTTTACTTTCTTTCATCGAATCACCTTCTTCTATACTTTAACTTCATTACCCCATATAGGATTTGAAGAAAGTTTGGAGCTGATTAGTTTTATGTTCATTCGGCTTTGGGCCATTTAAGTTACTGACAACAAAAAACCTCCCCTTCAATTATCAGTTCGACGACTACAGAAACTCAAATAAGAACTCATAATAAGAACTTGCGATATGGATATGACAAGTGGGTTTATGTAGAGAATAATTGTTGTATTTTTATTGATTGGCTACTCCACTACTTATAGGGAGTCTAGCTCCTCTTCATACTACATTTTTCCAATGTGGGACTAAATCCCTTATTAGTTCTCAACACTCCCCCTCAAGATGGGCGATAGATATTAATCATTCTCATCTTGTTACATAGCTTCGACAGACTTAATGAACTAAGACCCTTAGTCAAACAGTCTGCCACTTGTTCTTCTGAGCGAACATGATCAATCTTCAGTATCCCTTATTCCAGCTTCTCTTTGATAAAGAATCATTCGATCTCGATGTGCTTCGTTCTGTCGTGCTGAACTGGATTGTTAGCTATACTTATTGCAGCTTGACTATCGCTCAGAAGACGTAACGGTGCTCCATTGTCCAGCTTCAACTCTGTCAGCAACGCTTTCACCCACAGCAATTCCGACACTCCTAAGGCCATTGCTCTGTATTCTGCTTCAGCTGTAGATCGTGCTACTACTGACTGTTTCTTGCTTCTCTATGAGACCAAGTTTCCTCCTACAAAGACACAATATCTCGTGGTAGACCTTCTATCGTCTATGCAGCTCGCCCAGTCTGCATCACAGTATCCCTCAACTTCTATACATCCATTCTTCTTGAACCATAGTCCTTTCCCCGGCGTCCCTTTCAGATATCTCAAGATCTGAAACACTGCATCCATATGACCCGTTCTTGGATCATGCATGTAGCGACTTACTACACTCACCGCAAATGAGATATCAGGGCGAGTGTGTCCCAGATAAATCAATCTTCCTACAAGTCGTTGATATCTTTCACGATCAACTGGCTCTCCTGCTTCTGCTCCCAACTTGCACTTCTGGTCAATTGGAGTGACTGTTGCTTTGCATCCCAGCATCCCTGTCTCCTTCCACAGATCTAGTGCGTATTTTCTCTGTGAGAGAACAATTCCTTATTCGCCTTCACACACCTCGATACCTAGAAAGTACCTCATCGCTCCTAAATCCTTCACTTCAAACTCCTTCGCGAGTTTTGACTTCAGCTTAGCGATCTCGACTTCATCATTACCTGTGATTACTATATCATCCACGTATACAGCAAGTATAGTGATGTGGCCTCTTATATGCTGAATAAAGACCGTATGATCTGCATTTGCTTGATGGTATCCCATGCCTGTAACAGCCTTTCTGAATCTGTCAAATCAGGCTCGAGGAGATTGCTTGAGCCCATATAGCGACTTTTTTAGTTTGCACACTTTTCCATGCGATGTCCCTCCGTCTGATTCTGTAACGTAGCACCCTGACGGGAGTTCCATGTACACTTCTTCTTGTAGATCCCCATGGAGAAAGGTATTTTTCACATCTAATTGGTATAGCTTCCACCCATAGTTTGCTGCAATGGAGACCAGAGTTCTTACGGTACTTATTTTCGCTACTGGAGCAAACGTCTCATCATAGTCGATGTCATATGATTGTGTGTATCCCTTTGCAACCAACCTCACCTTGTATCGTTCTACCTTTCCTTCTGACGTTTCTTTTACTGTGTACACCCATTTGCATCCTACAGTTTTCTTCTCTTTGGGTAATGGGACCAGCTCCCACGTCTTATTTTTCTCCAGTGCCCCAAGTTCTTCTATCATTGCAGCTTTCCACCTTGGATCTTTCTTTGCTTCCTGCCAACTTTTGGACAACGAAGTAGAGTCTAATGATGCAATGAAGGCTCGATAATTAGAAGAAATGTTAGAATAAGACATGTAGTTGGCAATATCATGTTCATAATCATCAAAACGACTAGGAGCCTTACCCGCATTGATGCGAGAAGATCTCCTTAAGGGAGCAATAGGTGGTGGAGAGATCATACCATCAGAGTCAGAGAGATCCGCATCAGAATCAGATTGATTCTGTGCGGGGGCAACATCTTCAAGAGTTGGAGCAGGAGTAGACGAGGGACTTGGTACAGTAGGCACAGGGCACGGTACAGGCACAGTACTGGACTTCTGCTGTCTCCTTCTGTAGACTTGGAGCTCCTTTTCCATTGTCTGCTGCTCCCCCTGTTTAACATATGTATCTTCTTCATCTTCTGTATCAGAGTCACTAGTTTCTCCCCCTTTCGTCCAGTTTTTCACGACCGGGCATGGGACCGATCCGACTACCACAGATGGACTTATTTTCTCCCCCTCACATCTAACACCCTTTGTGTTAGGTGTGTCACCAAACGCCGAACCGTCATCCGAAGCATAATATTGTTCCAGTTCTCTGAATGTAACTTCCATGCTTACAAACATCTTCCGCTCAACTGGGCTCCAACATGCATATCCCTTCTGAGTTGCCGTGTACCCGACAAAGACACATTTAACCGCTCTAGGATCCAGTTTGCCAACGTCTGGCCTATTATCTTGGACAAAACATACACACCCAAATACTTTCGGTGGAACAGTGTACGTGGTTGCACCAGTAAGCATCTCCAACGGTGTCTTCCAGTCCAATACCTGAGATGGCATTCTGTTGATGAGATAAGAGGCCGTTAACACCGCCTGCCCCCATAAGTGTTTCGGAACATTCATAGCCAGCATCATCTTCCGTGCGGACCTTCAACAGGTGTCTGTTCTTCCGTTCGGCCACACCATTTTGTGCCGGTGTGTAGGCACATGAAGTTTGGTTGTAGTATTCCATGAGTGGATAAATACTCAGCAACCTTCTTATTTGTATAATTCGTCCCATTGTCAGACTGTAAGCACTTAATTTTAGTGCCATATTGTGTTTCTACCCGGCGATGAAAGTCGCAAAACGTCTCAAAGACGTCACTTTTATTCTTCATATGGTAGACACATGTCACGCGAGTATGACAATCAATAAAAGTGACGAACCATCGAAAACCGTTAATACCGGTTGTAGGACAAGGGCCCCATACGTCCGAATGTATCATAGCAAATGCAGCTGAACTTCGATGTCCTGAACTCACATACGTGCTTCTGATATGTTTATCCAACTCACATGCATTACAAAATAATTTCTCTTTATTAACCCTTTGGTATAAGGACGGATACATTCGACTAATAATTTTAAAAGAAGAATGACTGACACGCTGGTGGTGGAGTAGCAATTCATCTTCTACACTGCGCCATGAATCTTCAGGTGGTGTGTCTGCTACCAGAGATGCAAATGTATTGTCCAGTCCAGTCCTGTCCAAGTACCACAGTCCCTTATGCCATATGCCAGTTCCTAGTCGTCGTCCTGTCCCCTTCTCCTGAAAAGTCACCGTAGGAATGTCAAAGGAAACTGTACAATTAAGATCAAGAATAATGGCACTAATAGAAAGAATATTGACAGAAAAAGACGGAACATGTAACACATTGGTGAGAGAAGGGGTGCATACGACAGTGCCTTTACCCATGACATGGTTGGAGTTACCATCAGCAGTCTGAATGCTCTCCGGCGTCGGTAGGTGAGTATAGTCCTGGAACTCACCGCGGGACCTCGTAACATGGCAAGATATCCCAGAGTCCATAATCCAACCTGGTTGGTGGACAGTTGCCGTAAGAGCACGCGCAGGAATACCTGTGCTGGTCTTGGCAAAGCAAGTGATGTGATCCCCCGAGGAAGATGACGCCCCATGACTGCCGTCCGAACCCAGCTTCGTGCTGCGTAACCTTGCAAGGAACTCCTTCTCAAGAGGGGTTAACTCAGCCAGGTGATGTTCGCCCCCCTTCTTCTGCCAGATTTGCTTTAGGACCGCCAGAATAATTTCCCCTTCTTCCAGCATAACCGCTTCTGCCACCTCGACGTCCTCCGCGGCCCCGTCCACGATCACTCGACAGGGGTTTTGGACAAAATCTGATGTAATGTCCTGAGTCACCACAGTTGTGGCAAATACCGGCCATAGAGGGAGGCTGATTGAAGGCGGCAAGGACAGACTTGTCAACAGCGGCTTGCTTCCCCTGGAAAGAGCCCTTGTTGGGCATCAATTTCAATCGAGCCTCTTCTTGTGCCATGGCAGCTATGGCTTCTTCCAAGGTTGGAAGCATGGGCTGTGCTAGGAGTACATTCCTTCTATGCTCAAACGCAGGGTTAAGACCCTTCAAGAACTTTATCATCCGTTGGCGCGAAATATAATCCAAGAACTTTTGGAAATATTTCGCAAATGCTGGTTCGACTACTTGTGCATCTTCCATCCCAAGAGGATCATAGTGATCCAGATCAGACCAGTATTTCTTCAACAGTGTGGCGTACTCAGAGATGGTACGGTCGTCCTGGGCCACCCTATTAAGTTCATCCTGCAGTTGGAATACCCGCATAGGATTGCCGGAGCCTGAGTACATATCCTTCAAAGTCCGCCATATATCAGCAGCAACCTCCATTGCCTCTACATTGCCCGACACCTGGTCGGTCAAGGAGGCTGTCAACCATCCAGCCACAATATTGTTGACAATTTTTCAAATAGCAAACTCCTTTGAGGAGGGATCATCTGGCGTCTTGGTTTGGCCATTGACGTAGCCAACCAAGCCTCGTCCCTTGAGCGTCCGCAGTGCCTGCCGTGACCATTTCAAGTAGTTGGACGTGCCTTCCAACTTCGTCTCCAGCTTGTCCAACTTCCCCATTTTGTAGGGTGATGGATCCACATCAGTATGGATCACACGTGGGGTTGCCTCGGTTAATCTTTTTGATAAAATATCATCAACCAAGGCCTTCATCTCTTCTGCTGTCAGTTTACCACTGATCGAATCCATGGCGTGTTCAACTGTGATTCGTCGTCGGCGGCGGCTTCGTCGACTTCGTCGTCGTCGTCTTCGTTGGGTTCGTCGTCGTCGTCGTCTTCGTCGGCTTCGTCGTCTTCGTCTTTATGTAAAGTCTCCAACAGAGACCTTACGAATGCGCTGCTAACGTGGTACTGGCGCACGCATGTAGATCCTAATTTGCAGATCGAGAACGGAATACAAATAAAGCATTTGTAGTTCCGGAGGACGTAATCGAGGAACAGAAGGTGCAAATAAAGTATTTGACAACCATCCGTCTTCGAATAATCGTCCACATAATCGCGCTCGCAAATTAGGGTTTGTGGGGGAGGGAGGGTCGACCGCAGATGAGGTCGGAAGAGAGAGGGGGGGGTGGTGTCGTTGGGGGGGCAGGGGGGCGTCGGGGTCAGCTGGAGGGGGGGGGGTGGGGACAGCAGGGGGGCGGCGGTGGGCAGGGGGTAGGCGTCGGGGGCAGGGGGCGTCGGATTGGGAGGGGGGGGGACGGAGGGGGGGCAGCAAGGGGTGTCGTTGGCGGCAGGGGGGCGTCGGCGGTGGGGCCAGGGGGTGGGCGTCGGGGCCGGGGGATTGGCTTTGGGCGGGTTGGAAATTTTTTTTTTTGTGTGGTTATGGCTCTGATAGCATGTAGAGAATAATTGTTGTATTTTTATTGATTGGCTACTCCACTACTTATAGGGAGTCTAGCTCCTCTTCATATTACATTTTTCCAATGTGGGACTAAATCCCTTATTAGTTCTCAACAGTTTATTTTTCTGTTTAGGCCCTTGAAAAATTTCTATTTAGGCCCTTAAAAAAATCAAGGTACGAGATGCATCTAATCCAACAACTTCTTATTGTCGGGTTTTAAAAATTAGTAACTCATGAGTTACTCTAGAATTTTTATTTAATTATTCCCCCTCCCAAATTGATATACATTGCCAAGTTAAGCCCTATGAATAGGAAAGAAAAGCGTAGCCATATTTACAGGCAGTTTATATTTGTAAAAGGGACAAAACTACATACATTCCTACTTCTGGTCGACATCATCGCGATCTGAAACTTGTTGCAGGAGCAAATAAGACTTCTTGATGAGCACCCTGCGAGCAAAAATGTGCTAGTCAGTTTCTAACCTTAGAGAAAACATGGAACCATGACACTAGAGGTTTGAAGAATATAATCATGCAAATCTTGTTGATTGGATCGATATCTTCCTCCAAAAATTGACAGAAAACGTCTCTCTTTTAAAAGCTTAGGAGGCCCATTTAAATAGCTTCACTAGTGATACAATTTCTAAAGATAACCCTGTCGTGTATTTTAATTCTTCTTATTAACTCTTCTTATAGTTGGAAACATTATTATGCTCCTCCTCATTATCAAACTTGTTATAAGCCTGTCACACTTGTGACTATCACAAGCATCACAAAGCAAATTGTTTTCTTCTTTTTTTTCACTATTGTGTCCTTCAAATAACTAGACCTTCAGACACTCAACAATCACACCATATGACCATAGTTACATGAGTTCGCTGGGTACCGGTACGATATACACTACAGTTTGTCTGGTATGCATTATGATAAAGGTAGGCTCAAGTAGTAAGTTCTTCAGACATCCAACAATAACACCATAGTTACCTGCGTCGTGGTTCATTTCCATACAGGATATGCAGAACGAATACGAGTACAGATACGGGTACATGATACACTGCTTTCTCTGGTATGCATTATATATATATATATATATATATATATATATATATATATATATAGAGAGAGAGAGAGAGAGAGGAAAATGAGAGAAGAAAAAAAAAGTATTGGTGTTTTGGAAGGGGAAGGAAAAATGAGAGAGAAAAATTCACGTGGGTCCCACATAAAAAAATTTCTCTAAGGATTTGCTTGGCAATTGTAGGGTAGTGGTTATGAGTTGTTTTTAGAGTACCTATTATGAGCGGTTATGAGTGGTCCGGTTTTGGGTGGTTTTTAAGTAGCGGCTTTTAAACCAGTCTAATTATGTTTGGTAATTCACTAACGAGCGATTCTGAAAGTTTTTTTACACGAATAAAATTAAATAGGGAATCAGGGTGCACCCACATTGTTTCTATAACGTACAACACCCCCCCTCCCCCCTCCCCCCCACTTTTGACGTAATTCGTCAGAAATAAACGGTCAACTGCTTTGACCAAAAAAATTAACTAAAATGTCCCTCCCATTGTCTTCATCTTTTCTCTCACACCCCCCCCAGGCAGGCTGCCACCGGCCCCGCTCCCTCCCCCTCCTCGCTATTCGCTCCCCCCTCCCCGCCGCCACTCTCAGCCACCGCCCCTACTCCTCTCTCCCCTGCTTGTCACCGCTGCTCGCCGTTGTTAGTGTGTCATCGCCGCTGTCGCGGCTGCTGCTGATGCGGGGGAGCGATTCCGGGAGGGGTTGGCAAGGAGGGAGGAGGGGAAGCGAGCGACGAGGAGGGGCGCAATGGCGGGGAGGGGGAGCTAACGACGAGGAGGGAGGAGCGGGGGGCGGTGGCGGGGAGCGGCGGCGGCGACAGCCGCCTGCCCGCACGCGAGGGGGGTGGTAGGAGGAAAGAGGAAGAAGACAATGAGAGGGGCATTTGGTCAAAGTAGTTGACCGTCAATTTCTGACTGATTCCGTCAAAAGTGGGGATGTTGTACATTATGGAAACACTGTGGGTGCATCCTGGAATATTGTAAATAAAGTGGGAGGTAAGTCATAATATATTTTTATGTGAAATATAAATGGAATAAAATAATAAAATCCCTGAAAACTCACCGATTGGGGTTGTTTATATAGCCACCCAAAATTAATTACACCGATTTTGGGGGGTTTTGAGCCGACCAAAACTAGCGTCTCAAAAAAATTAACAAACAAAGGTTTTCATAAACGGTCGGTTCAAAAACACCCTAAAACCGGTGAAAACACCCTTACCAAGCAGTCCCTAGGAGGATTGTGGAAAAAATTATCCAACTATCTTCGTATCAATTATGATTTGAAAAAATTAAGGATTAAATGACAATTATATCTTTCTCCACAAACAAATAAAATATTATTTTTAAACTTTTCCTCTCCCTATTTTCATTCATTCAAACAAGTGGAAAAAAAATATCTTTACTTTCATTTTACTATCCTCCATTTTCTTTTCCCTCAAAATTTTCTTTTTCTCCTTAAAAAAAAGGTTTTCAAACACAGTGTTAAGGATTCAGTTCTCCTTCCATTTTTTTTGTTCCAAATGGAAAGGAAAGGAAAGGAAAATTAGTGGGAATTATAATTTCCAAAGAAAAGGAAGGAGCAAGGAATTGATTTCCTTTCCTTTCCCGAAATGCAAGATCCAACTAATGGGCCCTACGAAATGTTTTTAGTAGGTGAAGGTCTACAAAATCTGGCAAAAATATATAGCCGGGAATTCTATATTCCCGGAAATCAAATTCCAACGAATTAAATTCCCTGAAAAATTACATTCTCATGTTGGTGACAATATAAATATTCCCGGGAAAAAATAAAAAATAATAATAACGAAAAAATGAACAAATATAAAAAAACTGGTAAAACGGCATAAAATCGGTAAAAACGAAAAAAAATGGTAAAAACGACAAAAAATCGGTTTAAAACGACAAAAATGATAAAAAAAACGACAAAAAAAATGTATAAACGACAAAAAATAACAAAAAAAGTAAAAACGACAAAAATAACCAAAACACGACAAAAACGACATAAAATCGATAAAAACGACAAAAAACCAAATGCGGCAAAAAACGAACAAAACAACAACAAAATCGGTTAAAACGACAAAAAATGACAAAAAAAACGGTTCTTAAAACAACCAAAAATCGGTTAAAACGACGAAAAATAACCA
Source organism: Iris pallida (assembly GCA_029216955.1). Classification (NCBI taxonomy): domain Eukaryota; kingdom Viridiplantae; phylum Streptophyta; class Magnoliopsida; order Asparagales; family Iridaceae; genus Iris; species Iris pallida. Next base: position 4,628,500 of record JANAVB010039818.1, on the reverse strand, counting down.
AAAAGCGACAAAAACGAAAAATAATCGATAAAAAACGACCAAATAAGGACAAAAAAATCGGTTTTTTTCTTTTTTTTAAAAAACGATTTAAAAATAACCAAAAAGCGACACAAAAACGGTAAAAGCGAAAAAAGCGACAAAAATGATAAAAAAAGACATAAAATCAGTAAAAATGACCAAAAAGCGACAAAAACGACAAAACAGACTAAAAATCGGTAAAGACAACAAAAAGCTAAAAAGACAAAAAATCGCTTAAAACGACCAAAATTGACAAAAAAGTGACAAAAAGACAAAAACTTGGGTAAAAACGACAAAAAATAATCAAAAAGTGACAAAAAGACAAAAATGGGTAAAAAACGACAAAAATTGCTTAAAACGACAAAAATTTTGGTAAAAACGACAAAAAATGACAAAAAAAGCGATAAAAATTAATCAAAAAGTGACAAAAAAGACAAAAAAATGGGTAAAAAACGACAAAAAAATCGCTGTAAAACGACAAAAAAATTGGTAAAAAACGACAAAAAAATGACAAAAAAAAGATAAAAACGACAAAAACAGGTTCCAAACTAATCAAAATTGAATCAAAACAAAAAGAAAAAAATTTAGACAATTTTTTTTTCCGGGACAAAAAAATAAATACCCACCTATTCTCAAGGGATAGAATTCCCATGTTTTGTGGGTAAACTATTTGCCCGGGTATTTATAATTCCCGGGAATAAATTTTTTTATAAGCCAAACAAACGTGGTAATAGATTCCCATCTTAAATTTTTTCGGGAATAAAAAAAATATACCGCGTACCAAACGCCCCCTTAAGGAGGAAATGGGGGTTGCACGAAATGTGGTCGGGGGCCAGCCTTGCGGCAGCGGATGCTGTTGCTTCTTCTGCTCGGGTGCGGCTGGGGATTGATCGTCGGGATCGACTTGTTTGTCGAGGCTGCACAGGGGATGGGAGGGGTGGCGGCGGTGGCCGACGGTTCGCTCGGCCGGACATGGGATCGCGATTGGGTTGTCGGGTCAGGACTGGACGAAGATGGTGGTAGTGGGGATGATAAATTGTGGAAGGAGAGAAAATCATAGGTCTATTCTATCTATTCTAGCAGTTGGCGGGGGTTGGCATATCTAATTAATTCAAACTAAATTAATCTCTCCTATTATAAATTCCTTTTTTTAGATGTCCATTTTTTTTGGGTAAATGATAAAAAAAACTCTAGTTAGATTTTCGCTTTTTGCACTAAAAGACCACATGTTCGTAATTTTCCTGAAAGTATAAAATCTGCTCATTTTGTCCCTTTCCGTTAACTGCTGTTAAGTGGGGGGTGTAATGACTATTTTACCCCTCCACTTCCCTCCCCCCCTCTCCGGTGGTGCGGGGAGGAGGAGGAGGGGGGCCTGCCGGAGCGGGGAGGGTGGCTGGGCTCGCCAGAGGGGGGAAGGGGGGGGGGGGGGGGGGGGGGGGGGGCTCGCCTGGGCGGGGAGGTAGGAGGGAGGAGGTTAGGTAGGGGGGGTAGTTTAGGTTTTTTTTTTATATAAATGTCACTTAACGGTCAAAACTAACGACCAACAGACAGTAGGGGCTGGCCGAGCAAGTCATAGATTGCGGGGGTCTTTATTTGCTAAATTTGACTAAAAGGTCTTTCTATGCAAAAGGTGCACATTTAACGAGGAGTTTTTTGTCATTTACCCCTCTTTTTTCGGCTTGGCAAATATCAATAGGGATTCCAACATGCGCCTTCCGGGGTCCCAGTTGTTACCACTAGGCACCACCCAGGGACAATCCTATTAATTGCTTATAAAATTTTTTTTCAGATATTTTTAAAAATTTATTTAAATATATTTGAATTAAGATTTTTATTATATGTTTATATTTTAATTAGAATTTGTATAGTTTGTTATATTTTAATTATAATTTTTTAATAGAAGGTTGCTTAGTAATAGCTCAAGATAGAACCATCAAAGTCGTTTGTACCTCAACCTTAATTAAAAAATTATAAAAAAAATTATAATTTTAAAATTAATGTTTCTTCCTTTCTTCAGCACTAGCGGCGGGCACACATTGGTGTGCAACTCATTTTGTATTTTGACAATATATCAATATGCACACATAATGCATGTGCGGCACGTTTTTTTAATTTTGTTAAAAATAATTGCTGCATAGATGTTTAATTGAAATTCAATCTTGTGAAAAAAACATGAATCTTTTAGCCAAAACAAACTAAATGTTATGTTATTAAATTCTATTTTTTAATTCAAAAATAATATTTAGATTGCCTTAGTCAAGCGTTAAATTATTTTTATAAATAAAATTAAGATTTAATTTCAATTCGGTTCGTCGTGGGTTTGCTCGTGAAGTTGTTTTGAAGGGTGATAAGTCGAGAGATCAAATCTGTGTACTTAAATTTCTAATTCTAGATAGGTTAGAATGGGCTGGATTTATTAATTTTAATGATTTTTTTAGATTACCTTGATAAGATTTGGATATTAATCTAGATTACAATAGAAAATATGAAAATATTTGAAGATAATCTATTTTTTAATCTAAAAAGTTATGTTTAAATACTGCTACGACTATTTGTTTAAATCCTACTACGTCCAAGGGGCCAACTTGGTCTTCCTTATTATCTCCTCCAAAGTATGAGAATGCCGCGTTCTCCAACATACTGAAGATGGGAGATACAATCGACCCAACCAAACTTAATGCAATTTTTTCCATCTTGCGGATGCTGATAAGGAAAATCAAAAAGATGGAGAGAAATTTGTGGAAAATAAATGGATAGATGAGTGAAGAATGAGAGCAAGAATGGTGTACTGGCAAAGTTTAAACGCGACTTCTTCCATACAAACAAGTGACCGACTGTACCAGGTCAACAACAACCGAGATAAATCCTACATTTAAAAAAAGTTAAATCATAAGTCAATCGACATTAGTACATAATAAATAACTTAAAAAGGACAGATACCTTCAATTGGCAATTCAGAATGTTTAAGCTGACAACAACAGCTCTGTATAGTTGAATATCATTAATTTTATACCGATGAATCATGCCATTATTCTCTTCTCTTTTGCAGGTCAGTATGGATTTTGGGAAGAAGGATACTCTGAAGATGTTGTAGCAGTTTCCTAGTAATCTCTCTCGTCAAAGTAGCAGAAAACCTTGTTATTTGAAAGTTGTAGGCAAACGACTGCTAGTCTTAGTTACAAGGATGAAGGACCTTCCTTCTGATCTGTGGCCAAGAGTTGGCCAGATGTTCATATGTCATTGTTGTCACCTACACCAAGTTGCAGCCATCATCGCACCATCGCTGTACGTCCAAGGGGCCAACTTGGTCATGGCGGATAACCAAGTTCACATGTATGTAATATGCGCTCTACACCTAATAATTTCTCGACTTCTATAGGGTTTTATACATTAAAAAAAAATGAAGTTTAACCACCTAAAGTGTGGCTGGTGTGGGAACGAACATACAACATCCCTCATCTAACCCAGGCCACAACACTCAACCAAGTACCCCACAATCAGTTGGTTTTATACATAAGTCTCTTAAATTTGGTGATTTTTGAGGCTCCCCAAACCTTGTTGTTTGGATGGATGTCCCTTGAGTGGTACAAGTAGTTATAAGCGTAATTCTGGTGGTTGTTCACGACCAAGGGGAAGGGGATGGTCTAGTGGTAACGACAAAATAAAAATAGAAACGGGAGGGGTCTTGGTGCTAGTAGCCCAAGACAAGGACGATCATTAAGGACTAGCCCACTACTAAAATACAGCAATTTGGCGACGAAAGATTAGCGACGGATCGTATCCGTCGGCCATAGCGACGGTCTCGCGACTACCTTGTGACGGGCTACCGTCAGAAAGCAATGGATAATTTTTTAGTTTTTTGCGTCAAAATCAGTCGCACATCCGTCGCTCATTTGACGAAACTTTAGCGGCGGATTCATGTCCGTCGCTAATATATCGCACATTGTGGCGGCAAATCTGAAAAAAAATGGCGCGCTAAATTACCGTCTATTTAGTGACGGACGTTCCGTCGGTAATCTAGTGGGTATTTAGCGACTACCTACCGACGGATATATCCATCGGTAATCCGTCGCTAAATACTGTAACCTAACTTAAATTGAACCAACGGGGGGGGGGGAGGGAATTTTTCATTCCTCCCAAAAAGACTCTCTCTCTCTTCCCTCCCTCTCTCTCTCTCTCTCTCTCTCTCTCTCTCTCTCTCCGGCGAGCTATCTCTGACGGGTCATATTCTCGGCGAAGCTCTCTCCGACGGGATATCTCTCTCTCTCAGGTATGCTCTCTCTCTCTCTCTCTCTCTCTCTGTGTGTTTAGCATAACATATAGGGTTTCGGGTTGGTGGGGGGGGTCGACTATCGCTGGGGCCGGCAGGGTGGGAGGGGAGGTTGTTGAGGGCGGGGTTTAGGGTTTTGGGGCAGGGGTAGGGTTTCGGGTGGGGGGGTGGGCGGCTGTCGCGGGGTCCGACGGTGATAGGGGGAGGGAGGGGGACGGGGGGTGGATGGTGTTGGGTGCGGGGCGGGGGGCAGGGGTAGGATTTAGGGTTTGCTGTCGGGGGGTGAGGGGGAGGGGGGTGGGTGTTTGCTGTCGGGGGGGGGAGGGGGTGGGGTGGGGGTTTGCTGTCGGGGGGGTGTGGGAGGGGGAGGGGGATTTGCTGTCCGGCAGGGTAGGGGAGGGGGGTGGGGGGGTATCGGTGGTTTCGGATGGGACCATTCCTATGAGTATCGGTGGTTTCGAATCAGAGTATCGGATCGGAGGAGGTGGTATAGGTGGTTTCGGATCGGACCAATCCTATGAGTATCGGATCGGGGGGGAGGGGGTATCGAAATCGGTATCGAAATCGGATCGGTATCGGACCGATACTGACCGATACTATGAGCAGATACTCTACTCAATTGGCGATATATATTTAGCGACGTTCGATTAACGTCACTAATTGTGTACATTAGCGATATTTTGTCTAAACGTCGCTCATAGTCGCTACTAGCGACGACCTAAGCGACGTAACAACGACGTATATTAATCACATGATCTAGTCGTCGCGAAACGTCGCTCGGACGACGTATGAGCAGATACTCTCTCTTCCCCCCCTCTCTCTCTTTCTCTCTCTCTCCGGGTTAGGGTTCATTTCCTCCCATTTAGTAATAATTATTTGTTTTCCGACACCGAAAAATGTGATACTCCGATAGTGCCGATATTTGTAACATGTAGTTTTGTTGGTTGGTTAATTGGTAACATGGTGATCGGGACATATAGTCTCTGCAGCCATTCGACTGGCGAGGCAGAAACTATGGTACGACATGATGATCAGGACATAGTCCTTGCAGCCATTCGACTGGCGAGGCAGAAGAACTATTTAGCCGTAGATAAAGTTGACTGTCCTCCGACCCTCATCCCTCGGCAATGATGATACGACAACCTATCACTATATCTTATATAGTAGTAGATGAGATTTTAGTATTACATTATGTGAGTTCATCTTGATTCTGTTACATTCTTCAGATACTAGATACTAGATTCGATAAGAACCTATACTGTACCATATGTACAGAACATAGATGATTCATACTAATGTATGCTAGAATAAATTTTGGGTTGTGTTCTGAGCCATCCGTTCTCACACTTAAAACACATATGAATTAGAACTGTGTGTCAATCTTTGTTTTTGTATTTTCGGCGAACCCAGGGATTGGATTCTGTATTTTGTATTTTGGATTCTGTACCCTATGGCTCGACAACCAACCGGAGAGGATACTCTGAGAGATCCATCTGAGTAGGACATATACTCTGAGAGATCACCTTTACAAGAATGATATCAGTAGTAGGATTGAGTGTTGGAGGAGATATTATCAGAGTATACGTCCTACTCAAATGGGTCTCTCACCGTTACTATTTTTTTCTGACAGCATGGTGGATGTGCTCCGTCAACCGATTCTTGCTCTGAGCCAAAACTTTATCCCGGAGCTCAAGTGGACATCCTTCGTGTAGAGCTCGAGTGAGAGCTTCCTGACAGCATGGTGGTCTCCTTTGTTAAAGTATCCGTGCTCGTCCCATAACCAACCAATTTTTTTTATTTCTAATCTCTTGAATATGAAGCTCTGCTTCACATTTGGCTCTACCTTCTGGTATATAAGAACCAAATGTGAAACAGAGTTTCTTATTCAAGATATTAGAAATGAAGAAAATTTTTGATTGGTTGTGGGACGAGAAAGAATCCTTTGACAAAGGAGACCACCATGCTGTCAGGAACCTCTCGCTCGAGCTCTACTCAAGGATGTCCACTCGAGCTCCGGGGTAAAGGATTGACTCAGAGCGGATTTCTGGACAGAGATGACGAAGAAGATGGCTGCCAAAGCTTATGTAAGTTTTCTAATTCTTTATACGTATTATATTTTTATCATTTTGTATTACTGTAATTAAAATCGATCATTGCATCGTATCAATAGGTGATTTTGTACATTAGTTACAAGTGCTACTTAGTTAAAGTTCAAGTGCTACTTAGTTGTGTCTCTCTCTCTCTATCTATCTCGCTATCAACACTATAGTGTTGTTCCCCTCGCAATACGGAATGGTCCGATACCGATACTCTGAGTATCAGACCATTCCTATGTGTATCGGTATCGCAATTACAATATCGATACTCGAGTATCGCATTGATACTCAAGTATCACATCTGATAGTTCTCTCATTTATTTGTCAATTACTGTATTTCAGTTCTAGTTAGTTTTATGTGATTCTCTGATAGTTCTCTCATTCATTTTCAACCGCTCTCCCCTGTGAATATTGATTTTACCAGATGGCACCCATGACCCGAGGAGCGGCACGTCGTTTGAGGGAAACAGTGAATGCTGAGGTGGCTCCTCCTACTGTTAAGGAGGAAGTGGCACCGGTAGCTAGTGAGACCGGGAGTTCTATTCATCCAGCACCGGTAGCTAGTGAGACCGGGAGTTCTATTCATACAACACTTGCAAGGGACTACATCTCTCCTGCCGCCGTCGATCCCAATTATTCGAGGTGGTTGCGTGATCGTATCACTGAGCGTTTGCGTGAGTTGCGTGGTTCTCATTAGCTATTAGTACTTATTGTATTGGACTATTTGTATTGGGTTATTTTTGTATTAGACTATTTGTATTGGACTACATATATGAATTAGTACTGTGTCAATCTCTGGATTGTATTGGACTACGACATGGTAATGAGGACATAGTCCCTGCAGCCATTCGACTGGCGAGGCAAAAACTATGTAGCCGTAGATGAAGTTGACTGTCCTCCGACCCTTATCCCTCGTCAATAATGATATGACAACCTATCACTATATCTTATATAGTAGTAGATGATATTTTAGTATTATATTATGTGAGTTCATCTTGATTCTGTTACATTTTTCAGATACTAGATACTAGATTCGATAAGAACGTATACTACACCATATGTACAGAACATAGATGATTCACACTAATGTATGCTAGAATGAATTTTGGATTGTATTCTGAGCCATCCGTTCTCACACTTAAAACACATATGAATTAGAACTGTGTGTCAATCTTTGTTTTTGTATTTTCGGCGAACCCAGGGATTGGATTCTGTATTTTGTATTTTAGATTCTGTATTTTGGCTCCAGCTCCAGCTCCATTTGCATTAATCTACGGTACGACATGGTAATCAGGACATAGTCCCTGCAGCCATTCGACTGGCGAGGTAGAAACTATGTAGCCGTAGATAAAGTTGACTATCCTCCGACCCTCATCCCTCGGCAATGATGATATGACAACCTATCACTATATCTTATATAGTAGTAGATGATGTCTTAGTATTACATTATGTGAGTTCATCTTGATTCTGTTACATTCTTCAGATACTAGATACGATAAGAACATATACTACACCATATGTACAGAACATAATGATCCACACTAATGTATGCTAGAATGAATTTTGGGTTGTGTTCTGAGCCATCCGTTCTCACACTTAAATAGATATGAATTAGTCCTGTGAGAGCGCCGGAGAGAGTGAGAGCACCGGAAGGGGAAGGAGAGAGAGTGAGAGTAAAATGGAGGAAATGAATTGGTGGAGGGAAAATAATTAGAATTTAGCGACGTTCATACTAACGTCGTTAAATTAGTCGCTATTAGCGACGTCATAGCGACGTTTTGCGACGACTAGCTCATGTAACTATGTAGCCGTAGATGAAGTTGACTGTCCTCCGACCCTCATCCCTCGGCAATGATGATACGACAACCTATCACTATATCTTATATAGTAGTAGATGATATTTTAGTATTACATTATGTGAGTTCATCTTGATTTTGTTACATTCTTCAGATACTAGATACTATATTCGATAAGAACGTATACTACACCATATGTACAGAACATAGATGATTCACACTAATGTATGCTAGAATGAATTTTGGGTTGTGTTCTGAGCCATCCGTTCTCACACTTAAAACAAAATATGAATTAGTACTGTGTGTCAATCTTTGTTTTTGTATTTTCGGCGAACCCAGGGATTGGATTCTGTATTTTGTATTTGACTTTGTACGTATTTGGGGATATTCAGTTTTTTCGTTGAGGATACTGAGTTTGAACGTATTTGCGGATATTGATTTGGTTTGTTGAGGATATTATAAATTGACATTGTTCGTTGCGGATAGTATTTTTTCTTTATATTTTTTTGTATATTCTGGAATGTATTGTGCGTGCCGGTGTTGAGTGTTCCACCGAGGGGGTCGGCGAACCCAGGGATTGGATTCTGTATTTTATATTTTGTATTATGTATTTTTGGACATTTAGACATTTGGATATGTGTATATTTTGGATATTTTATTTATGTTTGGATATTTTGCTATGTATGTTGGGATAGTGCGTTGGATATTGTGTTGGATATTTTGTTGGTCATTCTGTTGGATATTTTTTGTTTATGTTGTGATATATTGGATGTTTGGAGATATTGTGTTGGCAATATGGATATTTGTTGGATATATTGGATGTCGGATATGTTATATTTGTGTATGGTGGATGCTGAATATGTTATATTACAGGAAATAGTCTCTTTCCTGCAATTTTTTTTCAAAAATATTTCAGTTAGCGACGGATTATCGACGGGTTGCCGACAGATTTTTGCAGGTAACGACGGATTACCGACGGGTTACCGACTGACTTTTGCAGCTAGCGACGGTTTCTCGACGGATTATCCGTCGGCCTGTTTTTGGAAAAAGTTTGCGACAGAATGGCGACGGACTTCCCATCGCTTATATTCTGGAAATATGTAAGATATCCAGAAGCATGGCGACGGATTATCCGTCGCCAAATCGCCGCTAATCCGACGAGGTAGTGTATTTAGCGACGGCCTCGCGATAGCTTAGCGACGGCCTCGCGACAGCTTAGCGACGAACTATCTGTCGCTAATTGTATGAATACAAGATAGCGACAGCTAAGCGACGGAATGGCGACGGATTTACCGTCGCTCATGTTCTGGAAATATGGAAGATTTCTAGAAGCGTGGCGACGTATTATACGTCGCTCCTCCGCTGCTATTCCGTCGAGGTTAGCGACGCTTTAGCGACGGATATTGTGTATCAGAAACCCTCTGATACGCGGTTAGCGACGATTTAGCGACGTATTGTTCGTCGCTAATTGTATGAATATATTAAAAATTTAAACTGTCGAAGTTGACGGGAAGCCGTCGGCTTGCCGTCGCTAAAAGTTTTTATTTTGCCAACGAAAATCCGTCGCTAATTAGTCGCAGAGCGGCGGACTAGCGACGAGCTAGTTTTAGCGACGAGGTTATTTTCGACGGATTTTTTCAGCCCGTATCCGTCGGAAATCCGTCGGTAATGTGAATTACCGACGGATAGGGCCGTCGCTAAATCGTTGTATTTTAGTAGTGGCCTTATCTAACAAAAAAACTGGTTGTTCATCCTTGTGTTGATACACCCTAGCAATGGTCTTCTTGTCCGTTTAATATCGATTGACCATTTTAACTCATCTTCTTCTTCCCAATTTTCCTACTTCCTCCAATACTCCCAACTTCCCAAGCCCATAGTGAATTTCTCTTTTCCACAATGTTTACTTTCTTTCATCGAATCACCTTCTTCTATACTTTAACTTCTTATTCACCCACATTATAGGATTTGAAGAAAGTTTGGAGCTGATCCAGTTTTATGTTCATACGGCTTTGGGGCATTTAAGTTACTGACACCAAAAAAACCTCCCCTTTAATTATCAGTTCGACGACTACAGAAACTCAAATAAGAACTCATAATAAGAACTTGCGATATGGATATGACAAGTGGGTTTATTTTTCAGTTTAGGCCCTTGAAAATTTTCTATTTAGGCCCTTAAAAAAATCAAGGTACGAGATGCATCTAATCCAACAGCTTCTTATTGTCGGGTTTTAAAAATTAGTAACTCATGAGTTACTCTAGAATTTTTATTTAATTATTCTCGCCTCCCAAATTGATGTACATTGCCAAGTTAAGCCCTATGGATAGGAAAGAAAAGCGTAGCCATATTTACAGCCAAGTTTATATTTGTAAAAAGGACAAAACTACATACATTCCTACTTCCGGTCGACATCGTCGCGATCTGAAACTTGTTGCAGGAGCAAATAAGACTTCTTGATGAGCACCCTGCGAGCAAAAGTGTGCTAGTCAGTTTCTAACCTTAGAGAAGACATGGAACCATGACACACCAGGTTTGGTACACTGTAATGTAATCGTAATCGCAATGTAATCAAATGGAAACAATAATTTTTTTTCCATTTGATTACATTGTGATTACTATTACATTAAAGTGTACCAAACGAGGCCTAGGTTTGAAGAATATAATTATGCAAATCTTGTTGATTGGATAGATGTCTTCCTCCAAAAATTGACAGAAAACGTCTCTCTTTTAAAAGCTTAGGAGGCCCATTTAAATAGCTTCACTAGTGATACGATTTCTAAAGATAACCCAGTCGTGTATTTTAATTCTTCTTATTAATTCTTCTCATAGTTGGAAACATTATTATGCTCCTCCTCATTATCAAAGTTGTTATAAGCCTGTCACACTTGTGACTATCACAAGCATCACAAAGCAAATTTTTTTTTCCCACTATTGTGTCCTTCATATAACTAGACCTTCAGACACTCAACAATCACACCATATGACCATAGTTACATTAGTTCGCTGGGTACCGGTACAGTATACACTACAGTTTGTCTGGTAAGCATTATGATAAAGGTAGGCTCAAGTTTTATCAAAAAAAAGATAAAATAGGCTCAAGTAGTAAGTGTAGGAACCCTAGAGGGGGGGTGAATAGGGTCAAGCTAACTAATCAAGCACTTAGCACAAGCTAATTGGCAATTTAAAAATATAAGTGCAAGAGAAGAAGTAAACACAATACCGACACCCGATATATCTTGGTATCCTCCTAAGAGGCAGTCCAGTCCCGGAACTCTCTCCGACTTTAATCCACTATTTGAGCAAATAGTTACACACGAGTTTGGATCCGAAGAACTCGCCAACTTCTTACACAAGAGCTTTAATCCGAAGGGCTCTCCGACTTCAACCGAGAGTTTGGATACGAAGACTCCCCAACTTCAACCGAGAGTTTGGATACGAAGACTCTCCAACTTCAACCGAGAGTTTGGATACGAAGACTCTCCAACTTCAACCTTTCACAATAGGTTTTGATCTCCTTATATAATAGGATGAAGATCTCACTTTTCAACTCAATAACTCTAACACAATTTGTGGATGGCAAATGAAAGCTTTGTAGAGTTGTATGTGGATAAGCTTTGGTGGTTTAGGAATTTTTAGGCTCAAAGCATCAACCTTGAATGAAGGGGTTCAAGGCTATTTATAACCAAAGCATTGAAAAGAGCCAAAGGCAACTTTTCAGTCACGAACCGGCATACCGCCGGTATGATCCGGCATACCGGCGGTATACTGGTCTGGGATTGCGACGGCTAGAAATATAGCCGTTAGGATCATTAATGGCTAGAAATCCGACCGTTGGAATTTCAACGTTTCGGAAGCGGTATGCCGTCGGTATGATCCGGTATACCGTCGGTATGCCGGTTTTGTAAACAGAAACTTTCTGTGAACAAAAATCGGTATACCGTCGGTATACACCGGTATACCGTCGGTATGCCGTTTTCCACCAAAAATGATCCTGGGCTTATTTCTGCCCTAGCTTTCGATTTTGCCATCCATTTTTTGTGTTTACAATAATTCCTAAGACTCATTAAAGACTCCAGAGATGTCGTCGGGTGGTTCAAAGATGTCGTCGGGTGGTTCAAAGAAATCTTGTGGGATCCGTCGTCTTTGGCCCACCATGATTTTTTCATTGCATATGTCCACATTGATCTTGCTTATAGCTTTTCTGCATGTACATGTTAGACGAACAAAGCAATACATAGTAGCAAGTATGATAAGTTTAATGCTCATTAGGACAATGATGAGTTTAAGTATAAGTGCTAAGGTGATAGCATAAATGTTAGTGATATCATAATGATTAAACTTAATTGAATAACCACAATCAAAAAACATAGTTTTGATTTTGGCAACCCGATTAAATTTAAGATAGAAAGTTCATATCACTAATATGTAAACCAATAGGCACATATCACCAAAGGTATAAGTATAAGTAGAAATGCTATAGCGATAGTATAAAGATTAGTGATAATGAAATGCTAAACTTAACATATTAACCATATTCAAAAACATGATACAATCATTGGGCCAACAGTAAGTTCTTCAGACATTCAACAATAACACCATAGTTACCTGCGTCGTGGTTCGTTTCCAAACAGGATATGCAGAACGAATATGGGTACGGCTACGGGTACAGGATACACTACTTTTTCTGGTATGCATTATGATAGAGGTATATATATATATTGAGAGGAAAATGAGAGAAGAAAAAAAAAGTAATGGTGTTTTGGAAGAGGAAGGAAAAATGAGGGAGAAAAATTCACGTGAGTCCCACTCAAAAAATTTCTCTAAGGGTTTGCTTGACAATTGTAGGGTAGTGGTTATGAGTTGTATTTAGAGTACCTATTATGAGCGGTTATGAGTGGTCCAATTTTGGGTGGTTTTTAAGTAGCGGCTTTTTAAACCAATCTAATTATGTTTGGTAATTCACTAACGAGCGATTCTGAAAGTTTTTTTACACAAATAAAATTAAATAGGGAATCAGGGTACACCCCACATTGTTTCTATAATGTACAACACCCCCTCCCCCCTCCACTTTTGACGGAATTCGTCAGAAATAGACGGTGGTTGACCAAAAAAATTGACTAAAATGTCCCTCTCATTGTCTTCATCTTTTCTCTCACACCCCCCCGGCAGGCTGCCACCGCCTCCGCTCCCCTCCCCCTCCTCGCTATTCGCTCCCCCCTCCCCGCCGCCGCTCTCGGCCACCGCCCCTACTCCTCTCTCCCCTGCTTGTCGTCGCTGCTCGCCGTTGTTAGTGCGCCATCGCCCCTACTCCTCTCTCCCCTGCTTGTCGCGGCTGCTGCTGATGCGGGGGAACGGTTCCGGGGGGAGGGGGTGGCAATGACGGAGGAGGGGAAGCGAGCGACGAGGAAGGGGACAGTGGCGGGGGAGGGAGGAGCGGGGGCGGAGGCGGTGGCGGGGAGCGGCGGCGGCGGCAGCCTCCTGCCCGCACGCGGGGGGTGGGGGTGGTAGGAGGAAAGAGGAAGAAGACAATGAGAGAAATTTTGGTCAAAAAAATGGGTTAAAGCAGTTAACTGTCAATTTCTGACTGATTCCGTCAAAAGTGGAGATGTTGTACATTATGGAAACACTGTGGGATGCACCCTGAAATATGGTAAATAAAGTGGGAGGTAAGTCATAATATATTTTTATGTGAAAATATAAATGAAATAAAATAATAAAATCCCTGAAAACGCACCAATTGTGGTTTTTTTATATAGCCACCCAAAATTAATTACACCGGTTTTGGAGGGGTTTTGAGCCGACCAAAACCGGCGTCTCAAAAAAATTAACAAGCAAAAGGTTTTCATAAACGGACGGTTCAAAAACACCCTAAAACCGGTGAAAACACCCTTACCAAGGAGACCCTAGGAGGATTGTGGAAAAAATTATCCAACTATCCTTCGTATCAATTATGATTTGAAAAAAATAAAGAATTAAATGACAATTATATCTTTCTCCACAAGCAAATAAAATATTATTTTTAAACTTTTCCTCTCCCTACTTTCGTTCATTCAAACAAGTGGAAAAAAACCCTTTACTTTCATTTTACTCTCCTCCATTTTCTTTTCCCTCAAATTTTTATTTTTCTCCTAAAAAAAAAGTTTTCAAACACAGTGTTAAGGATTCAGTTCTCCTTCCATTTTTTTTTTCCAAAAGGAAAGGAAAATTAGTGGGAATTATAATTTCCAATGAAAAGGAAGGAGCAAGGAATTGATTTCCTTTCCTTTCCCGAAATGCAAGATCCAACTAATGGGCCCTACGCTACAAAATCTGGCAAAAATATCACCTTTAAGGCAGAAATGGGGGCTGCACGAAATGTGGTCGGGGGCCAGCCTTGCGGCAGCGGATGCTGTTGCTTCTTCTGCTCGGGCCCGGCTCGGGATTGATTGTCGGGGGTCGCGGGAGACTTGTTTGTCGAGGATGCACATGGGATGGGAGGGGTGGCGGCGGTGGTCGACGGTTCGCTCGACCGGACAGGGGATCGCGATTGGGTTGTCGGGTCGGGACCGGACGAAGATGGTGGTAGTGGGGATGTTAAATTGTGGAAGGAGGAGAGAAAATCATAGGTCTATTCTATCTATTCTAGCAGTTGGCGGGGGTTGGCATATCTAATTAATTCAAACTAAAATAATCTCTCCCATTATAAATTCTTTTTTTAGATGTTGTTTTAGCGACGCCTAAAGACGTCGCTAAAACGACAAATTTCGTCGCTAAAAATATTTAGAGACGAAATTACCGACGTTTAGAGCTGGTCGCAGAAATGTAAGTCGCTGATCTACAAAACGTCGCCAAACGTCGCAAGTACCGACGTTTACCGACGTATAAGTACGTCGGTATATTACCGACGTCTACCGTCGTGTCGTCGGTGTATTAGCGACGTGCTTGACGTCGCTACGCGTCGGTAACTTTACCGACGATTATCGTCGTGTCGTCGGTGGTTTAGTGACGTGTTCAAAGTCGCTACACGTCGGTAAGATTCTGGAAATTCCTGGGATGATTACCGATGTGCACCGACATTTACCGACGTTCTCCGACGTATAAGGACGTCGGTAAACGTCGGTACCCTAAAAAATATTGCAGATTTACCGACGTTTACCGACGCAAACTTACGTCGGTGGACGTCGGTAAACGTCGCTAAATCTGCAAAAAAATTAAAAAAATAAAAAAAATAAAAAAATAAAATACAGAATGTCTATTTCTTCCTGCAGTTTAAAAAGATAACCATTTCTCACTGTAGAATAGGATCCAAACAATCACAGAATGTCCATTTCTCACTGTACACAGGTTTCAGTCCCTATAAACAAGTCTACAACAATCACACAATGTCCAGTTCTCAGAATGTCCATTTCTCACTGTACACAGGTTTCAGTCCCTATAACCAAGTCTACAACAATCACACAACAACAAGTATCCAAATAACCAAGTCTACACCAAATAACAAAGTCTACAACCAAATAACCAAAGTCTACACACAACCAACAAATGGAATAGGATCAAAACATCCAAATCTACACAACCAACAAATATCCAAGTCACAAACAAAGAATGAAACAAACACAAAAAAACAGTCCTAACTAGGACTACTAGGAATCTGGTGCAGGAGGGGCACCGCCGCGACGAAGGGATAAGAACAACTCATACTCCTCAAGTAAAATCGATACCGATGGAGCAGGCAGTGACGTCGGTGGAGTCGGTGTCGAAGAAGAAGGCGGTGGAGGCGGCAGAGTCGACGACGATGAAGGCGCACCCGGAGGACCAGCACGCTCCAACGCTGTAAGTCGCTGGTGGTATGAATCCATGATAGATAACATTCTATCACTGCTCTGGACCATCGAATCCTGCGCCAATCTCATCCTCTCGGCCATGGTCAACTGTCCTGTCTGCAGCTCCATCACCGTGCGCTCTAACCCTCCAACGGTGCGCTCTGTCCTCTCAGTCGTCTCCCTGAGGTCCATAATGCCGCGGTCGAGTGCATCCAATCGTGCTAGCAGCGCAGGATCGTCCGTAGGGTGCTGAGACTGCTCCTTGATCCGTCGTAGCAGGTCGTCACGGAGAGACTCCATCATCTGGTGGACTCGGGCAGACTCCTGGGACGGCTGTGGACCATGCACACTAGCAGGAGATGTCCTAGAGGACTGGGTCGCAACTAGGGCGCCATAGGATCCCGTACCGTAGTACGTATCCCTACTGGGTCCCAATCCTCCTTGATCCCTCTAATATAATTGGAAGACAACAAGTAATTTATTGCCTATGCTTGATTTCCAACTGTTGGTCCATCATTTGGATTTAATTGGAAGATAAAAGTAATTTCTTGCCTAAGGCCTCGTTTGGTTCGCATAATTATGGAGTTTGGGAAAGAAAAGTCATTAATTTGCTATGTTTTGGTGTCACGAGGAAAGGATAGTGATTCCCAATGGAAAGAAAATTAGGAGGAAAATTGGTTCCATCCATCCAAGCAAGGATTCACTTTCCCACCTTTAAGTATTCACCTTCCGTTCAAACACCAGAAGAAAAAAAATGATAAAAATTGTAATTTTTCAAAGGAAAAGAACCACCAAGGATTTGATTTCCTTTCCTTTCCATGAAGGCATCTTGATTCTTGGGCAAGTAAAGTTTGTTGGTACTAGTCCCCAACATAAAGAACTAAGTACTAGGGTTGAGTGGGTCGGAGTGTGGGTGTGTTTGCTCCTTCGATTAATGGGGCAGGATGATGTCCAAATAAAGGGAAGCCAATATGTAGTTTAGATTACTCCAAAAAAAAATTATTCCAAAATTCTTCATTCTTCATTGCAACTCTCGCAGCTTAGTTAGCCTCTAGTAAACTTTGCAAAATCTGATCCGACATCTAGAGAACTGCTTAATATTGTTTTAATATACTAAAGTAACAAAACCTAAGAGTTTTAAAATCATAATTAAGCATCCTATATGAAACAAATCATTCATAATCAATTTTCATCACTGAATCTGAACTCTCTACAGCCAGATAGCACAAGCAAAATATTATCGTACCTAAGCTGTACCGAAAAAAGAAAAGCTAGGGTTAGGGTTTACCTCAGAGGAGGAGGACGGCAGAGGAGGGGACGGCTCTCGACGACGGAAGAGGGATGGAGGAGAGGGCAGGCAGCGAAGGGGCAGAGGTGCTCTCGACCACGGAAGAGGCGGCGGAGGAGAACTTAATTTCGAAATGAAATTTGAAAGAGAGAGAGAGATGGGTCGGGAATGGGGGGAAAAGAAAATTCTGAATCGTTATAGTAAAAACTTAGCGACGTCGGTTAAAGACGTCGCTAAGCGTCGCTAACGTTAGTGATATTAACGACGTCTTAGTCAATACGTCGGTAAGCGTCGCTATATTAGCGACATTCACCGACATATCCGTGACTTACATTTTTTAATAAAAAAACATAGTCGCCATACGTCGCCGAACGTCGCTGATAGTGATGTCTTGCGACGTCCTGATATTACGTCGCTAATTTATTAAAATTAAGCGACGTTTTTGTCTAGCGTCGCTAATTACGTCGCTAAATTGAGTTATTTTAGTAGTGCAACATGCGCCTTCCGGGGTCCCCAGTTGTTACCACTAGGCCACAACCCAGGGACAATTCCTATTAACTGGCTTATAAAAATTATTTTTCAGATATTGTTGAAAATTTATTTAAATATATTTGAATTAAGATGTACTATATATATGTTTATATTTTAATTAGAATTTGTTATATATTTGTTTATATTTTAATTATAATTTTTTAATAGAAGGTTGCCTAGTAATAGCTCAAGATAGAACCATCCAAGTCGTTTGTACCTCAACCAATTAATTAAAAAATTATAATTTTAAAATTAATTTTTCTTTCCTTTTCTTCCACACTAGCGGCCGGACACACACATTGTGTGTGCAACTCACTTTTGTATTTTGACAAATTATATAAGATATGCACACATAATGCATGTGTGGCATGTTTTTTTAATTTTGTTAAAAATATTGATGCATAGATGCTTAATTTGAAAATCAATCTCGTGAAAAAAAAAGAATTGAATATCTTTTAGCCAAAACAAACTCAAATGTTATGTTATTTAAATTCTATTTTTTTAATTCAAAATATAATATTTAGATTGACCTTAGTCAAGCGTTAAATTATTATTTTTATAAATTAAAATATATATAATATTTAGATTTTAATTCGGTCGTCGTGGGATTTGCTCCGTGAAGTTGTTTGAATAGTATCAAATCTTGTACTTAAATTTCTAATTTCTAGATAGGTTAGAATGGGCTAGATTTATTAATTTTAATGATTTTTGTAGATTACCTTGATAAGATTTGGATATTAATCTAGATTACAATAGAAAATTTTGAAAATATTTGAAGATAATCTATTTTTAACTCTTAAAATTTATGTTTAAATCCTGCTATGACTATTTATGTTTAAATCCTACTACGACTTTACACTTTAATGTTTAAATCCTACTACGACTTGACACTTTAATTAAATGTTAAATGCGAATATATTGTCATATTGGAATAATAATCTCCACCATATCTATTTGAAACAAAAGATTTGATATTATCATATTTGAATTATATATTTGTATAGATAATAACAAAAGTAAAATATTATTATTTATAGATTTGGGTTTTAGTAAAAAATGAAAATGATTAGTTGACACAATTCAAATGTTTATTTGTATTTATTTTATTCACATCCGTTCTTCCACCAAATACAATTACTACTTTAATTTCAGAAAAAAAATTTGTATGAATATGTACGTTAAGTGATAATAAATGATAATTTAAGCAAAGATGTATATAATCTAAATATCCATGGTATTTGGATTATATGATTGTATAGATGAATAGGAAACAAATTTTAGGTCATTTTCCTATTATATCTTATTCTATTTAAATCAGTGCCAAGCTAATTAATTTAAATAGTTTAAATTAATGCCAAGATAATTATTTTTTTTTAATTTGGCATTAATATCCTTTATTTAAATAAATGATATACTTTTTTTTAATTTTCATGGCATACTTCCTGCATACTAACAATTAATAAATAACAATTTTCATGGCAATCTTCGTGCAGACTAACAATTAATAAAATATCAAGCATCCGATGTTGTTATCTTAAAAAGAAAGAACGTGAGAATGATACAAAATCCTAACAGTACTTTTACAGAACATCAGTTCTCTCAGGAATTCATGAGGCATGGTGGTGTTAAAGGTTAGGGTTCCAGTTATGGCATAGCCAGGGAAATATATGATTTTTGTTGGAGTTTTGGTTTTTCCTTTAGAAAACTTTAGTCCCACATCGGAAAAAACAAAGAGTTTGTATCTCTATATATTAGCTTTGCTATTATTGGAGATGCACATGTAGTGTGGAGGTGCACATGGGTTTGCCATGTGGGGTTATTTTTCTAATGGGAAAAAGACAAAAATCAACAATTAAAGCATTCATGTTTTTTGCTCTTGGGAAATTTATTTCCATAGGAGCTAAGCCCCGGGCTTAGCGACTCGGACTCGGACTCGGACTCGGACTCGGGCTTATGGGCTCATGAGGCGTAATGTGGCATTTTGTTGGCGCACTTTGCACTTTGTGGTTTTTACCACGTCCCTAACTTTGTGACAACCGAACAGTTGCTGCAGGGCCTATATAAGGCATCCTCTCTCTCTCAAGGCTGGTGATATAGAATATACAAGTAAGAGAAGCCACCACAGAAGGTTTAAGAAGTATTTTTTAGCACAAGTAAACAGAGAATTCAGAAGTGTTCCTTAACACAGTTCTGATTCCAGCAGCCTTCGAGAGAGAGAGGAAAGGCGCCGCACCAGCGTTGCTTTTTGCACGGGAGTTCGTGTCCATCCGAGGAGTCAGAAGAGCAGGAGTGTTCCAAGTTCTCCGACGAACTTGCTGGTTCCTGGAAGCTGTTCGTGTAGGGCGAACAAAGCTTTGAGCAACGGTGATCATTCACCCCAGCAGGCCATCTTCCACCTTTCGCCTGTCATCTTCTTCGCTGCTGTGATTACGAAATCTTTTTAGATTCTCGTATATCATACATTGCTGTGGATTACGAAATCTTTTTAGATTCTCGTAATACTTTAAACGAGATCTTTTTAGATCTTCGTTTTACTCGCGCAACCTTCCTAGAAGTGTTGCATTGGAACATTGTTTTTATAATTGTTTCATCTTCTCAGTTTTCCATCAAAAAATTATGCCCCGGCACTAACAATCTCAAAGCTTTATTGCTACGATGGAAAACATTAATGCTTCACTCCTCAATACTGGCTTTTGTAAGTTAGAAAAATTTGATGGAGAGCATTATCAAGTCTGGAAGAGGAAGGTTTATCTCACTCTTCAACTCAGAGACGTTGATCACGTCCTTCTTGAAGAGGAACCTACTGTTCTAGATACTGGGTCTGCTGCCGCAATCACTGCGGCTACTAAACTTCAGGCCAAGTGGAGAAGGGAGAATAGCATTTGCAGGTTGCTTATCCTGAATGCTATGGAGGATTCCCTAGCAGAATCCTATAGTAAGAAACCAATTGCCAGAGACATATGGGAGTCTCTGGAGAAACTGTACGAAGAAAACAAGAACAGGAGCAAGATATTTGTGGTTGAAAAATATCACAAATGGCTCTTTGAGGACGAGAAGTCTATGTTGCCGCAGGTAAAAGAATTTCTGAAGTTGCGACAGAAGTTGGAAGACGAGGCGATGTCCCTCCCCGACAAGTTTGTTGTTGGAGGGATTGTCTCAAAGCTCCCTGCTGGGTGGAGTAAGTTCTATGCAAACATGCATAGGAAGAAGCTTGAGATCAGCCTTGAAGATCTCTTGCAGGAAATCTATGTTGAGGACCAAATGCGGGCTCAACTCAAGGTGGACGCACTGTCCAAGTAATTGGCTAACGCCAATCTGGTTCATACCAAGAAACCAAGGGGAAAGCAGGCGGCTTCCCACAGCAAGAAGAAGGACCCTAACAATCTGAACGTGAAGGGGACTTCCTTCAAGCGAAAGAAGGCAAAGTCTCAGATGCCTTGTTTCAAGTGTGGCAAGAAGGGCCACTTCAAAAGTGAATACAAAGCAAAGACCAAGCAATCAGAGCAAGGAGAGCCTAGTAAGGTATCTATGATCACTGATGTTGTTGCTATGATTGTGCAGGTTGATGCGGTAAGGACTGACTCTAACTGGTGGGTAGACACTGGAGCCTCCTGCCATGTCTGCTCCAGTAAGGAGTGGTTCACCACCTACACCCCTACTTCTGAAGTGGTTATGATGGCGAACCAGGCACAAGCTGAAGTGCTCGGGATCGGGACGGTGGTGTTGAAGATGACTTCGGAGAAGTCTTTGACGCTTCACGGCGTGAAGCACGTACCTGCTATCGCCAAGAACCTGATCTCAAGAGACCTACACTGCAACGCAGGCCTCAGAATGGACATCAATGCTGGCCAGATGGTGATGTCTATCAAGGAAACATATTTCGGGAAAGTTTTTTATACCGAAGGAATATTCAAAATTCAGCTTGTAAATCAGTCCAATGTAATTAATGTGATTAATAAAATCACTCATTCTGCTTATACTCTTGAGTTGTGGCATAATAGGCTAGGACATGTTCATTGTAAACGAATAAACAGAATGTCTAGTCTAGGACTTATCTCCAAGTGTGGGGGTAAGGTAGAGAAATGTGAAGTTTGTGCTCAAACAAAGATCACAAGGAAACCCTTTCCTCGGGTTAATCGAAGTACAGATCTTCTGGAGTTGGTACACTCCGATATCTGTGACTTCAAACAGTTCTCTACAAAGGCCGGGATGAAGTATTTCATAACCTTCATCGATGACTTCTCAAAGTATGCGTTCGTCTACTTGCTGAAGGCTAAAGACGAAGCATTCGAGAAGTTCAAGGAGTTCAGAACCGAAGCTGAGCGGCTGACTGGACAACAACTCAAAAGGATAAGAAGTGATCGAGGTGGGGAGTACAGGTCTCATAAATTCGTATCATTCTGCAAAGAACATGGAATTGTCAATGAGACTACGGCTTCGTACCCTCCTCAATCAAACGGAGTAGAAGAGAGGAAGAACAGAACGTTAACAGAAATGATTAACTCAATGTTGTTGACTGCTGGTCTTCCTAAGTGCTACTGGGAAGAAGCTGCATTGACGGCCACTTTTATTCTAAATAGAGTGCCTCATGCAACTTCAGACGTTACTCCTCATGAACTCTGGTTCAAGGTCAGACCTAACTTGAATGTCATTCGAGTGTGGGGGTGTCTGGCATATGTCAAGCTTCCAGATATGAAGATTCAGAAGCTTGGGACAAGGACTACTAAGACGATCTTCTTGGGGTATGTCGAAAAGAGTGATGCTCGGAGATTTCTTGATATTGAGTCAAATCATATCATTGAATCTCGCGACGCAGAATATTTTGAAGACAAATTTGCAAGGCACAAGAATATTATTCTTACGAATGTACCGGAGAACAATGAGGGTGCACAGAAAGCTGAAGTCTTCAATGAAGATGTGGTCCAAAAAGATATTGTTGTTGAAACAATGATTGAACCAGAACAAGCTGAGCCGTCAGCTAAGCGTATGAGGAGGCCGAAGGATTTCGGAAGTGACTTTGTCACCTATCATGTGGAAGCTGATCCGTTTACCTATGATGAGACGATGAAGACCAGAGACGCAGTTTTCTGGAAGGAGGCGATTGACAATGAATTTGATTTTATCACCTCAAATAACACTTGGGTGTTGGTTGATCTTTCTGAAGGAGCAAAACCCATCGGATGCAAATGGATCTTCAAGAAGAAGATGAAAGCAGACGGAACTATTGACAATTCAAGGCTAGGTTGGTAGCCAAGGGGTTTTCTCAGAAGCAAGAAATTGACTATTTTGATACGTATGCTCCAGTAGCCCGGATGACCACCATCAGAATGTTAATTGCTCTCGCAGCAATACATAAGATGATGATACATCAGATGGATGTGAATACGGCTTTCCTAAATGGTAAGCTGACCGAAGAGATTTACATGTAACAGCCAGAGGGATTTGTCATCAAGGGTCTTGAAGATAAAGTTTGCAAGTTGGTGAATTCTCTGTACGGTCTTAAACAAGCTCCCAAGATGTGGCATGAGAAATTTGACAAAGTTATAAGGTCAAATGGCTACATGGTCAGCGAGACGGACAAGTGTATTTACACGAAGTTCGCTGATGGAAGAGGTGTGATCGTTTGTCTGTACGTGGACGACATGCTTATCCTAGGTACGGATATGGGTTGTGTCACGGAGACAAAGAAATTCATCTCGAGCAAGTTCAGTATGAAGGACTTGGAGGAAGCTGATGTGATCTTAGAGATGAAGATCATCCGGACAGATACTGGACTAGCGCTGTCACAGTCTTATTATATTGAGAAAATGATCACTCGTTATGGTTTCGGGATCTTCCAGGGATCGATACGCCGTACATGTGTGATCTGAAGCTGAAGCGTAATTCAGGAGAAAGCGTCAGGCAGCTGGAGTATGCAAGCGTAATCGGAAGTTTGATGTATGCTACTAATGCCACAAGGCCTGACATAGCTTTCGCCGTGGGAATGCTGAGTCGTTTCACGAGCAACCCAGGTGCTGAACACTGGAAAGCTGTGAAACGGATTATGAGATATCTCAAGAAGACTCAGACATATGCACTGTACTACAGCGGAGATCCGCCGATAGTGGAAGGCTTCAGTGATGCCAGCTGGTACTCAGAGGTGGAGAGCGAGAGGTCCACAGGTGGATTCATTTTCACAATGGGTGGAGCTGCTATATCGTGGAAGTCGAAAAAGCAGACTATGCTCTCGCGGTCATCCATGGAATCTGAGTTCTTTGCACTTGATACCGTAGCCGAGGAAGCAGAATGGCTCGAAAGCTCATGTATGATCTTCCAGTGGTTGGGACACAAATACCGACGATACCGATATACTGCGACAATCAGGCGACTGCGACGGTAGCATCAAATGACCTCTTCAACAGGAAGAAAGGGACTGTGCGGTTGAAGCACAGGGCAGTACACGATCTTATCAAGAGACGTGTTATTGCAGTAATTGATGTTCGGAGTCAGGAGAACCTGGCGGATCCGTTCACCAAGGGCCTCAAGCGCCAGCTGGTCGATGACACAGCTTGTAAAATGGGCTTGAAGGCATTCTGATATTGTATTATTGTATTCCTACCATAAAGTTTTATGCTATTAGTTCAAAGATTTATCTACTAGGCATCTAACTTTTGGTTCAAGGGAGGACCACTAATCGGAAGAATATCAGGAACGGTGGTTACATGTTCTATTGGGCATGGAGAGGTTACGGACCTATAACCACTGTTGTCTAATGTTGTTTTTTGCGAAAAAACGGTTCCTGTGGAAAGGTTGGCTTAATTGCCTTAATGAGTTCTCAGACAGAGTGAATACCTGGTGTGCTTTACAGGAAACACGGTAGAGCAGCACTACAAGGAGTGAAACTCCATGCTACAGTGGGGTGACTCCACAATGAGATTCCTATATGTGGGATGCTGCCCAAGAATAGGATAAAGCCTCAGCTTTGTAGGCCAAGTCACAGCGGCGTAGCACCGTAAATAGGCAGTTAGCCTAATGCTGTATGTTAAAATAAAGAGGGGTGTAGTCAGCACTACAAAGAGGAGGAGTTCCTCATGTTACTGTGGCACGACACCACAATGAGGTACCCGGTTAGGGATAAAGCCTCGGCCTTGCAAGCCATGTCGTTGCGGCGTAACACCGCAAGGGAGCCTAAGGCTTCATGCTGGGTAGTTTGGCACTACAAAGAGGCAGTTGCCTCATGCTACAGTAGTATGACACTACAAAGGTTCCCAGATATGGGGTAATTCCCAGGAAGGGGTAATGCCTTGGCTTCGGGCCATGTCATAGCGGTGTAGCACCGCAAGGGACACTACCAAAATAACCAACTTTAGCGACGGCCACATCCGTCGCGAATTCGTCGGTAACATAAATTACCGACGGCATAGCGACGGATATTTGATGAAAATGGCCGTCGGGAAATATGTCGTCGCTAAAATTTGTCCGTCGCTAAGCCGTCGGACAAATGATTAACCGACGGACTAGCGACTGATTACCGACGGTTGCCTTTCAACGGATTAGCGACGGATTAGCGACTTGTTCCCGTCGGTTTACATGGCATATAATATTAAAATATCCGTCGCTAAGCCGTCGTAAATAGGTCGGTAAAAGCGTATCAGAGAGGTTCCTGATACGCAACATCGGTCGCTATTCCGTCGCCATCCCGTCGTTAACCTCGACGTTATAGCGACGGATTAGCGACGGGTAGGGCGTCGGCCTGGTTCTGGAAAGCTTCCATAATTCCAGAACCATGTCGACGGATAATGGGTCGCTAAGCCGTCGCTAGTCCGTCGTCATCCTCGACAGATTAGCGACGGATTAGCGACCCATTATCCGTCGCTAAGTCTCTGGAAACCTACCATATTTCCAGAACCATGTCGACGGATTTGCCGTTGCTAGGTAGTCGACATTCCGTCGCTAATATTAATTGTACCCAGTTAGCGACGGAAGTTCCGTCGCGAGTTGGTCGCTAGATCGTCGCTACCTGCAAATTTATTTCAGCCAGTTAGCGACGGATTGTCCGTCGCTCGTCCGTCGGTAACTGCAAATATTTATATAACCCAGTTAGCGATGGATTTTCCGTCGCTAGTAAGTCGCTGATCGGTCGCTAAAAAGATATATCCGTCGCTAATGAGTCGCTAGTCCGTCGCTAAATGCAACATTAATAAAAAAAATTACAGAAACATTCTATTTCCTTTTCGTAAATATTACACATATTCATAATATCCAATATCCAAACATCCATGTACGATCAACAAATATCCAAATATCCAAATTCATAATATCCAATATCAAACAGAAATATCCAAACATCTATGTACAAATATCCAAACACAAATACACAAATTCATAATATCCAAACATTCATGTACGCTTCCAAAATATCCAGAATTCAAAATCCAAAAACAGTACAAATATCCAAAAATAGTACAAATATCATTGAGATGGATCGCGTCGTCGTTCGGCTCTGCGGATGTACTCTTCCACCATGTACGCCGGCACCTGGGACAACACATGCTCTGGAAGCGTGCGGAGCTGCTTTGGCGACATCAAGTCCATGAGCCCAATGAGCGCAGTATCCGGTACCAGGCGGACCTCGGCAGAACGGTCAAATGAATAACGTCCAGGGTCGGAAGGACCGGCAACCGCACTAGACGGACCGGGAGCAGACGGATCTGGACCGGGAGCAGAAGAAGGACGCGGAAGGCGCTCCAGCACATCCGACATTAGACTCCGTATTTCCGACATATCGGAGGTGAGAGTCGCAAGCTGCGTCCTCATATCGTCCGACGGGGGCGCGGGAGGAGGCGGGGGCGGTGGATATCTCGGAGTCGCGCCCTGCAACGACGCCGCCAGGGAACCTACGCCGTAGACGCGCCCTTTATTAAAGCCGCCGACAGACTCTACGAACACGTCGTTGTAGCGAGCGGCCATAGAAGAGGGCGTCTGGGTGGGCGTCGTTTCGCCGACAACCTCGGCAGGGGGCTCAATCTGACTAAGGGCCTCACGATATGCAGCCTATCCAATGAATGTGTTTATACTATAAGTTTTCCTAAGTTATAATCTAAATCCTATGTTTCCCTAAGTTATAATTTGAATCCTACGTTCACCTAATTAAGTTAACAATAATTATATTTCTAATATAAATCTCATAAACGTAATTACTTACATCAGTCGCCTGGGCCCTCGCGTCGACGAAGCTCCCGTCTGCCCGCCTCTTGTGTGTATGCAGGAATACATCGTAGGCGGTGACCGACTCCGGCTCTCTCCCCTCCTTTACCGCCCGTTGTGCCTGCATACGAAATATACGTCGAATTTAATTAACTACGTATATTAATAGTACCGAATTTAATAGTGAAATGAATTTGCGGTATCTCACCAAATCTGCACGCGTCGCTGCGTGGGGCCTTGAACCTCCCGTATGCAGACCAGCGGCCTGTCTGCTCGCCTTCGCTTTCTCTGATTTCTCCCTGTACTGAGCAGTATTCATCTTATCCAACATCTGCTCGTAGTACTCCTCCCGGAGCCACTTCTTCCTCGAATGCGCCGTACGAACGTCGTACACCGCATCCCGTATCTTCTTCCCGGCGGCGGCTTTGTAGGCCTTGCGAATCAACTCCTCGCGATGGGGGGGCCACCAGAACGTCGTCTGACATACAAATTAAATTATCACGTAATTAAAAAATTAGTGGATTAAAGAATAATTAATAATTAACCAAAAGATATATATATACCTTCATCTCCTCGAGCCAGACGTACTGCATGTTCTGAGGCACCTCAGAAAAATTGAGGTAGGGGCCATGGTAGTTTTCCCGGATAATTTGCCCGAGTATTCGGGCAGCATCATACGGGAAAAATCTACAAAGAAGCAAAGACTGGATTATTAACTTGAATAAATGAAACAAATTTAATAAATTAACTT
Source organism: Iris pallida (assembly GCA_029216955.1). Taxonomy (NCBI): domain Eukaryota; kingdom Viridiplantae; phylum Streptophyta; class Magnoliopsida; order Asparagales; family Iridaceae; genus Iris; species Iris pallida. The sequence continues at coordinate 4,600,764 of JANAVB010039818.1, read as the reverse complement.
AAATTTACTTACGTATCACCCGCGGGCCATAGCTCTCGTCGGTTCTCGCCTATCGGCCTCTCTGGAGGCGTCGGAGGATCCGCGGGTCCGCGGATGTACTCACCGGTAGCAGGATGAAGCTGAATCCGGGGGTACTCCGGAGCCCACCCTGCAGTAACTGATGGTGTACCCGCTGGTGCATCCGGGGGCGGAACGGATCCGCTAGCGGATGGAGTCTCAGGCCTCGATGAAGATGAAGGTCCATGCGCAGAGATAGATCGACGGCGGGAAGAGTCTGTGGCCGGGCTCTCCAGGTCGGGATCGGAGGACTCTATATCCGGGGAATGTGGAAGGCGACCACGACCGCTACCACCACGACCGCTACCATCACGTCCACGGCCAGTGCCGCTACCACCACGACCGCTACCATCACGTCCACGGCCAGTGCCGCTACCACCATGCCCACCACGGCCAGTACCGCCACCACCAGCACCACTACCATCACGTCCACGGCCACTGCCAGCAGCACGAGTGGTAGTGACCATGACCTGTAAATAGAACACATAAATATAATTAACAATATAGAAGTATAAATGAATATAAAACTGAACTAAAATATATATACCAGCAGCAGGACGGCGAGTGCCGTCAAGACAATGAGAACTAAGAGTGCCATCTGTAAAAAGAAAATCATACAATAAGTAGATCGAACGACAAAAACATAAACTGAAATAAGAATGTGTCCGTCTAAACTAAATTCACTAAGTTAGTTGTAAGTGCTTCTAATATATACCGATATTTAATCTAATCATCGTTATCGTCCTCGTCCTCATCGTCATCGTCATCGTTCTCATCCTCATTCTCATCGTCGACTTCATCTATATCATCATCCTCATCGTCGACTTCATCTGTATCATCATCCTCATCCTCATCCTCTTCTTCTTCTTCTTCTTCTTCTTCTTCTTCTTCTTCTTCTTCTTCTTCAGGCTCAATACTTGGGACAAGACGCCTCTTTCTCCCCTGGTTGACAGCTAAGTCTTGTATATCAACCTCTTCCTCCCCTCTATTTTCCTCAGCATGAGGTATATCGACATCTTCCACGTCCATGGTATCCGACTGTTGTCCCATGTATTGGGGCTTCTCGATCTGGTCCTCTTGGTATGCTGGGTCTCCAACGTTGAATGTATTTCTAGATTTAATCTTGCATACTGCCCACCAGTCAAATCGATCTCTACGACGCCTTGGGTAGCTTGTATAGTAGACTTGAACAGCCTGACTTGCTATCGCAAACGTGTCGGACCCTCTATACCTCCTGCGATGATTTATATCGACGAATCCAAATTGTTTATCGATTCTCCAACCGATATTTGGTCTCGTATCGAACCACTCACATTTGAACATCACAATATGCATATCATATGGGGCACTATATTGTAAATCTACAATCTCCCGAAGCACTCCATAATAGTCAAAGTCCGGCTCGTCGTCATAGATGGTGCCACTTATGCAAACACCAGAATTCTTGGTATCGAAGCCGTCATTGAGAAATTCAGCATTTATAGCATGCTGAGTTGACTTAAACTTGAAGCCATTAACGACATAGCCTGACAAAGTCTTTGCATGCTTCTTCGGTCCCAATGCCAAATAACGAATGCTCTCATTTATGAGTGTTGTTTCAGGCAATAAAACCTGTAAACATGTATTGATAATTTAAATATTTTAGCTGCATATATTTTAATGGTAGCCGCATAACATATTATCTCAGTTACTTACGTATTTACGAAACCAGGACGGAAAGGTACAATCAACCTCTCTTTGAAGTCCCTCATCTGTAATATATGGTGTCCTCATTTTGACTTCACCTCTAAATACACTGTTAGAGAGAATAAAAATAAGTGTAGTCACTTAATTCACCAAATTAGAGATTATAACGAGGCGTAGTCACTTACTTCTCCAAATCTCTCACTTCTTGTATGTCATAATTTAACAAGACATATCGGTGAGCGGTATCATACTCATCGTCGGTCAACCACCGTTTCTTACTAGCCCCAATAGGCTTGCCCCTTAAATTGAATATACCTCCATCCTCAACGTCTTCTTCATTCCTTTGAGGTCTATTTCGATTTGTCTCGACATGAGTATCGAAATAAATGGAGCAGAAATTTGACACCTCCTCGATAAGATATGATTCGCATATCGAAGCCTCTATATGAGCCTTGTTGCCAACTTTCTTCTTTAGATGGTGTAGGTACCTAAAGAGACAAATTATCTTGAGAATTAACAATGAATTGTAAAATCCACTTAAATTTACTTAAATTATATTGATTTTTATTTACCTTTCAAAGGGGTACATCCATCGATAATGAACAGATGCACCGACACGGGCTTCGTATGCTAGATGAATCGGTAGATGCTCCATGCTGTCGAAAAAGCCCGGTGGAAATATTTTCTCTAACTTGCAGATTGTTAAGACAATCTTCTCCTCAAGTTGTACCATATGTTGCACCGTCAGCTTAGTTGAACAGATATCCCTGAAGAATGTAGACAGCTCGGCCAACGGAACCCATACAGCAGAAGGCAACAACTCTCTCAAAGCAATGGGCAGTAATCTTTCCATAAACACGTGGCAGTCGTGACTCTTCATTCCCGTTAGCTTGCGTTCATTGAGATCAACGCATCTAGACAAATTCGAAACATAGCCGTCGGGAAATCTTAAATTAGATATCCACTTGCAGATTATTAATCTATCTTCCTTGCTCAATGTGTATGGCGCTATAGGCTTACTTAATTGTCCACCAGCACCCCTTTGTATCAAGTTCAGATGAGGACGCTTGCATATCTCGGCTATGTCTTGTCTTGTTTTTGGATTGTCCTTCGTCTTTCCTTTAATATCCATGACGGTATTGAAGACATTATCGAACACGTTCTTTTCGATATGCATGACATCAAGATTATGCCTTATAAGATTATCTTTCCAATAAGGCAAGTCCCAGAAGATACTCCGTTTGGTCCAGTTATGGCTTTGTCCGAACCCCTCGACACGATGGTTCGATGGATCTTCCATTGCGGTGGGCAATTCCTTTACAGCTTCCCAAATATCGTATCCCGAAAATCTGGCAGGAGGTTGAGAAAATTCTTGTTTTCCATATCTGAACGCGTCCTTATTCTTTCTCCAAGGATGGGTCGCGGGCAGAAATTGACGGTGACAGTCAAAGAAAGAAGTTTTTCCTCCATGCCTAAGGCGGAACGCCTTACTATTTTCCATGCATATCGGACAAGACATGTTGCCGTGCGTACTCCATCCCGACAGCATACCGTATGCTGGAAAATCATTGATTGTCCACATGAGTGAAGCTCTCATCTGAAAGTTCTGTTTCCTGGAAATATCATAGGTCGTGACGCCGATCTCCCACAGCTGTTTCAGCTCATCCACCAACGGCTGTAAATATATATCGATGTTCTTCGTCGGATTTTTAGGACCGGGTATGATAGCTGTCAGAAACATATAAGGAGTCTTCATACACATCCATGGTGGCAGATTGTAAGGGGTAAGAATGACCGGCCAGCATGAGTACTGAGATCCCGACTGTCCGAAAGGGGCGAAGCCATCAGCACATAGCGCCAGGCGTACATTTCTAGGCTCTGCAGCAAAATCTGGATGACACAAATCAAAATGTTTCCACGCCTCTCCATCCGAAGGATGTGACAATTCTCCTTCGTCCTTTATGCGTTCTTCGCTGTGCCACGTTATGTGTTCTGCTGTATTTAGAGACATATACATCCTCTGCAAGCGCTTCGTGATCGACAAGTAATGCATATACTTGTAAGGACGTCGTTTTCTAGTCGACTTTCCTTTTCCCTGTACTGGCTTGTAACGATCCGCATTACAGAAGCTGCAACTTTCTGATACGCAATTCTCTTTGTAGTACAACATGCATCCGTTGCGACAACAATCTATCTTCTCATACCCCAGTCCCAGTTGTCGGACCATCATCTTTGACTTGTAGAAGTTTTTTGGTAGCTCTTTTGATTCCTTCGGTAACACCTCCTTGATTACTTCTGTGATCCGATTATAGCAAGCTTGTGGCAAGTTAAAATCAGACTTTATGTTCAACAACCGCATCGTCACTGACAGTGCGGAATGAGTCTCACAACCAGGATATAGAGAAGTATCTGCGTCCTGAAACATGTCATAGAACTCCTTCGCCTCGGGATTAGGATCCTCCGGATCAAAATTAGGCCCTGCCGCATCATACACCATATCTCGTGCAAGGTTCTGCAGATCTCCATAATCAACAGAGCATCCGTGGTCTTCGATGACATCCGTTGCAGCATTATCATCAAAAGCATAAGTAGCAGCTTCCGCAGCCTGTCTTTCCGAATATAGTTCACCTTGCGATGACCACAGGCCGTAATTACGTACGAAACCCTTACGGGTCAAATGATCTCTCACAGTCACCACTTCTTCGTAACGTCTATTGTGACATTTAACACATGGACACTTAATTTTGTTACCGTCCATGTACTGAGCTTTGCTCATTGCATAATTAAGAAATACTTCCACGCCTGCCTGAAAATCGTCACTCACACCAATTCTACTCTCGTGTTGCCGTTTGTACATCCATGTACGATCAACAAAATAACGACTCATCCTCAATTTGGATGTGAAAATCTGTATCGTAAGACAAACTAAACATAAGAATAGCCCGATACCGATACTCATAAATTTGGATTAGGGTTAGGATGTTAGATATAAGTGAACTAGGTGATGTAGAGTACAATATAGGGAACTGTGAATGGACTGAAAGTTGCACATGAGAAGGTTCAATGAAGGGCCCATAAATGGGTTCACATGATAAGTTAGTAAGAATCCACATCACTATACATACTCCCCCATCTCAGGAGTGTGTCTGGCTCCTATTTAGAACAGCACAGGTCACAACATGTCCAGAATAGCAAAACAGAGCTCTACAATGTATATCGGTATCGGACTATTCCTACGAGTATTGGTATCGGCGATATCAATACTCGTGTGAATAGGAGATTGTAATATAAGTCTAAGCTATCTAGCTAACATGTATACTTGCATTTACATTGTATCATAACTTGTATCTAGTTACCTTGCTAATCATGTATATACTCTTAACATATATGTGAAGACACTATACTAACATGTATTTAAATCAAGGTTCAAAGTATCGGTATCGGAATCGGTATCGGACTATATATTCCTACGAGTATTGGCATCGGTGATATCAATACTCGTGTGAATAGGAGATTGCAATATAAGTCTAAGCTATCTAGCTAACATGTATACTTGCATTTACATTGTATCATAACTTGTATCTAGTTACCTTGCTAATCATGTATATACTCTTAACATATATGTGAAGACACTATACTAACATGTATTTAAATCAAGGTTCAAAGTATCGGTATCGGAATCGGTATCGGACTATATATTCCTACGAGTATTGGCATCGGCGATATCAATACTCGTGTGAATAGAAGATTGCAATATAAGTCTAAGCTATCTAGCTAACATGTATACTTGCATTTACATTGTATCATAACTTGTATCTAGTTACCTTGCTAATCATGTATATACTCTTAACATATATGTGAAGATACTATACTAATATGTATTTAAATCAAGGTTCAAAGTATCGGTATCGGAATCGGTATCGGACTATATATTCCTACGAGTATTGGCATCGGCGATATCAATACTCGTGTGAATAGGAGATTGCAATATAAGTCTAAGCTATCTAGCTAACATGTATACTTGCATTTACATTGTATCATAACTTGTATCTAGTTACCTTGCAATATAAGTCTAAGCAATCTAGTATTGGTATCGGCGATATCGGTAGTATCGGCGGTATCGGATCGAAGTATCGGATTTTTTTGGTATTGGAAAACAAATAATTATTAATAAATTATTTACATTTAAAACATATAATTTATACATTTAGGCATAATTTAAGTGTTTTAAGTATTATTTCTTAGTAGTTTTGAAATTAAATGAAATTAAATTAAATGAAATAGTATTATTTCTTAGGATCGGGACATGCCAAACCGTATCCGTATCGGGGAATGCAACCCATTCCCCACCCCCCCGACCCCCCTGCCCCCATTCAACACCCCCCCCCGACCCCCCTGCCCTCTCCATTACCCACCCCCCCGACCCCCCTGCCCCCATTCCCACCCCCCCGACCCCCCTGCCCTCTCCACCCCCCACCCCCCCCCCGACCCCCCTGCCCCCATTCCCGACCCCCCCGACCCCCCTGCCCCCATTCAACACCCCCCCCGACCCCCCTGCCCTCTCCACCCCCCACCCCCCCGACCCCCCTGCCCCCATTCCCCCCCCCCCCGACCCCCGACCCTCATTCCCCACCCCCCCACCCCCTGCCCCCCATTACCCACACCCCACCGACCCCCTGGACCCCATTCACCACCCCCCCCCCCCCGCCCTCTCCACCCCCCGCGAAGCCGACCCCCCCCCCCCCCACTCCCCCCCCGGCCCCAAAACCCAAAATTAGAAAGAAGAGAGAGAGAGAGAGGAGAGAGAGAGAGAAGGGAGAGAGAGAGAGAGGAGATGATACCTGGTAGAGAGAGAGAGAGAGAGCCTGCGATAGAGAGAGAGAGAGCCTGCGCGCGAGAGAGAGAGAGCCGCGAGAGAGAGAGAGAGAGTTTTGAGGGGAATGAAAAATTCCCTCCCGTTGGTTCAATTTAAGTTAGGGCACAGAACCTAGCGACGGAATAGCGACGGAATAAATTAGTCGCTACACCGTCGCCAATTAAAAGGTCTTTTTCGACGGATATATCCGTCGCCAGTTAGTCGCTAAAGTTCCCGCCAATGTTTTAAAGATTTTACCGCCAACATTTGCGACGAATAAGCGACGAAAAGATTCCGTCGCTAACGTTCGTCGACTTAGCGACGGAAAATCGACAAATTTTTACATTTAAAATTGGAAAAAATTATGTTATGTTGTCTGTCGCTAATTCGTCGCTAAGATGTCGGAAACTGGTCGCTATTAGCGACGGAATACGTCCGTCGCTAAACTTCCGTCGGTAAAGTGTGGTATTTTAGTAGTGGGAAGCGCAAAGCGCTTCATGCCATATCTCTTTATAATGAACTCACCTATAGTGTATGAAAAAAGAGATATCAGGCCGTCTCTTGAGGGTAAACTTGTAGACGCCCAAAATTATACACTGAAACTAGGCTGGCACAGGACCTTTAATGTGTAGCCAGAAGTACATGTAACTACATTATGTGAGTGAAAAAAATTTCAGCTATGATGCAGAATTCAAGGCTTAGTCCATTCTTGTATTATAGTCTGATTTTTGAGCCATGCGGGAAGATTCAAGTCGTCAGCGACATCTCTCCTAATGCATGATGGACAGTTACTGTGGGGAACACTTATACCCATATATAGAGATATGTGGGGGATTGTTGGAGTTTTGGTTTTTCCTTTAGAAAACTTTAGTCCCACATCGGAAAAAACAAAGAGTTTGTATCTCTATATATTAGCTTTGCTATTATTGGAGATGCACATGTGGTGTGGAGGTGCACATGGGTTTGCCATGTGGGGTTATTTTTCTAATGGAAAAAAGACTAAAATCAACAATTAAAGCATTCATGCTTTTTGCTCTTGAGAAATTATTGTCATAGGAGCTAAGCCCCGTAGGGACTTAGCGACTCGGACTCGAACTCGGACTCGGACTCGGACTAGGGCTCATGGGCTCATGAGGCATAATGTGGCATTTTGTTGGCGCACTTTGTACTTAGCACGTCAGCATCGTCGCTAGGCGCATAGTGCGCTTTAGTTGCGCTCATTGTGCGAGCCACTTGTGCTGCCACGTTGCGCAAGCCCAGTTGTGCTGCTCAGTTGCGCATGTCAGATTGCGCTACCCAGTTGTGCGCCCAGGCTGCGCTCAGGTTGCGCTTGGGTGCGTTGGGTTGCGCTGGGTTGTGCTGGGTTGTGCTGGGTTGCGCTGGGTTGCGCGGGTTTTTCGGGTTGCGCAGGCGCGCTGGATGCGCCGTGTGCGCAGTGCGTGCAGTGCACAGTTCAGTATGCACTCTGTCGCACAGAGTGCATGGAGCGCGAGGTGTGCGCAGTTGGCACAACTTACAGCAGAACGTGCGTTTGCATGTTTTGGGCGGTTGCTACATGTTCGGGATAGTTTTTACCACGTCCCTTACTTTGTGGCAACCGAACAGTTGCTGCAGGGCCTATATAAGGCATTCTCTCTCTCTTTCAAGGCTGGTGATATAGAATATACAAGTAAGAGAAGCCACCACAGAAGGTTTACGAAGTGTTTTTTTAGCACAAGTAAACAGATACTTCAGAAGTGTTCTTTAACACAGTTCTGATTCCAGCAGCCTTCGAGAGAGAGAGGAAAGGCACCGCACCAGCGTTGCTTTTGCACGGGAGTTCGTGTCCATCCGAAGAGTCAGAAGAGCAGGAGTGTTCCAAGTTCTCCGACGAACTTGCTGGTTCCTGGAAGCTGTTCGTGTAGGGCGAATAAAGCTTTGAGCAACGATGATCATTCACCCCAGTAGGCCATCTTCCACCTTTCGTGATTACGAAATCTTTTTAGATTCTCGTATATCATACGTTGCTGTGGATTACGAAATCTTTTTAGATTCTCGTAATACTTTAAACGAGATCTTTTTAGATCTTCGTTTTACTCGCGCAACCTTCCTAGAAGTGTTGCGTTGGAACATTGTTTTTACAATTGTTTCATCTTCTCAGTTTTCTATCAAAAAATTGTGCCCCGGTACTAACAATTTTAGCATCTGCACTAGTCTGTGTGTATCCTATCTCATCTTATGCTAGATTCTTACATCTTAAATACTTGTAAGTGTTTATGCTTGTATGTAGACTTCTTCTTATTGATGAAGGTTTTAGTTTTGTTTTTATTTTAGGATAAACTGCATATAAATGATCCTTAATTCTCGTTCAAGCTTATGCTCATGTGTTTGGATCACATAACTTCCTCTAAATGACCCTCACTCTATTAAGTTTAATTAATTATAGATCATCTTATGCAATTCTTAAATGACATAATATTTTGATCACATTCTTACGAGAAGAGTTTCGTTTTGACATTCTTAAATGTTAAAGCTTACGGGCTGTTTGGAAGAAAGGGTTTTACTGTGATAAGCAACGTGAGGTACACAACTTTTGGTTCAAAGAAGCATTGGGATTCCGGCATCCTCACCCAGACTGTGGTCTGATTTTCCTATATGTGATGGTTGCAGAAAACAATATTGAGATCACTTCAAGTAGAAATAGTTTGGTAGATTAGGCTCTACATGGCACCCCTCAGATTTGGTGAGATCTAGTTGGCTTCTATAAGCTTGGTTTGATATGGAAGCTTCTGTTTTGAGGAGGTTAAAATAGTTAAAAAAGTTTTTTTTTGTGTAATGTTCTAAAACCTTCAAATCATATTCTTTGTGTCTATTGCATAGTTATAAAAATTGTAACGTTAATTATATATGAAAAATTTCGTAAATAACTTGTCATTGACATTTGTGAACATGATACCAAGATAAAATTGCGAATTCTTGACATGTTTCAGATTTATAAAATTGTTTTCTTTCTCCCTATTTCCAAGAGGGCTTATTCATCCATTAGAAGTTGCTGCATCTTTTTTTATGGAAGTTCATAGATGATAGATGTTTCTCTTTAAGATCTGATTAGTAGAATTTGTTAGTCCCGGGGCTTGATCAAAGATGGAAAAACAGATGCAATCGAGATCTGAGATGTCCCACAAAACTTTGCAGAGATCAAACTCAAGATCTACGATGGTACAAAAATCAAATAGCCAAATTACAATCTGAAGGAGGGAAAAAGAGAAGAGAATATCTCTCGTTCTTCCTTGCAAACGTGTTGCAATTGGACAGAACGAGTTACAATAAAACTAGAGAGAGATGAGAAGAAGAACAATGCTGGGGTGTCAAAACACCGTTGCTCAAAGCAAGATTCGCCCCACACGATCTGCTTCCAGGAACCAGCAAGTTTGAAGAACTTGTGGAACGCTCGATGTTACCTCTGTTCTGACTCCTCGGATGGACTTGCAATGGCGGCAGTAGCTCTCTATCTCTTTCTCCTTTTCTGACTTGTAATTTCGTAGTTATCACAAAGGAGGTCAGAAGAGAGTATTTATAGAGAGAGGGTGGAAACCCTAGCCACCTCTTCAGTTATGGAAAGATTGAATCAAATCCCAAAAGATAGCAACGAGATTTAATTCAAATCCCACGAAATTAATTCAAATCCCACAAAGATAGGATCTGAATTAATTTAAATCCCACAAAGATAGGATCTGATTTAATCGCATTGATTCAGCCTTTCCATAATTGATTTGTAATCTGTACAGTCAGTGGATCCCTCCATACGGCAGCAGCAGCAGCCTGGCCGCATGAGCCTAATGGCCGTATGGACCGCGTGAGCCGCATGGACCGCATGGACCGCATGAGCCGCATGGACCGCATGGACCACATGTGCCGCATGAGCCGCATGGACCGCATGTGCCGCATGAGCCGCATGAGCCGCATGTGCTGCATGAGTCGCATGGTCGCATGAGCCGCATGAGCCGCATGGCCGCATGGCCGCATATGAGCCGCATGTCGCATAAGACCGCATGGCCGCATATGAGCCGCATAAAGACTGCATGACTGCTGTCGTGCTAAGTGCAAAGTGCGCCAATAAAATGCCACATTGCGCCTCATGAGCCCATGAGCCCGCGTCCGAGTCGCTAAGCCCCTTTGGGGCTTAGCTCCAAATGGAATTAATCCAAGAGAATGACAAAAGCATTAATGCTTAATCCTTGGGGCCTTATTCTTACCTTCTTATAAAATTACCCACATGGTTTCCTCCTTAGGGTCACCACCCCATGTGCATCTCTCAACAACACACCCAAGTATATATGTTGAGATAACTCATGGTGCATTTCCGATGTGGGACTAAAATTTACAAGGCATGTTGAGAGCAAGCTCTCTCCATATAAAGAAAGCACCAACAATCTCCCACATATCACAACATATATATGTGTCCAGGGTTGAGCGTTCCCCACAGTAACTGTCCATTTTGCATTCGGATAGATGTCGCTGACGACTTGAATCTTCCCGCATGGGTTAAATAACAATGTGATACAAGAATGGACTATGCCTTGAATTCTGTACCACGATTTTAATTCTTCCCACTCACAAAGTGTAGTTACGTGTGCTTCTGGCTGCACATTAAAGGCCCTGTGCCAGCCTGGTTTCAGTGTATAATTTTAGGCGTCTACAAGTTTACCCTCAAGAGACGGCCTGATATCTCTTTCCATACACTATAGGTGAGTTCTTTATTAAAGAGACATGGCATGAAACCTTGCGCTTCCTTGCGGTGCTACGCCGCTATGACATGGCCTGAAGCCGAGGCATTACCCCTACCTGGGAACCTCATCGTAGTGTCATACTACTGTAGCATGAGGTCACAAGCCTCTTTGTAGTGCCAAACTACCCAGCATGAAGCCTAAGGCTTCCTTGCGGTGTTACGTCGCAACGACATGGCTTGCAATGCCGAGGCTTTACCCCTACCTGGGTACCTTATCGTGGTGTCGTGCCACTGTAACATGGGACCATCCTCCCCTTTGTAGTGCTGTCTACAACTCTTTAATTACGTCATACAGCATTAGGCTACCTGCCTATTTGCGGTGCTACGCTGCTATGACTTGGCTTGCAAAGCCGAGGCATTACCCCTACCTGGGAACCTCATGGTGGAGTCACCCCACTGTAGCATGGAGTTTCACTCCTTGTAGTGCTGCTCTACCGTGCTTCCTGTAAAGCACACCAGACATTCACTCTGCCTGAGAACTCATTAAGGCGTTTAAGCCAACCTTCCACAGGATCTGTTTTTCTACAGAAAAATACATAGTAGACAACAGTGGTTATGGGTCCGTATCCCTTCCATGTTCCATAGAACAAGTACCCACCGTTACCTGATAGTTTTCCAGTCAGTGATCCTCCTTTGAACCAAAAGTTAGATGCCTAGTAGATTTCTCTTTGAACTAATAGCAAAAAACTTTTATGGTAGGATTACAAAGACACACTATCAGAATGCCTTCAAGCCCATTTTACAAGCTGTGTCATCGACCAACTGGCGCTTGAGGCCCTTTGTGAATGGATCTGCCAGGTTTTCCTGACTCCGAACATCAACCACTGCAATTACACCTCTTTTGATAAGATCGTGTACTGCCCTGTGCTTCAACCGCACAGTCCTCTTCTTCCCGTTGAAGAGGTCATTTGATGCTACCGCCGCAGTTGTCTAGTTGTCACAGTATATCGGTATTGCCGGTATCTGAGCTCCAACCACTGGAAGATCATACATGAGCTCCCGAAGCCATTCTGCTTCATCTGCTGCAGTTTCGAGTGCATAGAATTCAGATTCCATGGAGGAACGAGAGAGTATTGTCTGCTTCTTCGACTTCCACGATATAGCAGCTCCACCCAAGGAAAAAATATATCCACCTGTGGATCTCTTGCTTTCCACTTCTGAACACCAGCTAGCATCACTGAAGCCTTCCACTACTGTCGGATACCCGTTGTAGTGCAGTACATATGTCTGAGTCTTCTTGAGATATCTCATCACTCGCTTCACAGCTTTCCAGTGCTCAACCCCTGGGTAGCTTGTGAACCGACTCAGCACTCCCACGGCGAAAGCTATGTCAGGCCTTGTGGCAGTAGTTGCGTACATCAAACTTTCGATAACACTAGACTACTCCAGCTGCCTGACGCTTTCTCTCGAGTTTGGCTTCAGCTTCTGATCACACCTGTATGGCGTATCGATCCCTGGAAGATCCTTATACCCATAGCGTGTGAGCATCTTCTCAATGTAGCTAGTGAGATTGTGACAGTGCTACTCCAGTGTCTGTCCGGATGATCTTTATGCCCAAGATGACATCTGCATCCCCTAAGTCCTTCATACTGAACTTGGTTGAGAGAAACTTCTTTGTCTCTGTGACACAGCCTATATCCGTACCTAGGATTAGCATGTCGTCCATGTACAGACAAACGATGACTCCTCTTCCATCAGCGAACTTTGTGTAAACACATTTGTCCGTCTCGCTGACTCTGTAGCCGTTTGACCTAATAACTTTGTCAAACTTCTCATGCCACATCTTGGGAGCTTGCTTCAAACCATATAATGATTTTACCAACTTGTAGACTTTGTCTTCAAGACCTTTGACGACAAATCCATCTGGCTGTTGTATGTAAATCTCTTCGGTCAGCTCCCCATTCAGGAATGCTGTCTTTACATCCATCTGATGTATCATCAACTTATGTATAGCTGCTAGAGCGATTAACATCCTGATGATGGTCATCCGAGCTACTGGAGCGTACGTGTCAAAGTAGTCTATCCCCTGTTTCTGAGATAATCCCTTGGCGACCAGCCTGGCCTTGAACTTGTCAATAGTTCCATCTGCCTTCATCTTCTTCTTGAAGATCCATTTACATCCGATGGGCTTTTCTACTTCAGGTAGATCTACCAACACCCATGTGTTATTGGAGGTGATAGAGTCAAACTCGTCATTCACTGCCTCCTTCCAGAAGATAGCATCTCTGGTCTTCATCGTCTCATCATAGGTAAGCGGATCTGCTTCCACATGATAGGTGACAAAGTCATCTCCGAAATCTTTCGGTCTCCTCGCTCGCTTAGGTGACGGCTCTGCGAGTTATGGTACAAGATTTGTTTCATCAACAACAGTTTCTTCTTGGACTACTGGCTCATATGAGATTTTAGTCTCATTTGCACCTACATCATTTTCGGAATGTCCGAAAGAACAATGTTTTTGTCTTTTGCAAACTTGTCTTCAAAGTATTCAGCATCGCGAGATTCGATGATATGATTTGAATCAATATCAAGAAATCTCCGAGCATCACTCTTCTCGGCATACCCCAAGAAGATCGCCTTCGTAGTCCTTGTCCCCAGCTTCTGAATCTTCAGATCTGGAAGCTTTACATACGCCAGACACCCCCACACTCGAATGACATTCAAGTTTGGTCTGACTTTGAACCAGAGTTCATGAGGAGTTACGTCCGAAGTTGCATATGGCACTCTATTCAGAATAAAAGTGGCCGTTAATGCAGCATCTCCCCAGTAGCATTTTGGAAGACCTGCAGTGAGCAGCATAGAATTCATCATTTCTGTTAACGCTCTGTTCTTCCTCTCCGCTACTCCGTTGGATTGAGGAGAATATGGAGCAGTAGTCTCGCATACGATTCCATGTTCTTTGCAGAACGATGCGAATTCATGAGACCTGTACTCCCCACCTCGATCACTTCTTAACCTCTTGAGTTGTTTGTTCAGTCTGCCGTTCAGCTTCGGCCCAGAACTCTCTGAACTTCTCGAAGGCTTCCTCTTTAGACTTGAGCAAGTAGACGAACGCGTATTTTGAGAAGTCGTCGATGAAGGTTATGAAATACTTCATCCCGGCCTTCGTGGAGAAATGTTTGAAGTCACAGATATCGGAGTGCACCAACTCCAGAAGATCTGTACTTCGATCGACCCGATGAAAGGGTTTCCTTGTGATCTTCGTCTGAGCACACACCTCACACTTCTCCACCTTACCCCCACATTTGGAGATAAGTCCTAGACTAGACATTTTGTTAATTCTTTTACAATGAACATGTCCTAGTCTATTATGCCACAACTCAAGAGAATAATCAGAAAATACAACTGCATTAATGTCTTCAAACTGGTTAACAAGCTAAATTTTAAACATTCCTTCGGTTTGATAAGCCTTCCCGAAGTATGTTCCTTTCTTGGACATCACCATCTGACCAGCATTGATGTCCATCCTCAAGCCTGCGTTGCAGAGCAGGCTCCCAGAGATCAGGTTCTTGGCAATCGCCGGAACATGCTTCACACCTTGAAGCGTCAGAGTGTTCCCCGAAGTGAGTTTCAGTTCCACGATCCCGATCTCTAGAACTTCAGCTTGGGCCTGGTTCGCCATGACAACCTTCTCAGATATCGGCTGGTACGTGACGAACCATTCCTTGCCTGAACAGACATGGCAAGTCGCTCCAGTGTCTATCCACCAGTCAGAGTCAACCACCACAGTTGTGACCTGTCCGATCATAGCAACAATGTTAGAAACTAATGAAACCTTATTAGGCTCACCTTTCTCTGATTGTTTAGGCTTAGATCTGCATTCACTCTTGTAGTGGCCTTTCTTGCCACAATTGTAACAAGTCACGTGGGACTTGGTCTTCTGTTGCTTGAAAGAAGGACCCTTCACTTTTAGATTAGTGAAGTCCTTCTTGGGATGAGAAGCCGCCTGCTTCCCCTTGGGATCTCTCGTCTGCACAAGATTGGCTTTAGCCAACTGTTTAGACAGAGTGTCCACCTTCTGTTGGGAACGCATCTCGTCCTCAACATGGATCTCTTGAAGTAGATCTCCCAAGCTAATATCTAGCTTCTTTCTGTGCATCCTTGCATAGAAGGTACTCCATCCAGCAGGAAGTTTTGAGACGATCCTTCCGACGACAAACTTGTCGGGAAGGGGCATCTCTTCGTCTTCCAGTTTCTGACGCAGCTTCAGAAATTCCTTCACTTGTGGCAGCATGGACTTTTCGTCCTCAAAGAGCAATTTGTGATATTTTTCAACCACAAATATTTTGCTCCTGTTCTTGTCTTCTTCATACAAACTTTCCACAGACTCCCATATGTCTCTGGCAAGTTCCTTCTTTGAGTAGGATTCTGCCAGGGAATCCTCCATAGCATTCAGGATGAGAAGCCTGCAGATGCTATTTTCCCTTCTCCACTTGGCCTGGAGTTTGGTAGCCGCGTTGATGGCGGCAGTAGATCCAGTGTCTGGAACAGAGGGTTCTTCCTCCAACAGAACATGATCAACGTCTTTTAGTTGAAGAGTTAGGTACACCTTTCTCTCCAGACTTGATAGTGCTCTCCATCGAACTTTTCCAACTTGCAGAAGTCCGATTGGAGGAGCGAAGCATTAATGTTTTCCATCTATACGGATCTTGCTTTGAGATTGTTAGTCCCGGGGCTTGATCAAAGATGGAAAAACAGATGCAATCGAGATCTGAGATGTCCCACAAAACTTTGCAGAGATCAAACTCAAGATCTACGATGGTACAAAAAATCAAATAGCCAAATTACAATCTGAAGGAGGGAAAAAGAGAAAAGAATATCTCTCGTTCTTCCTTGCAAACGTGTTGCAATTGGGACAGAACGAGTTACAATAAAACTAGAGAGAGATGAGAAGAAGAACAATGCTGGGGTGTCAAAACACCGTTGCTCAAAGCAAGATTCGCCCCACACGATCTGCTTCCAGGAACCAGCAAGTTTGAAGAACTTATGGAACGCTCGATGTCACCTCTGTTCTGACTCCTTAGATGGACTTGCAATGGCGGCAGCAGCTCTCTCTCTCTTTCTCCTTTTCTGACTTGTAATTTCGTAGTTATCACAAAGGAGGTCAGAAGAGAGTATTTATAGAGAAAGGGTGGAAACCCTAGCCGCCTCTTCAGTTATGGAAAGATTGAATCAAATCCCAAAAGATAGCAACGAGATTTAATTCAAATCCCACGAAATTAATTCAAATCCCACAAAGATAGGATCTGAATTAATTTAAATCCCACAAAGATAGGATCTGATTTAATCGCATTGATTCAGCCTTTCCATAATTGATTTGTAATCTGCACAGTCATCGGATCCCTCTATGCGGCAGCAGCAGCAGCCTGGCCGCATGAGCCTAATGGCCGCATGGACCGCATGAGCCGCATGGACCGCATGGACCGCATGAGCCGCATGGACCGCATGGAACGCATGGACCGTATGTGCCACATGAGCTGCATGGACCGCATGAGCCGCATGTGCCGCATGAGCCGCATGGTCGCATGAGCCGCATGAGCCGCATGGCCGCATGGCCGCATGAGGCCGCATATGAGCCGCATGCCGCATAAGACCGCATGGCCGCATATGAGCCGCATAAAGACCGTATGACTGCTGACGTGCTAAGTGCAAAGTATGCCAACAAAACGCCACATTACGCCTCATGAGCCCGAGTCCGAGTCCGAGTCCGAGTCGCTAAGCCCCTTTGGGGCTTAGCTCCAAATGGAATTAATCCAAGAGAATGACAAAAGCATTAATGCTTAATCCTTGGGGCCTTATTCTTACCTCCTTGTAAAATCACCCACATGGTTCCCTCCTTAGGGTCACCACCCCATGTGCATCTCTCAACAACACACCCAAGTATATATGTTGAGATAACTCATGGTGCATTTCCGATGTGGGACTAAAATTTACAAGGCATGTTGAGAGCAAGCTCTCTCCATGTAAAGAAAGCACCAACAGAATTCCTAACTGGCTTTTTGTTTTTCTTGTGACTTGTCCAGGTTGAGTGTCCCAAATATCCAGGATTTTGCATTAGTAGACAGAAAAATTCATTGAAATATTTCATTGTCCAGGACAGATAGGTTATTTTGCATGAACTCAATGCTTGTTCTTTTGTCATGGATGGTTACCATAATCATAGTTACCAGCAGTGTGGTATGTCTTAGTTCACTGTATAACATCCGGTATGGGAAACGTCACTCATCTTACTCATCTAATACGATATTTCAAAGGGGGTAGGTTCAGTTGGATCATCATTTAGGGTCTTGATACATTTTAGGTCTTCTTGGCAATTGCTGCGATAGCGCTTATAAGGTGTTTTAAGTACCGGTTATAAGCGGTTATGAGCTGTCCGGTTTTAGGCGATTTTAAGTAGCGACTTTTATAAAGCAATTAAATACATCCTTGATGATTCATTATCGAGTGGTTTTGAAAGTTTTTTAAAATAATAAAATTACTTATATATATCCATATATAAACAAAAGTCTCTTAAAGAAATATTAGATCCTTGTCGTGGCAAACAATAGCTTATCACTCATACTAGTATATATGCACTTGCCTTGCACGTATTTTATATTACTTGGGAAAAGCAAACAACCTCCTTATTTTCTTTTTCTATACATAATTAAATAACTATCCATATTAAATATAATGGACAATTTTAATTGGTAAATATAGATGAGGGCATTTTTGGAATAAAAACTTCCACGGTGAAGCCTACTGTTCTCCTTATAAAGCAGTATAGATCAAATATAATGAAGAATTTTAATTAGTAAATATAGATGAGGGCATTTTTGGAATAAAAATTTCCATGGTGAAGCCTACTTTTATCATTATATAGTAGTATAGATAATGAACAATTTTAATTAGTAAATATAGATGATGACCATTTTGGAATAAAAACTTTTGCAGTGAAGCCTACTTTTCTTATTATATAGTAGTATAGATAACATGCAAACATAAATGCTTTGACAAGTAGTAAATCATGAACGTTGAGAGCAAATCATTCACTATGGACCGCAAAGTTCTGTAGCAATCATTCACTACCGCATCAAATGGATCGCAAAATTTAAAAAATTTACCTTTTAGAGGAAGTAGCCATCGATCTGAAGAGAAACAAAGATGAGAAAGAAGAAATATAGTAGGATATTAGTAGCTGTAGTTATATTTTTTTGACAAGGATATAAATGGAAGAAAAAATAGAAACCCTCAAAATACTCCGATTTGGGGTGTTTATAAAGACATTCAAAACTACACTGCACTCGTTTTAGAGGTTTTTTGAGCCGACCCCAAAACCAATGACTCAAAAAAATTACCAAACAAGGTGTTTTAATCACTTCAGCCGACTGAAAATCCCCCCAAAACCGGTGAAAATATTATTGCAAAGTAGACTCATTAGTGTTTTACTTGGTTCGTTAATTATTTCATAAATATATTAGTAATTTGATTATCGACTCAAGTGAAAAAATTATAAGGCAATAACTCATATAATACAAGAACTGAATTATTGTCCAAATGTAAACATTTTAGAATCATGATGACCTGTCTTGTTTACAGTCCTCGTAACTCCTCATGAATGAAAGTTCTTGTGATATAAGTATTAGAAGAATCATATTGATCCATCTTGTTTTCAATGAGCTGTCTTACCGCGTTTGTTCGGGAGCTGACTGAAAACTGAGGTAATTAATTTATATTTGTTGTGAAAATAAGAAAGAAGGTGAAGGAATTGATAGCCAGAAAACTGTACGTAGCTTTTCTCATTGATAACATATATAAAGGGAATGAGATAGAGAGGTTGTTGTGGGTATGGATAAGGGCATCCATATTTGGATTTATCCAAATCACAACACTCCCCCTTGGATGTCCACTTTAATTATTGCCTCATTAAAAATTTTTTTAGAAAAAACCCTTTGGAAAAAATTCATAGAAAAGAAAAGAGTACAATAATATTATTCAGGAATATGAGTCTTCAGGAATCTAAGTGGGTGCGACTTACACTGCCTCGTTAAAAACCTTTCCAAGGAAAAATCCAGTGGAAAAAAATCTCAACGAAGGAAAAGAGTACAATGCGCAAAGACATGCTTCAAGATGTCTCCATTAACATCTTCAGGATGCTTGCATCTACAGGATGGTCTCCCTCAAAAAATTACATTATTGTTCTTACATCAATTCAAAATGAAAAATCAACCCCCAACACAATTTAAATATTACATATCACCCCAACACTTTATTTGTCTATACATTTATACTCGTATCCTTATGAAGAGGTTGCAGGCTTTATTTGATTCTTGAAAGCTCGCAACTCCTCTTGATATGTCGAACTGTTGAAAACATAGCCATGCACATTCCCTGTTCGCTTTGGTAAAATTGCCGCAGTGATTTGATTTATTCTCTCTACCTGCAACGTTATTTATAATAACATACCTTGTTTGTGGTATCTGCTTAATGGAGTATCAGATAAATATCATTCATCTGCATATCTCATTAGATTAGAATATTCATCAAGAATAATTTATGTGCATAATATTATTCTAAAATATTGTGCTGAGTAAATGACAATAAAGAATTTTATATTGTTTAAACATGGTACTTCAGGACCCAGAACATGTTCTTTTGGTTGTAAAAGATCATATTGATCTGACCATTATAGGTATATTATTCATATTAAATCTCTGCAGGAGATTTATCTCTACATGAGATTTATAGTAGATCTTTTCTAGAGATTCATGAGATTACATGAGATCTCTTTTGAATATTTATCTTTATCTCTTCTGGAGATTCCTCTCTCTTCAGGAGATTCTGATCTCTACGGAAGATTCCGATCTCTTCGGGAGATTCCAATCTCTACGGGAGATTCTGATCTCTTCGGGAGATTCCAAACTCTTCGGGAGATTCCAATCTCTACTGGAGATTCCAATCTCTTCGAAAGATATTTCAAATCTCTTCAGGAGATTTTCTCTTCATGAGGCACTCTTAATCTCTTCATGAGATCTTCTCTTCAGAAGGTGACCATTTTGATGAATCCGTTCAGGAATTTCTCCATAAACTCAATGAGCCTATCACATTATTTTGGATGGTTTAATCCATATGTAGATCCTTCGGGGATAACGTGATAATATCAAATCCTTCAAGGATTTACCTGAGAATTTTAAATCCATGACCTTCGATAATATATCTTAACGTCTAGGTTATCAAGATCGAAGAATATATTTATTCATATTCTATTCATGATCATTTCATGAATCCTTGAGCTCTTGTATATTTGGATCTCTATTTGTTACAGATACCCATTAAAAATCTACCGGGTTTATTCTCTTTGGGTTTTGTACTGTAGGACCAAATACTCCACATCTTGCGAGAGATATCGCATCTATTCATTAGATTATTCGTGATTTTAGTGTTATCATTTAATTTTATCATTCTTTTTATTCTCATTCGATAATGTCATCTATGACAATTTTTTTTGATTCCAAATTTCTCTTCACTATGTATAAAGCATAGATTTTATGGGTACCGGTACCTCTTTCTCAGTCTCTTCTGGAATCTGAGGTATATCCTCTACCGGAGCGATATACTTTGAAAAATTGGATCTTTGGTTCATGACATCTTTCGGATCGTCATGAACTTTCTTTTCAGGAGATGCTACTTCAGGAGCGGCTTCCTCAAGAGCATTAGGGTGTGTTATATTATTCGACCTCTTCTTCTGGAGAGATGAAACTTATCTTTAGTATTATTCGGCCTCTTCTTCTGGAGAGTTAAATATTTAGAGCCTTTAGGTCTTACGCGTTCTTACAAAAGAACTTATTCATTTGTTGTCTTTATTTGGTTCTTTTAGTACTTCTATTAGAAAATAAATTTATAGATGGTTAGCTATTTATGCAGCATAATTAAAAACGTAAGCAACTAAAGGATAATTTCTCCTAATTTAGTCAAGATTAGATAAATTAGAATTATGTCATGACACGTTCTTCTGGAATGATGCTTTAGAACGTTCTTCGAGAACGATAATGCAATACGTTCTTCTAGAACGATGCTTTACGACGTTCTTCTAGAACGATAATTCACAATGTTCTTCTAGAACGATAATTTATCTTCTTCATATCTTCCCCTAACGGCGGGAATTATGTCTTATTAACGTGACAGATCACAGAAATATTCTATCACAAAAATATTTCATGTCTAGAAGATTTAATAATCTGAGGAGATAAACATAATAATTCACAAAGCATAGATGCTAATATTATAATTTCAAATAATACCAACATTAACCATCTAAAAAAATACAATTTGAAACTATGTTACTAGTTACTCAAATACAATCTTCAGGATTGATGGTTTCGAAATAAACTTATCCTTAAGATCAAGGGTGCATGTTGCAATTTAGTAAGAGATGATGGCACGAATTAGTTTGATAATTATTATCGTCACTGATTTGGGATGTCTTATCGATCGTGTCACAATTTAAAATTTATGTGATTATTCGTCTTCTGGTTCACAATGGTCTTAGGATTAAGCTTCTGGCTCAATATAGTATGTGAATTGACAAAGTGAATAGCTGGATAATCTCTCTAGGACGAACTTCTGGTTGTCTAGGACGAACTTCTGATTCTCTAGGATAAACTTCTGGTTATCTAAACTAGTGGTTACACAAAAAAATATTTCACTTGCTCAGCGTTTTAATACGAGACCTATTTTTACTCCTAAAAAGAATCTTCTAGAAGTATGAGAGTATAAAACAATTTTTATAAGCGAGTAGGTCTATTGGGTAAAATCAAGTGGGCTCTGCCGGAGCCTTCAATAATATGACCCTGTCTAGCTATTATGGATAGTATTTCCATACTAATATTCTTGTTGGAGGAAAAAATTACATTCTTAAGAATGATGTTGGTAGGAGCACTATCATGCATGCATAAGATGTCTCTTTGACATGGATTATTTCTAGATATGGCAATATCTTATCAATAGTTGCAAACGTAGATATTATTAATCAATAATAATAATAATTCTAAACATAGAACTTCAGGTATATGATAGTAGGACAATAATGCATCTGTAGTATCCCTACAGATGTACCAACCTTGTGGCACCAACTTTGAAACTTTATAGTTTAGTATCACCATAATTCATGAAATACCAACATTCAGGTTGGTACTTTCACTTTTGACCTTTCGAGGCTAACAATTCGCTGCGACCTACAAAAGTGAGTGTGCGGACGACTGGTTTCTTCCAGACATGTAACGTAACATATGTCATACATGAACTCGTTTGGTAGTGGTAAAAAATCAAACAAGTAATTTGTATCTTTGTACAAATAAAATCGCACAAAAAGTGAAATGACATGAAGCCATTTATATAAGTGGTTTTATCTCATTGTTGGCAATTAATATCGAAGCATATCAAATAATACGAAATATGCTAGTAAATGCAACTCTTCTTAAAAGAAATATGATTTAATGCTCCGTCTCAATTTACTGACCAATTTAGATATTTATGTCGCATTATTTCAATCTTAGAGTTTTCAACAAAACAGCGTTTTCAAATTTTTCACATGATCATTTAAAGCAAGACTGTAAAGCAACATAATTCTTAATAAAGCAAGATTGTTAGTCACATGTCAACCCAAAATAAAATTACATATATATTATGGCGTTTCCATAACAAATCTGAGTTCAATTCAAATTATAATACCACTTACAATTCAATTCAAAATTAATTTATTAAACAAAATAGTGTATAACTTTCTCTATGGAGAAACGTCAAATAACACCAAATTTTCATAACTTAACGTTTAAGAAAGTACACAGTGTGTCCTCTAATTTTGGACGCCAATAAATCTATGGCTATAAAATTAATATTTAGATCGTCGTTCTTTTCCAAAAGATCAAATCAAGTACAATCTATTGTTGGGACGAACTGTCATTCTTCAGGACATGAAATAATTATAAGCAGAGTATCATGGAGGACCAACAAAATACCACAACTTAGAGAAGAATTTTTTTTCATGAGAAGTTACTATCTCATTTGCCGATAAATATTTTCATGTTACATTTAGATATGCATGAAAATAATACACGACATGCATGTGTTTATCATATTCATCCATCCAGTTGCTACGTAAACAACTAAAAGCCATCCAATTGCTACATGCTAACACATTACTATATCTTTAATAAATTACTTAAGCAACATAGATTGTCATCAACTACAAAGCTATAAGAACCATACCTTAATTAATCAAGATTTTTACCATATTTAGCAGTCTGTAGTTTGGTTTCATCGTTCATGTTATGCCATTAAAAATGCAAAATTCTTGAGTCTGGCCAGGACAATATAATGTGCAGTTCAATGTGCTAACCTAGTGACGATGATCTACTGTTTAAATTTGGTGATCTCCAAACCCTAGGGTTTGCTCTCCCATAAACCTTCTCTCCAAACCCTAGGGTTTGGCGGCCGACCTCCCCCTATTTCCCTATTCTAACACTTATTCGTCTGATTCCCGTCCACCCCATCCTTCTTCTTCATCTCCGGCATTTCCTCCCCCCACCCCAACCCCCCTCCATCCCCACCTCTATACTTGACCTCTTTGGTTGCGGAGCATTGGAGGTCCTCAATAGCCATTAAACCCTTCTCTTCCCGGCGTTTCTCTTATGCTGCTCTCACCTCCATCCTTCCCAAGCTATGGAGGATGAGAGAGCCTATCCAAGTCTCAGACCTAGACCTAGATGTGGGATCATTCCTAGTAAGGCTGGACTCGTCGGCGTCAATAGATCGGGTGATCCTGGAAGCACCATGGAGTATCAATGATGATATCCTTGCAGTAGAGCGATGTGATCCGGGGAAACTACCGGAGGAATATAAATTCTATTACGCCGATTTCTGGGTTCAACTTCAAAGAATTCCGCCGAAGTTTCTCAACTGTAAAGCGGTGGGTCGAATAGCCGAAGCTATTGGAATGCCAAGACAGTGCTCTCTTTCCGATGAAGCAAGGTGGAAAACATATGCCTGGATTAAAATCCTCATTGATATCACAAAACCTCTAAAGAAAAAGATCTCCACTATTATAGATGGCACATCACTAGGGGAAGTAACAGTCAAATACGAACGATTACCACGACTCTGCATTTTCTGTGCAAGGGTCGGCCATTCCTTCTCTAGCTGTAAAGAAAGAGAGCTTTTCATATCCTTGATAGGTGATGAATGGTCTGAAGATGAAAAAGCAAGGATGTCGAAACTTCTGAAGCCGAGGGTCAAGGAAGATGACTATAGGGCGGACCTTCCTAGACTGATAGGCCGACGTCAGAAGGGCACGCCGGTGGATCCAACAGACATCCTTCATCGGAGTGCCCCAGAGAGTGAAGTCAGAAATGAGTTGTTCAATGAAAAGGCCGTTGTATCAAATTCCCCAGAGCCGTATGATGACACAAACAACGATCTCCGCAAATTCCAGGTGACAAAGTATAAACCCCCCGCATTTAAGGGAGACCCTTGTTGGTAAAGAATCATTCAAGAGGTCAGAACATCAGACGGAGAGCCCACATTATGCCAACATCCATGATCCAAAACCTGCTTACCTTCTCAACAAGGATCAACCTCGGTATGAGGCTTCCGTGAAAATGAAGGGAGCTTTGAATATTGTGGGTGGGGACCATGATGAATTGTTGTCGACGGAGTTTATGGATCATGTTCTGAATGATGAGGTGCAGCCATATCCGCATGATATTGACCAATCATTATTTGAAACATCCAGCGGCCACCCCCATCACAACACCATTTTCCCCTCAATCACAATCGAGATTCCTAACTTCCAGATCAGTACGAAAAACCTTGGTAATTCAAACCATTCAAACTTCCCTCTCCCACTTGACAACACTGAACCTCCAACACCCTTACATACACCAGATGAAAATAATCATTCTCCTTCTCGTCTTCCGGTTAGCGTCCCCATCATAGAGATCCCTCCATCGCCACCGCAATCCCCAATCACTGTCCCCTATCCCCGCAAACTGAGTTGGAAGAGACGTGCTCGGACGGCACATATCCCCCCTAGACCTCTCCACCATTTCCATAGGGACGAGGAAACGCGCTGTTCCTACAATTCTCAATCCAAGAGCTTCTAAGAGGCAAGCTATAGAACCTTCTCACAACCAATCAACTTCAACGGTCGTGGCGGCTGACCATAAACAGCCGCAGGACCAATTAGTCCTTTCTTGGAACTGTCGGGGTGCGAGGAATGCCCCGACAGTCCAAACTCTTCGCTCATTCCTCTCCACCACCTACCCTTCCATATTCTTCATCTCCGAAACCTGTTCACCTCCCCGCCACACCTCTCAAACCCTACCGTATATAGGCTATCCCAATACCTTTTCTGTACCCCTGTTGGCCGGGCTGGGGGATTATGGCCGGGTTGGACGGATTCCATCCAGGCTTCCGTCACATTCTCATCCACCAATCTCATCCTGCTCTCCATAGTTAACAAAGATAATTCCCCGGCCTGGAACTTATTATGTGTATATGGCTGCCCTAAAAGGAAGGATCGTCCCGGACTTTGGAAGGTTATCAAGGAACTGGCTGCCAAATTTATGGTACCATGGTGCTGTATAGGCGATTTTAATGCTATCACTAAACCGGAGGAGAAGATAGGCGGCAGAGGCTTCAAAACACATGCGGCAAACTCCTTTATTCAGATGATAAATCAGTATGGCCTCATCGATCTGGGTTGCATAGGCCCAGCTTACACTTGGTCTAACGGCCGAAGCCCTGCGTATCATATCAAGGAGAGGCTGGACCGGGCAATGGCGGATGCGAATTGGTGCCGTCTTCATCCGCACTCAACGATACACACACTTCCCCATTTTAACAGTGATCATGCTCCTATCCTTCTCAACACCAACAACCAACTGAAAAGGAGAAATAGGCCTTCTCATTTTGAAGCATTCTGGCTGAATAATGATGCATTTTGTGAGACCATATCCAAATTTTGGAGGGAGGCCTCAGCCAAACGGGATACTAATATAATGCAGAAACTCCAGGTAACCCTCAAGAGACTCCAGTTATGGGGCCGATCCAAATATGGCCATGTCAACCAGCGGATTAAAGAACTCCAGTCTCAATTATTAGATATCCAGGTGGGAGATTCTACTAATGACACAATTCAAATGGAAAAGAATATCACCTCTGAGCTCAATGATCTCCTCCTTCTCGAAGAAGCATATTGGAGACAATAGGCTAAATGTCGTTGGATCAAGGATGGAGACAGGAATACGAAATACTTCCATATCAAAGCGACGAACAGGAAGAGAAGAAATGAGATCCGTTCGATCAAAATACAGGACGGGACCTGGTCTTCTGATCAGGACGTTATTGCTACGACGATCCTCGAATATTTTACGAAGCTCTTTGGAGCCGATGATTCAGCACCCATTGATCATGGATTCATTATCTCGCCCAACCCAATATCAGGGGTTGAAAATACGACGATCGATGATATCCCGAGCGCTGAAGAGATCGAGCGCACAATCAGAAGCATGGGTCCGCTTAAAGCTCCTGGGCCGGACGGATACCCGGCGATATTCTATCAGAAATGCTGGCCAGTGGTTGGTGATGATCTTGTCAATATGGTGCAGCGCTTCTTCACTTCTGGAGAGCTTAAGCCAAGTATCAACCATACCCATCTGGCACTCATTCCTAAATGCTCGTCTCTAGCATCCCCAGCCGACTTCCGTCCTATAGCTCTCTGTAACGTATCCTACAAAATTTTCTCCAAAATATTGGCAAACAGAATTAGACCATTATTAGATAAGCTAATATTGCCTTTCCAGAATGCTTTTGTTCCAGGTCGTCATATCAATGACAACATCATAATCGTCCAGGAGGTATATCATGCTATGAGGACGTTCCCTGACAAGAAGAACTATTTGCACTCAAAATAGACATGGTGAAAGCCTATGATAGGCTTGCATGGCCATTCATCCAATCGGTGTTAAACGGCATGGGGATCTAAGGGCATCCCAACAAACTCATCATGAGCTGTATCACATCGACGTCCTACTCTATTCTCATAAATGGTGCTCCCGAAGGTTTCTTAAAGCCAAGGAGAGGGATTAGACAGGGATGTCCTTTGTCTCCGTATATATTCATATTGTGCTCGGAGGTGCTATCACGCCTCTTTTATCATTATGAGCAGGAGGATCTATACCGAGGTATCCGCATCAATCGTTATACCCCTTCTATTTCTCACTTAATGTTCGCAGATGATATACTCATATTTGGCCAAGCTAATCCGACCGCGGTGAGGACTGCTCTTACTATTCTCGATTGCTACGCCTCGTGTCGGGGCAAACAATAAATCTGGAGAAGTCGAGCGTCCTTTACAGTGGTCGAGTGTCACTCCAAGAACAACTGGAGCTCTCCGCCATCCTCAATGTCTCCAATGTGAACAAAGATGATAGATACCTGGGCCATTTTCTTCTCCTCCCCAAAGGCCGAATCTCATCTTATAAGGATCTCCTTGACAAAGTGAATACGAGGCTCAAAGGATGGAAGTCTAGAACATTATCTCATGCCGGGAGGACAACTCTAATACATTCAACCCTGGGGGCTATCCCTGTCTTCTCGATGGCTGCGTACAAGCTCCCCATCTCTGTCTGTCGCAGGTTGGAGTAGATTTATAGATCGTTTTGGTGGGGACACGATGTGGGTGACAGGAAACTCCATTTCCTGCCTTGGAGGAAATTCACTCAGCCCAAGAGGAGCGGTGGCCTTGGATTCAGAGACCCTGCATGGGTTAATGACTCACTGATAGGCAAGTTAGTTTAGAGATTCCGGAATGACCCTCACCAGTTTTGGGCTAGATTACTCAGAGGTATCTATCTTCAGAACAGGTCGTTCTGGCTGGTTAATGGGAGCAAGAGAGCTTCTTCGATTTGGAAGAGTATGCTGGCTGCTCGTTGCAATATGGAAGGAAGCCTCGTTTGGAAAATTAGAGGTGGGTGGGTGGACATATTCGCTGAACCTTGGATTCCAGGCATACCGGGGCATCGAGTGTCCTCTTGTCCTGCACAACGAAATGGCCCAAAGCTCGTCAGGGATCTTATGGACCCCATCGCGAGAGTCTGGAATCTACCTCTCATCAATGAAGTATTCTCTCCCATGGAAGCCAAAGCTATCTCAGCCATTAGCTTATGTGAAAGATGTTGGCACATTTTATTTTGATTAATTAACAGCATCTTCGTAGTTTAGTCTTCTGTTCTTCAGATTCATATTTCTCAGAAGATCTACTACATGGAGTTCTTCCATTCAAGAGCAATCTCCTTCTTCCTTGAAGACTGTAGCAGCTTCTGGCGTTCACAGCTTGAGACGGCTTCCTCCTGCTTAGAGTCGTCGAGTCTGTACTGGTCTAGGTATATCTGTAAACACCTAAGGAAGGATGACAGTAAAAAGAACAAGTCAAAAATCAAATAGCTACAGAGCGGCATACCGGCGGTATGCTCCGGCATACCGACGGTATACCGTTTTTAGCATACAGAAAGTTGCTGTGACAAATAGTCGGCATACCGGCGGCATGCTTCGGCATACCGGCGGTATACCGCTTTTCTTGTCCAGAAAGTTGCTGTGACAAATTGTCGGCATACCGACGGCATGCTCCGGCATACCGACGGTATACCGTTTTTAGCAACCCAAAAGTTGCTGTGACAAATTATCGGCATACCGACGGCATGCTCCGGCATACCGACGGTATACCGTTTTAGCAACTCAAAACTTGCTGTGACAAATTGTCGGCATACCGGCGGCATGCTCCGGCATACCGGCGGTATACCGAGTTTCAAATATTTGGTTTTCGAATTGCTCTGACTAGCATTAATGGCCGTATTAAATGCTCTCAAACGGTCATTAATATGACCGTTACTATTTGGCCGGTATACCGACGGTATGCCGCTGCATACCGACGGTATGCCGGTCTGTCTGTATTCAGAGCATTAAATGCCACCAACTCTTGGTTCACTTATAAAAGAAAGCTCTCTCTCTCTTGAGCTTCTTCACCAACTCTTCCATAAATTTTCTAACAACCAAGAGCTCCACCATTAATACTCTTCCAAGCTTTTCATTGTCATCCTCTCCCAAAGTGCTAGAGTATTAAAGAGTTGTACATTTCGATCTTCACGTGTTAGAAGATCAACAAGTTCTCATTCTCTTTTGTTGAAGTTGGCGAGCCTTCGTAAGAAAACTCGTGTGTAGAAGTTGGCGAGTCTTCGGATCCAAACTCGTGTTGAAGTTGGCGAGTTCTTCGGATCCAAACTCGTGTGTACTATTTTGGATAAATAGTGGATTAAAGCCGGAGAGAGTTCCGGGACTGGACTACCTTAAAAGAGGATACCAGGATACATCCTTGCGTTTGCGTTTGATCTTTCTACTCTTTACTTTCAATTGTCTTTATTGCATCAATTGTTGTAGTTAATTTTTAATTTCCCTATTCACCCCCCCTCTAGGGTTCTACAATT
This sequence comes from Iris pallida, assembly GCA_029216955.1. Classification (NCBI taxonomy): domain Eukaryota; kingdom Viridiplantae; phylum Streptophyta; class Magnoliopsida; order Asparagales; family Iridaceae; genus Iris; species Iris pallida. The sequence goes on along the minus strand of JANAVB010039818.1, from coordinate 4,570,883 downwards.
GGTATCAGTGCTTTGTTCTCTTGATTTGGATTTACACCCTTGAGTGATCCATGGCCTCTAACCCTAGCATCAACATGTTTCACAATGAGGGACACTCCACAAATAGGCCTCCCCTATTTGATGGTACCAACTATAACTACTGGAAGATTAGGATGGGCATTTATCTTAAGTCCATAGATTTTGATTTATGGGATTGCGTGATAAATGGCCTTCCTATCCCTTCCAGAGCTATTGAGGATATTGCTTCTGACACCCTTCGGGAAACACTCACTGAAAACATCAAGAAGCTTGCTTGTCGAGATGCCAAGGCAATGAACGCTCTTTACTGTGCTCTCGACAGTAGTGAATTCAATCGAATCTCTACTTGCAAGACTTCCAATGAGATTTGGAAGTTACTTGAAGTCACACACGAGGGGACTTCACAAGTGAAGGAATCCAAGATCAGTAGACTCACGCAAGAATATGAGTCTTTTAAAATGAAGCATGATGAATCTATTGCTAGCATGTTTACTCGTTTTGGTGATAATATTAACCCTCTCTCTTCTCTTGGAAAAGAATATCCCGCTCATAAAAAGATAAGGAAGATTCTTAGAGGATTGACGAAAGCTTGGAGTCCTAAAGCTACCGCAATCATTGAGGGGAACGATCTAACCGTCATGAACCTAGAGACCCTCATGGGTAAGCTGATGACTCACGAGCTTGACATGAAGGATCAAGAGGAATCCTCCATTCAAGAGAAGGAGAAGGAGAAGACCAAAGAAAAAGAGAAGACTCTTGATCTCAAAGCATCAAGGTCCTACTCCAAGGATAGCTCCGACGACAATGAGTCGGACGACGATGAAGAAATAGCTCTCACAGCTAAGCACTTTCGGAAGTTCCTAAAGTTCAACAAGGCCAACCGCTCCAGACGAGAAAATAAAGAAGACCCGGCATGCTATCAATGCAGAAGACCCGGACACATCAAGAGGGATTGTCCGATGATACGAAAAGACTCAAGCAAGTACGAGAAGCCAAGCAAGGGAAGCTCGTCCTCCAGAAAGTTCGCCAACACTAGCATTTGGTGTGAAAGCGACGCGAGCGACTCCGACAACGACAAGGAGTGCAAACACAATGCCAACGTCTGTCTCATGGCAACCGATGAGGTACTTGATGATTTTTTCTTAAACACTCTTACCTATGATGATTTGGAGAAAGCCATTCTTGAGTTACATGAAGAACACAAAGGTGTTCGGAATAAATACAAGAAATCTCTTAAGGAGGTTGAGGCTCTTCAACTTGAAGTAGAGAGGCTCTCAAGCATCATTAGTGATGTGAAGGGAAAATCTCCTATTTCCGACACGGATGAAATGGAGTCTTTGTGACTCAAATTTCAAGAATCTCTTGACACCATCAAGAAAAAGGATGATGAGATTCAATCCATGAGAAGCTCTTATGAATTTGCTATGCGCAAATGTCAAGATGCTAATAGAAGAGAATATTCCACTTCTATTAAGTATAATAATCTTCTTACACGGAGTAAGAATTTAGGTAATAAGAATACCACACACATGCATGCTCCAAGACGCCCCCACACTCATCACAATGCTAGGCATAACCATTACATGAACACTACACACAACTCCTTTTCTAACACAAGAAAAGGACCTTTTGTTAAGAAGAACACCTCTCATCATGCATTTTACTATCATCATAACACTCATGGTAGAACTTCTCACACTAGAAACTCACATATGCACAACACTCACACTTCTTCTTCTAGATCTTCTTTAATGTGCAATTATTGTGGTTTGCTCGGTCATACTTCTAATTTTTGTTATACAAAAAAACAAGTTGACATGAGAGTTCTTAAATGGGTTCCTAAGACTAACACTCAAGGACCCATAAGATCATGGGTACCAAAATGTTCATCTTCAACTTATGTTGTAGGTGACGAATCCTTCTCATGCTAGAAGCAAGTGGATTCTCGATAGCGGTTGTTCACGGCACATGACCGGTGATGCTTCACTTTTTACAACGCTATCGATGAAGAAGGAAGGACACGTCTCCTTCGGTAACAATCTAAAAGGTTATATTATTGGAAATGGTAATATCGGTTCTCCTCCTTATCCTTGTATTAATAATGTATGTCTTGTTACTAATCTCAAGCATAACCTCCTTAGTATTAGCCATCTTACCGATAATGGCTATGATATCAAGTTTGTTAAACTCAAATGCTACATTACTGATAGCTCCAATGGAACTATTGTGTATGAAGGCATTAGAGAAAACAATATTTATGTTCTTTATCTTGTTGAAGGTACTAACAATGACAGGTGCCTAGTTGCAAAGAACGATGAGAGTTGGCTTTGGCACATGAGGCTTGGACACGCCAACATGGATACCATCTCCCGCCTCGCCTCCAAGAAGCTTGTACGAGGACTTACTAGTATCTCTTTCAAAAAGGATATGGTATGTGAAGAATGCGAGAAAAGTAAGTTGACCAAGTCATCCTTCAAATCCATCAACTCTGTGAGTACCAGTAGACCCCTTCAACTTATTCATATGGATCTTTTCGGGCCTAGTAGAGTAGCTAGCCTTGGTGGCAAACTTTATGCTTTTGTTTTAGTTGATGATTTTTCGAGATTTACTTGGGTTATTTTTCTTGCTTGCAAAAGTGATACTTTTCGTGAATTTGTTGCTTTTTGTAAACGTGTTCAAAATGAGAAAGGTTTTTCTATCAACAAAATTAGGAGTGATCATGGAGGAGAATTTGATAATGTTGATTTCAAAAGATTTTGTGAAAAGAATGGTTTTGGACATGATTTTGCTTGCCCCGTACTCCTCAACAAAATGGTGTTGTGGAGAGAAAGAATAGAACCCTTGGCGATATGGCCCGGGTTATGTTAAACCAATATAAGCTCCCCCAATATTTTTGGGCGGAAGCCGTTAATACGGCGTGTCATGTTATTAATAGGGTCTTAATTAGACCTATTACTAAGAAGACTCCTTATGAGCTTTGGTTCAACAAAATTCCTTCTATTGAATATTTCAAAGTTTTTGGTTGCAATTGTTTTATTTTGAATACCAAGGATAACCTAGGCAAGTTTGAAGAAAAAGCCTATGAAGGAATATTCCTTGGATACTCTACTCATAGCAAAGGTTTTCGTGTTTTTAACAAAAGAAGTCTTGTTGTCGAAGAGTCAATCAATGTCTCTTTTAATGAACTCAACTCTTCTACATTCTCCTCTTCCGAGGATATTGATGACATCTCGTTTGGGTTGGAGAACTCCTCTATTGAGGATCATCCTTCTTCATCTAACAATGAAGTTGTGACCCCATCAAAAGAGTCTCCTCCTCTCGAGCCTCCTCCAAAGGATCTTCCAAGAGAATGGAGATTTGTCACCAATCATCCTAAGGAGCTTATCATTGGGGATCCTTCCTCAAGTGTTAGCACAAGATCCGCCACTCGTGATCTTTGTGCCAATGTGGTTTTTATCTCTCAAATAGAGCCTAAAAATGTTAATGATGCTTTTCTTGATGAATTTTGGATGATAGCTATGCAAGAGGAGCTAAATCAATTTGAGCGAAGCAAGGTTTGGGAACTTGTCCCAAAACCTAGCAATCATCCCATTATTGGAACTAAATGGGTGTTTCGCAACAAGCTAAATGAAGATGGGTTAGTGACTCGTAACAAAGCCCGATTGGTTGCTCAAGGCTATAACCAAGAGGAAGGCATTGACTACGACGAAACCTATGCTCCGGTTGCACGTCTTGAATCCATTCGTATGCTTTGTGCCTTTGCTTGTTTTAATGACTTTAAGCTATTCCAAATGGATGTTAAGAGTGCTTTTCTTAATGGTATTATTAAGGAGGAAGTTTATGTTAAACAACCTCCCGGTTTTGAAGATTTTCAATTTCCTAATCACGTCTTCAAACTCCATAAAGTCCTTTATGGCCTCAAACAAGCTCCACGTGCTTGGTATGAGCGTCTTAGCTCTTTTCTTGTTTCTCACAATTTTTCAAAAGGAAAAGTTGACACCACACTTTTTATTAAATCCCATGATGGGACTCTCTTATTGGTTCAAATTTATGTTGATGATATTATTTTTGGTTCTACTAACAACACACTTTGTGTAGAATTTGCCAAAGTTATGCAGGAAGAGTTTGAAATGAGTATGATGGGTGAACTCTCCTTCTTCTTGGGGTTACAAATCAAACAAGGACCTAAAGGAACCTTCATCAATCAAGCTAAATATACAAAGGACCTCCTCAAGCATTTCGATCTTGACTCATCCAAATCAATGAGGACTCCTATGGCCACAACGACAAAGCTCGACAATGATGAAGATGGCACATCGGTCGACATTCGTAAGTATAGAGGTATGATCGGTAGCTTACTTTATTTAACTGCTAGCCGTCCGGATATCATGTTTAGTGTTTGCTTGTGTGCACGATATCAAGCCAATCCAAAGAAATCACATTTGAGTGCCGTTAAGCGCATTTTTCGTTATCTCAAGGGCACCATTAACATGGGTCTTTGGTATCCGAAATCCTCATCCTTTGAGCTTCACGGTTTTTCGGATGCGGATTTTGTCGGATGCAAGATTGACCGAAAAAGTACTAGTGGCACATGTCAATTCCTCGGGAAGTCCTTGGTATCGTGGTTTAGTAAGAAGCAAAACTCTGTTGCTCTTTCAACCACTGAGGCAGAGTATATTGCGGCTGGTTGTTGTTGTGCACAAATTCTTTGGATGTCACAAACACTTTTAGATTATGGCATTTCTCATTCTTGCACCCCTATTAAATGTGATAACACTAGCTCTATCAATCTTACGAAAAACCCGATTTGTCACTCACGCACGAAGCACATTGAAATTAGACACCATTTTCTTCGTGACCATCAACAAAAAGGAGATATCCGTCTTGAATTTATTGATACTACCTATTAATTAGCCGATATCTTCACTAAGCCCCTCCCGGAAGATCGCTTCTCTTTTCTTTGCCGTGAACTCGGCATTTTATCCTTTGATCCATGGTCCCTTCCGGCCGGCACACCGACGGTATACTGCGGTATACCGGCGGCATGCCGTTTTTCGAAGCAGAATTAGGTTCTGTTTCGAATCTCGGTATACCGTCGGTATACGTCGGCATACCGCCGGTATGCCGGATAGCGGCGGACAGGACACCTACTCTGAGATCCGGACCCACTTTTTCCTCTATCTTCCATTACTCTTTCTATCCTATCTTTATTCCCTCTCATCCATCCCATCCCTCTTAACTACCCATCTCCTCAACTCCCTTCCTATTTATTACTCTTCAAATCACCTTCCCCCTTTCTCTCCTCTTTTTACTCCACTCTCATTAATTCATCCCATCACCTTTTCATCTCCCAACTTTACTCCTCCTCTACAACCGTTCCCTCCCTACCCCCCCTTTTCAAACTCATCTCTTCATCTTCCTCCTCTACTTTAAAAACCCTCTTTCTTCCATCTCCTCTCTCTACTTCTTCTTCTACACCAAAGTACCAAATCCCTCTACATGGCAAACCCTAAGCGCCCCCGATCCTCCTCCTCCTCCTTGTTCAACCCATTCGTCCCGGTGGCGCTATCTACCGGCTATGACCAACGCGTCTTCTCCAACTCTCTGGCAGCCGAGCTTTGGTTCCAGTATTTCGTCCATCACAACGTGTTCAAGGGACGGGCGATCAACTGGAACCTCTTCCCTGGTCACCTCCCTTTGTTTGACGACGCCGGTCTCTCCTCTCTTCTTCGGCGCCAAATTCCTGTCTACCCCGCTGCTGTCCGACTTTTCTATTGCAACATGCGAGGGGATGACGACGATCCATCCGCCATTCAATCTATGGTCAATGACCGTCACTTCCGTCTTACTTCTTGGGAAGTGGGGAACATCTTAGGCATCCCGGACAAAGGGGAAGCGTTGCCTTCTTTGGGTGCTCTCAACTACTCGGCGGTGTCACCTTTCGACGAATTCTGCCGTATCATCTGCAAGGGTCCCAACCCTCCTAACATCCCGGCGCTCTCTGTCCAGCTGGAGCCGTTCTACTACGAGCTCCATCGGATCGTGTGCCACACTCTTTTTCCTAAGAGCGGGAACTATGACGTAATCACCGGTGATGCCCTCGTCTGCATGTATCATCTCTATGCCCGGAAGCGATTCTCCTTCCCGAAGACTCTTCTTCTGCAATTCCGGCTTGTCATGCCTTCGGGGAAGCAGAATCTCTACTATGGCTCTTTTATCACTCTGCTTATGGAGGCCAAGCATGTTGACCTGTCTCTCTGCTCCTCGGATGGCATCCCCTCATATCTTGCTGTCTCCCGTACCCTTGCTGGCGCTTCCACTTTCCGTGCCTCATCTTCCCAAGAGCAACCGGCATCCACTCCTGCTGCTCCCACATCTACCCTTCCTGCTACAGGCCGTTATATGCCGCTCACTCAGCAGCATTTTGATATACGGATGGCCCAGGCGGAGGACCAGATGCGGGCCCACACTCGTGGACTTGGCGCCCTAATCCAGTCTCATTTTCACGATCAGGGATACTTTATTCAGCGCACTCTGCAAGACCGGGACGCCTTTCTGGATCTTAATCTTCAGGATCCCATGTACACGGCCCCGCGTTTTTCTGACCCCAATGCCTATGGGTTTATGTACCCTGACGGCATTGATCCTTTTGGCGCCTTCCGACAAGCTCAGGGTGATGATGATGACGATCCGGCGGATGAGTAGGGATGGATTCCCTTTTGGGTAATGGTTTCGGTTTATGAGTGTTTTTAGTTTTTATGTGTTTGTCTGTTTGTTGTCTTTTGTGGTCCTTCGGGGATCGGTATGTGGTGTTACTTGTTGTTTGCTGTCCTTCGGGGACTTTGTTATCTGGTTTTCTATAGTGTCCGGCTCTCATGGTGGAGAGTCTTTTATGTTTTCAGTATGCTATGGTTGTGACAAGCATGTATTCCTGTTCACTTTAATATATTAATGCATGTTTCTCTTTATCTACTCGTGTCATTTTCATTTCTTTTCTATTGATATCCCCATCTTTGACTAAGTGACAAATGGGGAGAAATCATATTGAGGGGGAGCTGTCTACCTACGGGGGAGCTACTCCCTGAAGATGCTATCTCTCTATTTTGTCAATTATCAAAATGGGGGAGTTTGTTGGCACATTTTATTTTGATTAATTAACAGCATCTTCGTAGTTTAGTCTTCTGTTCTTCAGATTCATATTTCTCAGAAGATCTACTACATGGAGTTCTTCCGTTCAAGAGCAATCTCCTTCTTCCTTGAAGACTGTAGCAGCTTCTGGCGTTCACAGCTTGAGACGGCTTCCTCCTGCTTAGAGTCGTCGAGTCTGTACTGATCTAGGTATATCTGTAAACACCTAAGGAAGGATGACAGTAAAAAGACCAAGTCAAAAATCAAATAGCTACAGAGCGGCATACCGGCGGTATGCTCCGGCATACCGACGGTATACCGTTTTTAGCATACAGAAAGTTGCTGTGTCAAATAGTCGGCATACCGGCGGCATGCTTCGGCATACCGGCGGTATACCGCTTTTCTTGTCCAGAAAGTTGCTGTGATAAATTGTCGGCATACCGACGGCATGCTCCGACATACCGACGGTATACCGTTTTTAGTAACCCAAAAGTTGCTGTGACAAATTGTCGACATACCGACGGCATGCTCCGGCATACCGACGGTATACCATTTTTAGCAACTCAAAATTTGCTGTGACAAATTGTCGGCATACCGGCGGCATGCTCCGGCATACCGGCGGTATACCGAGTTTCAAATATTTGGTTTTCGAATTGCTCTGACTAGCATTAATGGCCGCATTAAATGCTCTCAAACGGTCATTAATATGACCGTTACTATTTGGCCGGTATACCGACGGTATGCCGCTGCATACCAACGGCATGCCGGTCTGTCTGTATTCAGAGCATTAAATGCCACCAACTCTTGGTTCACTTATAAAAGAAAGCTCTCTCTCTTGAGCTTCTTCACCAACTCTTCCATAAATTTTCCAACAACCAAGAGCTCCACCATTAATACTCTTCCAAGCTTTTCATTGTCTTCCTCTCCCAAAGTGCTAGAGTATTAAAGAGTTGTACATTTCGATCTTCACGTGTTAGAAGATCAACAAGTTCTCATTCTCTTTTGTTGAAGTTGGCGAGCCTTCGTAAGAAAACTCGTGTGTAGAAGTTGGCGAGTCTTCGGATCCAAACTCGTGTTGAAGTTGGCGAGTTCTTCGGATCCAAACTCGTGTGTACTATTTTGGATAAATAGTGGATTAAAGCCGGAGAGAGTTCCGGGACTGGACTGCCTCAAAAGAGGATACCAGGATACATCCTTGCGTTTGCGTTTGATCTTTCTACTCTTTACTTTCAATTGTCTTTATTGCATCAATTATTGTAGTTAATTTTTAATTTCCCTATTCACCCCCCCCCCTCTAGGGTTCTACAAAGGAGATGGCCAGGACACACTAATTTGGACCAAAGCCAAAACGGGTGTCTTCTCCGCAAAATCATTGTATGAGAACATTCGCACACAGGCCCCTGGTAACTCGTCTACACCTGTGACTGATATCAAGTGGGGCGAGCTCTGGAAAATGAGCGGAATATCACCGAGGATACAAATGTTCGCTTGGAGACTCCTGAACAACGCACTGCCTCTCCCCTCCTCTATCAACAAAAGAATCCCTACTATAAATCCTATGTGTCCTTTGTCTTTCAAAGGAGGAAGACACATACCATCTGTTCCTTCACTGCAAAATTGCTAAAGAAGTGTGGTTTGTTAGTCCAATGGGACTTCGTTATGACGACAAATGTAAATTTCTATCCCTTCTCCAACACTGGTTGACACGAAGGCGCATGAAGCTTTTAGAATGGGATCTGCTATTGCTTGGACGATTTGGAAAGCTAGGGGAGAGTGTGTGTTCCACCACACTGCACCTAACAGCCAGCGTATTGTTTACTCTACTATGCAATTATTCAACAGTTATGCGAGTGGATGCAACACCAGTTTAAACGAGATTCAGGAAACTCGTAACACCGTCCTTATGCCAAGCTCTTGGTCTCCACCTGCGGAGGGCACTATTAAGATAAACGTTGACGGGGCTACTTCATCTACTTCTATGGCGGCAGCTGCCATTGCAAGGGACGACAAAGGCGCATTTGTGAAAGCCATATCTGAATTCCTGCCTGATACATACAGCTCTGACCTTAGCACACAGGCGGAACTCGTGGCTGCTCATTTAGGGATCCGACTTGCCCGGGAGCTGAACAAGAAGGAGATCACCATTGAGGGGGACTCCTTGATTGTCAATAGGATTCTAAGAGGAGAATCTTTCCTTATCCCTTGGAGACTATCGGGATTGGTCCATGATATATTCTCTGACATTCGGACATGCAATAACCTCAGCTTCCACTTCGTGCGAAGAACTGGGAATTCAGTAGCCAATGAATTGGCTAAGTTGGCTCTTCAGAATAAGTTAGGCTCCTCATTCCTTTCTATACCGAATTGTATTGCTCATTTTATGGCTGAAGATTGTTCCTCTGTAACAAACCCTACTGATTAATTCAATAACAGCTTTAAGTTCAAAAAAAAAATAGTGACGATGATCTACCATTAGTTGTCAACATCACATGACCATATTTAGGGAACATCATAAACTAGAGGCAAACATATGTAAATAGATTGGTCAAAATGTTTCAGAAAAGTTTTTCTAAATGATATTGTAAAGTTCATCGATAATTGTAAAGTTCATCGGTGCTATCATCTTGACCACCGACCACTCAGCCCAGAAAAATTAAATTCAACAATCCAAGCACTAGAATGTCCAAGACAAGATGCTAACCTTCGTATTTGTGAATGACGTCCTCTTTTTCAACAAAGACAATATATGGCAAAATTTCTAAAAATAGTGTTTCTTTGTAGCTGGCTGGATTTGCGTTGCAAATCCAACTACATCCAATCAAATAGTCTGTGTTTCAAAAGCCAGGGTTGATAAAGTTGCCAAGTCATCTTTCCATTGACAAAGTTGCCAAGTCATTGAACAATTTATTAGACCATCAAATACCAAATACAAAGGACTAGTAAAAGTTGAATACATGGCATAGTTCATTTCTAAATGACTTGGTGCTTCATTTGGATATGGACAAATAAAAATGAAAGATTAACATAAGAAAAAAATTGATCACACAAAAAATTGTAATTTCTCATCCAAACTCTAAATCCAGATCCTAAAATCTAATAACATTAACATATGGGCTAATCAATGCCATCTCATAATCTAATACATAAGATAAAATCTGAACAAATTATCCAACTATAATCAAAGTAACATTAAAGAATCCTGGAATTAACCATTAGTCAAAAGGAGACTCTCTTTTCTGCATGCATGACATGAACATAATTTTTCACGTTCCCTTTTTTACATATTAGATCATGAATTTTTTTTTCGTAAAAAACATAATAAAAAGTATGAGTAGATCTGACATTTGGGAGATCAACGGAAAAAATATTCGCATCTGACCTTTTCTTTTCATGTCCGACCTTGTTGTTCTAACTCTCCATGTTAGCTTTTAGGAGCATCTTCCGCCGTCTCTTCAATCAGATCATAGATCTTTTACGGACTCCAGCTTCCGGCCTTGGTTAGAGCATCGTGCGTAATATTACCAAAAGTCTTGTGCGTAATATTACCAAAAGTCCCACATACCAAGTCTCTTCTAACAAGTTTTTTTTTTTCACTAACTTGCTGTTGCATTAGTGTTGCTGTGCATCTATGGATCCCGTGCTTCATTCGTTCTCCCGAATCTAGACTTTCTCCTCCTCTTGTTGATTTCTCATATAAGACTGCAAGTTGGCTCCATAGGGACCCAAGTTACACAATGGGAACTTTGGCTTCCTAGTTCAAAGTCACCAATTTGTCAAGTTCTTGTCAAGCAGGAGACTTCCCTATGCTTGGATGGTGAATAACCGATCCATAATCTTAATTTAATCAGGCATAATCATAAGGCTATTAAGTTTAAAATTGAGGAGTATATTTTAAATCCTACGAAGGGATCCAACTGGGAAGAAAAAAATGTGAAGTGGGAATTCTAGATCAAACAAGGATCTGGCTTTTTAATTCATTGTGCGCCACTTATTTCTCAGTTGGCAGTTCTGTGGACTGGCTTCTCTACCTCTCCTCCCATACATATATTTGACCACCTCAAATTTCCTTTAATAACTCAAGTCAAAGTTCGAGCCCCCCAATTGTTTGTGTGCGTGTGATTCCATCCTAACTCTCTCTTTCTTCCTATCCTAACTACCTCACTTTTTCTCTTTCAAGCTGAGCAGGCTGAGGGTTGTGTGGTTGTGGGGAGTATGTGTTTGGGTGCTGATGGGGATCTAGTGACGCAACTTCTTTTTCCTGGCAAGTGTCTTCCTAGTACGGAGTTTAATCTTATCCCAAACATCATCTCTCCTTTCATCGTTTTATTAGACTAGTCTCTCTTTTCATTGTGATCTAGTCCTTAAACTGAAGCAGTATCCTATGTTCTCTCTCATTTCTTCTATTTTCTATGAGAACAGTCTTACTTATTTGTTGTCTATTTGTGCTTATAATGTTTTAAATTATTGGATATAAATCTTAACTACACTGCTTTCTAGCATGTGCACATATGCAAAATTTTGGTCATTTACTATTGGAACATATTAACTAGCATTTTATTCATATATTTACAATTGTTGTCTTTTTAATTTAACATAAAATAACATAATATGAGGTACTTATATAACTATAAATTATACTAATGTTTGTTGTGAAAGCCTGAAAATATGATAATCTGGTGTTCTTTACTCAAAATACTCCCCATATATATATATATATATATATATATATATATATATATATATATATATATATATATATATATATATATATATATATATTTTTAATACTCCCCATATATATATATATATATTTTATATATATATATATATATATATATATATATATATATATATATATATATATATATATATATATATATTTATTTATATATTTTTATATATTTTTCCCCATATATATATATATATATATATATATATATATATATATATATATATATATTAGATCCATGTGGTACAAGAATCAGGTCTTCTCTATGTATGCACATCTACATTTTTAGGTTTGGGGCTGAACTACAGAAAACCTCTCTTCTAGTGGCACGCCCCCCATCTTCAGTCGGTGCAGTTGCAAGGGACGTGTCCTCTCTTGCACATTGTGGTATCCATGATGATCGAAGAGAACAATGCAACAACTATAAATATCTTTTCTTTTCTCAGCTACCTCAAATAATCACATTCATTCATAGAGTGGACCTGGTGATTCTGTAAGTATATTTAACAGCTAAACACATCAATCTCATCAACATGATCAAAGAGGACAAAGGAACAACTAAAATATAATAAAAATAAAATCTGGATCGCCCTTAGCTACAGCAGCAGGTCCAGTTGATATGAAGGACCATCGTACACACCCTCAAATGGATGCGCATCTACCTATACTACCAATTTTACGCCTCTTCACGGATGCGAAGTTTTCCGAATACAGTATTGGCAACATGACACCGAATTTCTTCTTATCAACCTTGTAAATTTCTTGGAAACTTTTGCTTTTAGGATCATAATAGAAGAATGAGTTTAAGTTTGTACTTGCAAACAAGATTCTTCCGTCCTCCTCGATCATCAAGGGTTCAACACGTCTACACCCCGGCATCATATAGGAGTCGTAGGAGAGGTGGATTGTGCATTCTTTCACCCAGATACCTCCCTTGAGTAGCCAAACGTATGCACAACTCCTAAGTTCGCTAAATTGTACCAAGCACAAGAGCCCATTCACTTCCCTGAGCACAAAATCCCAACATTCGTATGGAGGAGCGAGATGGCAAGGGTCTATGCCTGGGATCACCGACCAGTCCTCCTTGTCGAGATCGAATCGAGCTATGCCATCCGAAGGAGACATTGGCAACACGTGCATGAATTTACCGACGACAGCAATGTCGTCCGAGGAAGAGAAAAGGCGGAAGGGAGGGGGGTTCTTCGTTGGCCTCCACCCCCCGGAGGAGCCTCCTATCGTCAGGACCTTACAAGCTTGCAACTTGTGAAAAACCAGCACCTTGTGTTCTCCGGTGGACTCAGCATAACCTATCGCTGCACTGAAGACACTGAAGAGATAACTGCGTACAGGAGCCTGGAGGTCGATACACTCTCCCGTTGCAGGGTTCCATATGCGCATCATGTACTCATTGTACACCAATGCGAGGCCGTGGCATGCCGACGCCGCCTTTCTATGCATAGGCATTATGTCGAACCCCAAGTCGGCAACCGAGCCCGCCACCCTCCAATGCTCCTCCTTCATCTTCATGGTGATGAATGGAATACGATCTGCTCCGTAATCAGGAGTTATTACGAGGAGCGTAGGGTTTTGTTTGGATCTCCGCCAATGGAGCTGTAGGAAATCCGGGTCGGAGGAAGAGAGGAGATGGTACCATGACTTGGACACGCAACGGAACCTGCAGAGTGTCTTCACGGGAATACACGGGAGGATCTCCCGCATGATGATATCCGAAGGGAGGATGCAACTTCTATCGGCCACCTTTGCTCTCTTTCTCTCGGAGGAAGATTCTTCCATATGCGTGCGTATATAGGAATAAATAATATTAGCTAGAGAGAGAGAGAGCCTGGTCTAGATCACCTGGTTATTACTACTTATTATATAGGTATGGGCCGGGAGGAGCTAGGTCGGTATAAATAGACATACGGAGCTAGCTAGTTAGCATATATAATTAGGTTTACAAGTCCTAATGTGACTACGATTATATATGTATAGTCTCTAATATCCATCCACACCTGTACTGTGTATATATATAATTCTTTAGATTAACATTTACTTAGTTTATTATAATAATTTTAGAATAATCTTACTTAGTCCTAATTATATTAGGACAAGTTTAGTATTGAAGTTTGTGGTTTGTTATTAGTTTATTTAAATTGATAACCCATCTATGTCACACACACACACACACACACACACACACACACACACACACATATATATATATATATATATAACTTTTGTCAATTCACATGGAACTGCTGTTGGTGTTTTGTACTTGCTCATTTTCCTGACAGGATACGTTGACAAATTTTACAGATGACTTAGAGGCTGATTGCCCGACTTACTACGGGATAGAGTCTGATGGACTTGACCTAGACAGGGGCTTAGTGGTAGAGCCACTAGACTTCGCTCATCCCGAGTAGCCTAGTTTTTAGTTAGGTTTGCCTGGCCTGCGAGCCAGCTAGTCATTTCAGTTGTAGTATCTTTATACTTATTATTATTCTGAGACTCTGGATTTTGTGTTAGCTGTGACTTGTGGATATTTCTGGACTCGTTCCTTGTTTATCTATCATATCTCTTTTCCATGCTTTCTACCCTAGTTTTGATTTATGTGATTGAGACAGTATTGCTTTGTTCCTCCGTTCGGAGTGTATATACTGTACAGGTACATTTATCTGTTTAGTCGTAGTATTTACAGACCCTATATACAGCGTTCTACCGTCGATTCTGCGACGTAGGCTGGACGTAACCATGTGCTCGTGCCCCTCTTCAGGGTGCGGGTCGTGACACGTTTTTGTGGTGGCCCATGCAGGTCAAAACTACCCCGGGTCCCCGAAACAAGTCAAAACAAGTCGGAATGAGTCGAAATTTGAACCCGATTCAAATATCCCCAAACTAATGCAATAAATAAATAAATAATTTTAAAATAATTTTTAAAGTGGAAAATGACAAAAATACCCCTATTTCTAGAAACTGGGGGTGACAAATCTATCTACCTTAAAAAATTTCGTCCTCAAAATTAAAACCAAATAATAGTAAAATTTCAAATTCACAAGTCATGGCAAAATTTTTAAATGATTAAAATCTCAAAAATTAAAGCAAGAACTAAATGACTAAATTTATAAATTTTAAAATTACTTCACAAATATAAGTCTATCCACCTTAAAAGAATCATTCAAAAACTTAAAACGAAGCAACACAGAAA
This sequence comes from Iris pallida, assembly GCA_029216955.1. NCBI lineage: Eukaryota > Viridiplantae > Streptophyta > Magnoliopsida > Asparagales > Iridaceae > Iris > Iris pallida. The sequence continues at coordinate 4,555,803 of JANAVB010039818.1, read as the reverse complement.
ATTCATACAATTTGATAATCGTATGCGTCTGTCCAATAATCATGATACTCTGAATCTCCGTCATGCCAGTGAGCAAGGCTACGATAATCACAGAGTCCTCAACTATGGTACATACCTCTAGAATCATGGTATTTAAAATTTTTGCATTGCCGCATGCTTGGCAGCGAAAACCTTAAATTCCCACACCCGAGAAATATGACCATAATCCGACTATATGTCCTCACTATGTCTGCTAGCATGACCCTAGAGGATTCTAAAATCTCATAATCGAGGCGACCTAGCCCATACGACTTATCTCAGAAAAATCACACCACAAGAACAACCTTTCATCAAACAGACAAGGAACAGATGGAATCGAAATTCAAACAGTAAATAAGGAAGCAAATGCGGAAAGGAGATCGAAAGATCGAAACCTGTACTCTGCTCTGCTACTGCCTGAGTGGGCTCAATTGCCATGGTGAAAGCATGCCCCTGCTGGCCTCCTCTAGCCTGCTGTACTCTGCTCTGGCCTGTCTGGCTAGCTGCACGGACAGCACAGTCCCTCACCTGGTGGTCTGGAGGTTCACAGAATAAACAGACTCCCAGCTTCATCCTGCAAGACTCCCGGGTGTGCCCCATCTTCTTGCAGAAGGTACACTGGACATCCTGCCTCCGGCCCTGTCCCTGGTGCTGCTGGGCACGCGCCGGTGCCTGCTGAAACTGCAACTGAGGCTGCTGCTGCTGGAACTGCCTTTGCTGGAAATGTGGACGCTTCGCTGGACCCGCACTCGAACTGGCTCCCAAGACATCACTGCCCCTCTTCGACTTGAGGCCGAAGTCCTCCTCAGCAATCTGAGCCTCCATCAGAATCTGCTCAAAGGTAGCGTCTCGTCGCCCGGATGTGCGAGTGCGCACTGCGTGAATGAGACCCCTCCTGAACTTCCGGGCCTTGCACCCCTTATCCTGAACCAAACTCGGTGCAAACCTGCTCAGGCAGAAAAACTCTGCTGCGTACTCGTCGACCGACGAGCTCCCCTGCTCCAGACTGGCAAACTGCCCCTCTAAAGCTGACACGGCTACGTCCGGATAGAACTTCTCCTTAAAGAGTTTCCTGAAGTCCTCCCAAGACAATCCCCTCACTGACGCACGCGGATCCGTGCGGTACCACGTCAGCGCTATGTCGAAGAACTGGCTCGCTGCAGAAGTCACCCACAGAGCTCTCGGAACTTCTGCCAACTCCAGACTCCACTGGACATCCTCTAGCCAGTCGTCCGCGTATAGGATACCCTCGGTACCCTTGAAATCTTGCGGGTTCATCTTCCTGAAGTCGAGATGTGTACCGGGCCTCCCCTGGCCCTGCTGCTGTGCTGGTGCTTCCTGAACTGTCGCTGGTGCACCTCTCTCCACTGCTGCCATAGCTAACTGGTGCGAGTTCTCCATCGTCTGTCGCAGCACCTCTGCCTGACGGTGCTGTGCCTCTGCCTGTGCTCTCATCGTCTGCAACATCTGCTACAGAAGGGCCATCATACCCTGAGCGTCTGCCGGTAGCTGAGGCGGCGATAGAAGAATGTTTGGAATGACCATGGACGGTCTCGCTGTTGGAGGTGGAAGACCTCCTGAAACCGTCGCTGCCGGTGCTCCCGCCGGTAGGGCAGGAACTGATGCGACTGCTCCCTGAACTGCAGCTCCCCCAGCTGGAGGTGGAAGACCTCCGGGAACTGCCGCTGCTACTCCTGCCTGAAGGGCAGGAACTGATGCTACTGCACTCTCGACTGTCAGTCCCGTAGCCGGAGGTGGAGGACCTCCCTGATCTGACCTCTCTGGAACTGCACTAGGACCCGCTGCCTGAGAACGAGTGACTGTCATCCTGAAGATGAATTGAACCCAAGAGATCAATATGGCACATGATAGGAATATCAAAGACGGACAATTAAATTCAATGCAAAAGAATTTGTCATGGTAATAAAAAGATCAGAGATTTCCTAGCATGTGATTGAGTAACTCCTATCATGCCCTAATCCTATATCCTAATCGCAGGCTCGTAATTAGCACTCTAAGTCGAGCACCATTACGAGTTCGCACTAGTTGCGACACTGACCTGCATGGGCCACCACAAAAACGTGTATATTTCATGCTACTTTTATCTTGCTACTTTTATCTATGTATATTTCATGCATACAGAGTCAGTTTACATCTCTTTTAAAAACATCTTTGAAAAGCCACAATTCATTTCATTTCATTTCATTTCAAGCAAGGGACTAATCATTTCAAGCACAATGACTATTCATTTCATGTGCAGTGAGCAGCATGTTTCACGAGTTACATCAGTTCTCTTGCTCAAGCAACTATTAGGGTTAATGACAAGCATAATATCATATTTTCTTTAATGGGACATAGCATTTCCTTGTAACAGATTAATCTCTTCAAGCAATTTATATAAAAACTTAGCAACACATATATATCACCTTTCAGTGATTCTTACCCATAGTCGACGGTTCGTCCCTGCACAAGACAAAGATTAGAGAACATAGTATATACCGACATCCATTTTCACATAAGACTCTTAGTGCTTTTTCTCTTTTCTTTAATTTAGAGCCGAAGCTTTCAGATGTAACAGAACCGAAGCTCCCAGATATAACAGAGCCGAAGCTCCCAGATGTAACTGAGCCGAAGCACCCAGATATTTCCTTCCTTTGCAACATGTACAAGTCCGTCTGTACATGTCTAGTGTTCAGAACATCTTTGAGGAACATACAATTGTTTCTGTATTTGAAACATAATAACAGTTCTGTTCAAATAACTTATCATTCTACCTTTGACATCATACAAGTTCGGACATATAAGCAATCTATTTTCTTATTGTTTGTTAGCATGACAACAGTTCATTGATTAAAGGCAACATCTCTACTTTAACATGGTAACATCTCATTTCTTATTAACAGGCAACAAGTCTTATTCTTAGCGGGCATATTATCTCTTTTCTTGTATTAGCATAGCAACATGTGGATTCTCGTATAAGCATACTCAATGATTGTCATCTTGTTATTAGCAACAACATACATTCAAAAACTCATATTCTTATTAGGCGCAAGCGAATTATAAAATGAGACTTTGTCCACTCACCCAGATCAATCGTTTTCTCTTGCAGAGCCATCAATCCGATTTCTCTGTTTATCTAGTGCCTTCGCGGAACGGGGCACTACACTTATGCACGTCCCAGTTGCTCAAGTTAACTTATGTTCAACTAAATGCATTGCTTGGAATAGGTATCCATAGAATCTTTGACACTAAAGCTTGGTTTTGGATTTCTGCAAAACAGAACCAGCTACAGAATCCCCCTGCTCCCAAAAGAAGTCCCAAAAATGAAATGGCTTATCAAATAAAAGGCAAAAGCTACTGTTACGAAACATATTTTGCTGCTGCTTTTCGAAAAATAAGCTGAAGCCAAATAAGCTGTACAAACACATCCAAATATGTCAGTTTGACTGATTGAGGCACAACAATAAGAATATGACAAGCCAGAAGTATTCATGGGAAACTAGAGGCATCGTTCCTAGAGAATAACACTAGGGGCTTGTTTGGTAACCGGATTTTACTATTTGGATTTGGATTTGGAAATCCTCCAAATCTAAATCATGGATTTTACTATTCAAATCCAACTCCAAATCCAACTCCAACAAAACATAGGATTTGGTTTTATAATTAATAATTAAATTATAGTCATGTTCAATAATTAAGCTATTAATTAATTATTATTAATTATAGTTATTATTATTTATAAAATTAATAATTAACGATTAGTAATTAATGATTAGTAATTAATAATTGATGATTGGTTATTATTAATTATAAAATTAATAATTAATGATTAGATATTTTTAAATAAATAACGATTAATAATTAAAGATTAATAATTAATAATTAACGATTAATAATTAGTAATTAATAACTATAAATTAAATAATTAATAATTAACGATTAATAATAATATTTATAAATTAAATAATTAATAATTAATAATTAATAATTAACGATTATAAATTAATAATTAATAATTAACGATTATAAATTAATAATTAATAATTAATAATTAGTAATTAAGTAATTATAATTAAGTAATAAATAATTAAGTAATAATTAATAAATAATGATTATAAATTAAGTAATTATAATTAATAATTAAATAATTAACGATTAATAATTAACGATTATAAATTAAGTAATAATTAAATAATTAAGTAATAATTAATAATTAATAATTAATGATTATAAATTAATAATTAATCATTAATAATTAAGTAATAAATTAATAATTAATAATTAATTAATAATTAATTAATAATTAATAATTAATAATTTATGATTAATTAACTATAAATTAAATATTTTAAAAATAGTATTTATAATTAATATTATTATGATTAGTAAATTATTAATTAAATTATTATAAAATATGATTCTAATTGTGATTAAAATATTATTAATTAAGATTATAATAAAATAGTTATTAATAAATTATTAATTAATATTATAATTAATATGATTATAACAAAATTAACTAATTAACCAATTTTTTAATTAATAACACTAAACATAGGATATGATTATTAATTAATATTATAATAATACTAATAAATTATTAATTAATATTATAATAATAATATAATAATACTAGTAAATTATGATTATTAACTAAATAACAAAATATTATTAGTTAATATTATAATAATACTAATAAATTATTAATTATGATAATAACAAAATTAACTAATTAACTAATTTTTAATGAAATTATTAAAGATTAACTAATTTTTAATTTACTAATTTTTAACAAAATTATTAAATAATAATTATTTTAACGAAATTATTAAAGAATAATTATTATTTTCCTCCAAAATCCAACCAAATCCAAGTTTTGGATTTTGTCATACTTTCCATATCCAAATCCATCTCCAACCAAACATAGGATTCTATGGATTTGTCTCCAAATCCATAAAAATCCAAATCCCACCTCCAAATACGATTTACCAAAACATATGATAATAAATAACTAATTAATAAATAACGATTATAAATATGATATGCAAGAGTATCATGAGAGCATTGGTCAGTGTGCCTTAGAATAGGTATACAAATATTGACAGCTTCTTGTTCTATTAAAATCCACAACACACTAATGTGTTGGGAGAGAGATACAATCATTTCTTGTAGGAAAAGGGCAGGATCATGTTGGGATAAGACAATTTTTTTTTTCTTTCATGTGCATGGAGATCATTGCATGCACCACTTGGAGTGGTAAGATTACAGTTGAAACTAATGATGGGTAAACCAAAACATAGAACAAAGTCGAAAAAAAGTATATTATGAGATTTCACTGTAACTAACAACTTGGTCCTTTATAAAGCTGAATGTATGTAATAGATTCATGACCCAATCTTAAGAAAATGGTATGACACTTGTAGGTTGGTAGTGGAAGATTAATCATATGGCTTTCGAGAATAGTTCAGATCAATAGAGCATACATTGGGATCAACAGAAGGAAAACAATGTGTTTATGTGTGTGCCAACAAATGAACCTAACTGTTGACAAATAACTAATTTAAGCACAAAAACATAACGGCTTAACAGATAAGAATCATGTATATATATACTCATCGAAGCTAAATTGCTAGTTTGGTAAAAGCTTCAAGGCACATATGGAAAAATGGAAGTAACTGGATGATATGACAATATTTTATATAGAAAATAAACATAGATCTTAACCACATTCAGAGATCACATTTCTTTATGTTAGGCATTGATGTAAATTACTGACATAACCACGCTCGACAAAAAAATATTATCAATGTTGTATACATGTGTAGTTCTACAAAAGACAATATTGCTATACCTTTTCTTTCAGTTCATTGTCCAAAATTTTCCATATTGGTTCTTGGGCACTGAATATTGTCAAGAATTTTGCTGCAAGCATGCACGGTTCTATTAGCCACAGGTTAGCCAATACGAAGGTGGCAAAACAGAATGTAGAATACCTTCTCGCATTAGGAAGCGGAAAATCATTCATTAAAAATTAAAAATACCAGAACCATGATCACGCCTTTCATCCTTATCCTTTCATTCTTCATCTCCCTGCAATTCAAACAGCACCAGTAGTTGTACGGTTAAATTGTTTTCTTTTTTGTACTAGTCACGAACTCCATGCTATTATCATAAATGTTAATGATTTATATAATGTGGTTAACACTTAAAAGGTACAACAGTTTACAATATTGTACTGTGTCATGGGTCATAATACAGGTGTTCAACGTACTATAAATTGTGCAATCACAAGTACACAATATACCAAATTCAAACACATTTTGACATGTTCTATAGACACAATAAATCATTCAAAATTTGTCAGATTGACCTTCAAAAATGACTTGAAAGTTCTCGGTTCATATGCTCAAGTCAAATTTAGGATTTCGTTTGAGCAAGTCCTTTCAGATTTGAGATTTTAATGTATTTTGAAATAGTTTACTTAATTTACAATTGCTTTCCTAGCATAAGTACATAGCTAATTGTATTCATAGTTTTTACTAAAGAATTCTTTAAAGAGCTATTACCCAACAAGTCTGGGGGATTTCGTTTGTTCTTGTGATTTAAAGTCATTAGCTTCTGGGCCTCAGGGTTCGATGCCACTAACAGGCAACCACCCCACATCACAAAAGATGCTATATCTTTTAAATAATATACAAGTCATCAAATGTTTCAAGTCCATATAAGCAAAATATATGAGTAAATAAATTAAAGATCAAAGTATTTATGATGCCACATGAATAAGCACTGTCCACAGCTGTCATCACTCAGACTCACTCAGTTGGTCCAGTTCTAGAGTGCAAAGAGAACACAAGCAATCATACAAGAATGACACAGAGGCACGCTAATTTTTTGTAAAATATATAGAAAAGAAACTGAAGTTGTCACCTATATTGATTCAATCTGTCTCAAAAGTGGCCTGGTCAAGACATGAACTTGTGTGACTAACTAATTGTACCACATCTCACTTGCCGGAAGATTAGGTAAGTCAACATGAAGTTAAAACAAATAAAAGCATATATATAAAGGTTTGTTATTACAGGACAGATGACAAAACAAATAAAAGGTTTCCTGTATTGCTAATTTAGGAATATCTTCTGCAGCATCACAAGTGCAAAATTGCAGCCTAAACAATAAAAAAGGTAACAAATTGGCCTTCTCCATTCGAACCAGAACATTAAGACCAATGTGATCTATCATACATCACCATAGATCCACAGTCATCGACTAATAACAAAGTTATCTAGGCCGGGGTACCTATCAGATATTGGACCTTCAACGAGTTTTGGAACCGGTACCACAACACCCGAGAGATGCAATCTCTAGGTGTCGGGCTTGTCGTCCTCCGCCCTCGAAGAAGTAGAGTTGGACAAGGCTACTGGCTGTGGCAGAGGAGCCAAAGTTTTCATGGCCTCCTCTGCCTGCTTCTGGACTGCGGCAGCAGTAGGCAAAGCCAGATTCATCTGGGTGAAACGGTCCTCGATGTTGACGTACCTTATATCATATCGGGTGGGTGGTCGTCGGGCCGTACACGAATTGGGTATAGGTTCGACAGAGCCGGGGCAGAGGAGGTGGCCGTCTCCATCTTGGGTGAATTGGGCACGGAGTAGACGCCCTACTGTCAGGCTCCGGATCCAGGTGCTACTACTACGCAGGAGTCTTCCTGATCCGGATCGATGATGGCTCCGGATCTAGGTGGCATCATCGACAAAGGATCCGATGGAGGAGACTTAACAGCCTAGTGGTTGTGATGGTGGTGGTGGTGGGATCCTATTATCAAAACGTTTACTTCTCCTCCAGATCCAATCAATTAAAAATCTAACAAACAAAAGGTCCAAAAACTCGACTGTTCGGCGCTCCAGCACATCCGTTCCCCTAACGAGAGGCAAGCGAGCCACCGCTCCTTGAACTTCACCTCCGTCTAGCAAACAAAAAACTTCTAAAATCAAGAAACCCTAACCCTAAATTTTCGGCTACCAAACCCTAACCTTAAATTATTATTTTTTATAAAGGAAATTGGGGAGCACAAGCATTCTTGCTTGTGGGGATCCATCAACGTCGAGCTTTCCAGTGAGGATCGACGGAAAGAAGAGGAGGAGGAGGAGAGGAGGTGAAGGAGGAGGAGGAGAAGGGGGAGGAAAAATGAGAGCGGAAGTGAAAAGGAGAACGAGGAAGAGAGGATGAGTTTAGGTCTTTGTTCATTTTCGCGGGGAGTCAAAAAATAGAGCAGACTTGAACATAGTTTTTTGGACCTTTCATAACACTATTCTTCTATTTATAACTGTTATATACTTATAAAGAATAGCTATTATATACTAATAAAGAATATATAGCGTTTATATGTGTAAAGCATTGTAATAGACCGAAAAGTAGTCCTATCCATCATATTAAGAGGGGGATCTAAAATTCTGTAACGCTTATGTTATAAATCGTTATAAGAACTTTTTGCAAGTGTTATTAATTTTTTTTTTCTAGTGGCGCGGTGGCAGTCTCCTATCTTCAGTCGATCCACTTGCATGGGATGTGTCCTCTCTTACGCACGTGGTGGTGGTAGTAGGGGGTGGGAGGAGTAGACACCAGGGTAAATTTGTTCTCTGTATTGAAGGGACTTGAGGCCCCTCTGGAATTTCAAAATAAAAATGTTTTAAGAAAGGCCACCATGTTGAATCAATCAAAGTTATTTAGCGCTTAGTCTTATCTTTCTGTTAATAAGCCCTATTTGTTAGGGTTATGCAAGTTGTTTTGATTTATTCTTCCACTAGTTTTCCACTTTGTTAGGCATGTAGAACATGGGGTGCATCCTTATCTTTCCAGTTACATTGTAAGGCTATATAAGCCAGAACTTTGTTTTCTATCCAATGAGAATTATTCACCAGACAAACAAAGCTCTCTGTGTTAGTGTCCAAGTCTTCAACAATTGTGGTATCAGATCCACTCAAGGACTGATTGTAAGAAAGTGTTTAAGTGAAACACTGTGAGGAAAAGAGTACGTGAGAGATGGCAGCTGCTGAAGGGAGCAATTTTGCTCATCCAAGTATTCCCAAATTCGATGGGGACTATGAGCACTGGAGCATGCTAACGGAGAATCTGTTGAGGTCAGAGGAGTACTGGGGCCTCATTGAAATAGGTTTTTCTGAGCCAACAGATGGAGAGGTGATGACTGCAGCTCAAAGAAAAACCTTGGAGGAATTGAAGTTGAAGGATCTCAAGGCGAAGAACTATCTATTTCAGTCAATTGACAAGACCATTTTGAAGACCATTCTTCAAAAAGACACCTCCAAACAGATATGGGATTCCATGAAGAGGAAGTGTCAGGGGAATATGAGAGTAAAGCGAGCTCATCTCCAGGCTTTGCGAAGAGATTTTGAAGTGCTAGAGATGAAGGTGGGGGAAACAATTTCAAGCTACTTTTCAAGGGTCGTGCTTGTGGCCAACGACATGTGAAATTATGGAGAGGAGATGCCAGATGTGAAGATTGTTCAAAAGATTTTGCACACCATGACTGAGAAGTATAACTATATCGTGTGTTCCATTGAAGAGTCGAAGGACATCGATACGCTTTCTGTGGACGAGTTGGAGAGCTCATTGCTTGTTCACGAGCAAAAGTTTCGGAAGAATAGAGATGATGAACAAGCCCTGGCGGTTTCCTTTGAAGACATTGTTGGTGGTAGAGGAAGAGGAAATGCAGTTTCCATTGAAGACACTGTTTGTGGCAGAGGAAAGGACGTGGAGCCTTCAGAGGTAGGGGACGAGGTAGAGGAAGACATCCCTTTAATAGGGCTACTGTGGAGTGCTATAAGTGACATACTTTAGGGCACTTTCAATACGAGTGCCCTAGCTGGGAAAGGAAAGCAAACTATGCTGAGATGGACGAAGAGAGTGAGATGTTGCTTATGTCACATGTTGAACTACATAACTCAGAGAGGGAGGCTGTGTGGTTTCTCGACTCAGGTTGTAGCAATCATATGTGTGGGAACAAAAAATAGTTCACACATATTGATGAAAGCTTCAAGCAAACGGTGAAACTTGGGAACAATATGATAATGGCTGTTAACAGTTACTGGTAAGGGAAGTATAAGGCTTAAGATAAATGGGATCACACAAGTGATTACAGAAGTGTTCTACATACCAGAGCTGAAGAACAACCTGCTTAGCATCGGGCAGCTTCAATAGAAAGGCCTCGCAATTCTGATTCAAGAAGGGGCCTGATTATGCAATCTGAGATGACGACAAACCGGATGTTCGTACTCTTGGCTACTGTGCTTGATGTGGTGCCAGGAGACTCCAATTGTCTGCAAACAAGTTCAGAAGATGTGACACACTTATGGCATTGTCGGTTTGGCCATTTGAACCTCAATTGTCTCAGAAAACTTCAATATATGAAGTTGGTGAAAGGACTGCCTGCTCTCAAGACCACAAGTCAAGTGTGTACTGATTGTCTAGTGGGGAAGCAACACCGAGAGACTATACCAAAGAAGAGTGCGTGGAGGGCTTCTCAAAGGCTGCAGCTAATTCACTCCGATATTTGTGGACCAATTTCACCAATTTCCAATAGCAAAAAGAGGTATCTCATGAGCTTCATTGATGACTTTACTAGAAAAATATGGATTTTCTTCTTGTGTGAAAAGTCAGAGGCTTTTGGTGTGTTTAAAATTTTCAAAAGTTTGGTTGAGAAAGTGACTAGTGATGTTATAATAAATTGCTTGCGCACCGATAGGGGTGGTTAATACACATCCTTTGAGTTTAACCATTTTTGCAAGGTTAATGGTATTAGGAGGCAACTGATTGTGGCATATACTCCGCAACAAAACGGAGTGGCTGAGCGGAAGAATCATACAATAATGAACATGTTTCGAAGCATGTTGTCCGAAAAGAAGGTACCAAAGGAGTTTTGGCCGAAAGCAGTAATTTGGAGTGCCCATGTCTTGAATAGAAGTCCCACTGTGGCCGTGGAAGGTGCAACCCCAGAAGAAGCGTGGAGCGGCATTAAACCAGCAGTGGATTACTTTCGTGTGTTTGGATGTGTGGGACATGTACACATTCCAGATGCAAGAAGGGTGAAGCTAAGTGATAAGAGCTTTCCATGTGTATTATTAGGAATGAGCGAAGAATCCAAGGGGTACCGGCTCTATGATCCTGTGTCAAGACGTATTGTAGTGAGTCGGGATATAGTGTTCGAAGAGAACAAATGTTGGGACTGGGGAAGAAGTAAAGTAGAGGAGAAGTTGGTCTGGGAAGAAGATGAAGGGGGGCTCGATGGTGAAAGTGAAGATGATAGTGGGCCGTTAGATGAGAATAGGGAAGACTTAGCATCTGATGGAGCTCAAGAAGAGAAAAATAATGGTGTTGAAGCTGCTGGAAATGCACTAGTGAATTCTTCTACACCGGTCTTGGAGGAGAGAAGAAGAAGCAGGCCGCCGCCATACATGTAAGTGGAGAAGGACTTATAGAGTTATCAGAAGAAGATGTAAACAACGTGGTCCTCTTTGCTGCAGTCGATCCGGTCACATTTCATGAAGCAATCAGAAGCTCAAAGTAGAAAGAAGCCATGGATCAAGAGATCAGTGCCATTGAAAGAAACGGTACGTGGGAATTAGTAGATCTTCCTGTTGGTGCTAAGAAAATTGGAGTTAAATGGGTGTTTATAGAATAAAGCTAAATGAGCACGGTGAAGTTGGTGAGTACAAAGCACGTCTTGTAGCGAAGGGTTATGCACAAAAGCAAGGTATTGACTACAATGAAGGGTATGCTCCAGTTGCGAGGGGGGACACCATTAGAATGGTGATTTCTCTTGCTGCATACAAAGGTTGGAATATCTTCCAGCTAGATGAAAAGAGTGCTTTTCTTCAGGGCGAGTTGACGGAGGATGTGTTTGTAGAGCAGCCTCAAGGTTACGAAAGGAGGGAAGGAGAACACAAAGTCTACAAATTAAAGAATCCGGTGCTAGCTTCTTGGGAGAAGCTCATATTTGAAGCACTGTGATACTTTGTGACAATAGCTCCACTATCAAGCTTTCAAAGAATCCGGTGCTAGCTTCATGGGAGAAGCAAACATATTGACGTAAGATTTCATTTTCTTCTTGATCTTACTAGAGATGGTGTCGTGAATCTTGTCCATTGCACTACTGGGGATCAGGTGGCGGATCATGTGATGACAAATTTAACCTTTGAAGCTCGACATGTTCTTGAAGCTCAGACAATAGCTTGGTGTGTGTGTGAAGTGCCTAAATAAACTGTATGCAGATTGCATAGCAGTTTAGGGGAGGAATTTGTTGAATCAGTCAAAGTTGTTTAGTGCTTAGTCTTATCTTTCTGTTAATAAGCCCTACTTTGTTAGTAACTGTATTGTTGCTAGCAACTGACTGTGACACTTGTACAACCACCATATGATCATTTATACTGATACTCACAAGATCATTTTCTCAAGTAACGGGGACACTATAAGTATTCCATTAGTTATGTATCAACGCTCCAACAAAAATACTTGCATGCATCAAAAATCTCGGGTTCGGCAGGATTGTTCACCAGTGTTATGGCAATCATATCACACGTATTGTGCTCTCACAAAACTGGCTGTTCCAACCGCACCACAGTTTTGATTCTCTAACCGTAATTTATTTGCCCCCTCTGAGTAAAGATCCTGCATCCACCCGGATTTAGAGAAGAGGGCAAGAGGGAGTGGGTGGAGGTGTTTTGTACATATTGCTTTTTTTAGTAACCTCGACTTACATTTCCATTGTACAGGGCTTGATAGTCTGTAGAGGAAAAACCTTGTTCCTGTGTTGGTAACTATTTGTGTCATCTCATCTACAAGTTAAAGCTGGTTTTTAACCTAGGAAGCACAGACGCTCCAAACCTCCTTGCTGTGTATGTGTTGCTCGTGTTGGACACATATCAGACACCTATGGACACACCAAAATACACTAGAACACCAAAATATGTGCCAAATTCATGTCGTGTCTGTGTCTGTATCCGTGCAACATAAGATTTAGCAGTTTACCTTGTTTCTTTTGTGAATAGATGATAAACACCAACCATGTATACTTGTTTGATGCTGTTACCTTTTAGTTCAAGCCCAAGGATGGAAACAACAAAGCTGCATGTAAAAGGCCTTACTCCACTACGATACTACTGGAAACAAACATGAAATCAATACTACTTACTTAGAAGGCTTTAATAGCAATATTTTGAATTGTCCAATGTCAATTGAAAAGCCTTACTATTAGAACAACAAAGGAAATAAAACAATTATAATAAAATCTGGATCCGCCTTAGCTACAGCAGCAGGTCAAATAGATGCGCATATAGTCAAATAGATGCGCATCTACCTGTACGACCAATTTTACCTCTCTTGACACATGCGAAGCTTTCCGAATACAATATTGGCAACATGAATTCCAAACTATCAACCTTGTAAATTTCTTGGAAACCTTGGGTTTTAGGATCATAGTAGAAGAGTAAGTTTAAGTTTGTACATGTAAACAAGATCCTTCCATCCTTATCGATCATCAAGGGTTCAAGCCCCCTACACCCCATCGTCAGATAGGGGTCGTCGTAGGAGACGTCGACCGTGCATTCTTTCGCCCAGACGCCCACCTCCTCCTTGAGTAACCAAATGTCCGCGCGACACCTGTTAACCACTTCGCTAAATTGCACCAAGCACAAGGACCCATTCACTTCCCTTAGCAAGAAGTCGTAGTATTTGTATCGAGGAGTGAGACGGCACGGGTCTATGCCAGGGATCACCGACCAGTCCTCATTCTCGAGATCAAACCGGGCTATGCCGTCGGAGGTAGATGCGGGCAGCATGTGCACGAATCTATCGATGACAGCAATGTTGCACGTGTCATACCAGGAGATGAAAAGGCCGAACGGCGGAGGGTTCTTCGCTGCCCTCCACCCCGCGGAGCCTCCTATCGTTAGGACCTTGCAAGATTGCATCCCGTGGAAAACCAGCACCTTGTATTCTCCGATGGACTCGACGTAACCTATCGCTGCACCGAAGCAAGTAAAACTGACTAGAGGAACCTTGATGTCGACACGCTCTCCTGTTGCAGGGTTCCAGATGCGCATCATATTCTCGTCATTGTACACCAACGCGAGGCCGTGGCATGCCGACGCCGCCTTGGTATGCATAGGCCTCATGTCGAACCCTAAGTCGGCAGCCGAGCTCGCCACCCTCCAATGCTCCTCCTTCATCTTCATGGCGAAGAAAGGAATACGATTCGCTTCATAATCGGGAGTTAGTACGAGGAGCGTAGGGTTCCGTTTGGACCTCCGCCAGTGGAGCTGTAGGAAATCGGGATCGGAGGAAGAGATGAGACGGCACCATGATTTGGACACGCAACGGAACCTGCAGAGGGTCTTCACGGGTAGACGTGGGAGGATCTCTCGCGTGATGATATCCGAAGAGAGGCTTAATTCCGCCTTTGCTCTCTTGGAGGATTCCATATACATACGATACGAGGAATAGCTACGGAGGGCGGCTTTGTTTGTTTGGGAAGGAGAGAGCACCTGATTAGTTAGGTACCCTATATAGCTAGCGGGAGGGCAGGAGGAATATATAAATAAATACACATAATGGTTAGCATAATTAGGTTTATAAGTCCTAATGTGATTATGATTATGATTATATAAATGTATCTTTTTTCTTTTTCTTTTTTTGAAAGATAGGCATTTATTGGATCAAACAGAATTGTTTACAGCCATATAACAGTCCTCAATGAGAGGCTGGATAATACAATGAGGAGGCGAAGAAAATTTCTCAGAAGTGAGGGTGCACCGAGCTTGCCCGGCTAGAGTGTGAGCGACGTTATTGCCTCTTCTTCTAACAAATAGGAGTTTAATGGACTGAACAGCAGCCAAATCCTTTTGAATGTCTTTAACCAAATCCGACAGTCGCCATGGAATTAGTCGAGGTTCCCCTTTGAGAATCCGGAGAGCCACCATAGAGTCTCCTTCAATGATGATGTTACTCGCAGGCATGTTCCGAGCTAACCCAATCCCAAGCTTAATAGCCTCCAACTCAGCTTGAAGACATTGATCAATTGGATTGTGGTTGAAAAAGTGCTTCGTTTCAGCCATAATAAAGGATCCCAAAGCATCCCTGGCAACTGCAGCAGCAGCGCAGCCTGTCGGGGATGTCGCCCCATCGACATTGATCTTTATAGAACCAGTGGGAGGCGCCTGCCAAATATTACCATCATCGGCCTCAAGCCTCAGGTTGCAAATCTCCTTTGATTTATTTTGGAGCTCCTCAGTATGCAACGAAAGGAGGTTCAGAGCATGTTTGATAATATTCAGGGGTCGTGGAGCAATTTTCCGATATACACAATCCCCTCTAGATTTTCAGATGGCCCAAAGAATTGTTGCCCCCATCCGGACCACATCACAGTCAAAATTGTCATTAATCCAAGCAGACAAGAGGGAGTGTAGGCTACCACATTGATCTGTGCGCATTCCCAGGGGACTTATAAACCAAGCCTCCCTGGCAATGTGACAATGAATAAACAAATGATCCACAGTTTCATCCTCAAGCTGGCAGAAGGGGCACAAAGGACTCACCTGACAGTTTCTCTTGCTGATGATAGAGAACAGGGGAAGTCCATTGTGCCATAATCGGCACACAAACATCTGGATGCGAGGGAAAATATTTGGAAGTTTCCAAATACGCTCCCATTTGAGATTAGAGCCAGGACCCGATGAACAGGAAGGAAAACCACATCGTATAGATTCGTAAAGAGATTTGGATGAAAACTCACCCGATTTGGAACTTGTCCATATGAGCTTGTCGGCTTCCTCTCCCGCCTGGAGATTGATATCAGTGATGGCCTTCGCTTCCCAGGGAGGGAATAGAGAGTAAATCAGGGGAACATTCCAGTTGTGGCCACTAGAATCCATGAGTTCACGAACAAGCCTGGGAGTATGTTCAATGCCATTGACAGCACTGACCCTGAATCCAGGCAACCCAGGGACCCATGGCTCATTAAAAATATGTATGTAGCCTTTTCCCACCTTCCAAAAGACTTTCCCTTCCAGATGACTACGAACATCAAGTAAACTGGCCGACGTAGGAGAAGCACTCCTACATTTTGTGATGTGCCAAATAGAGCGATTTTGTAAGTATGTTCCAGTAAGAACCTGGACCCAAAGCTGGTGACGATTGGTGATGAATCTCCACAGGAGCTTGCCAATAAGAGCTTCATTGACCCATCGGGGATTGCGGAAACCCAAGCCACCCTCCTTCCTGGGTAGCACGAATTTCTTCCAGGCAATATAGTGCATAGACCTGCTCACTTCGTCGTGTCCCCACCAGAAATCCCTGCACTGACGATCAATAGAATTACTGATGCCTTTAGGAATTTTATAGGAAGACATATAATAAATAGGAATGGAACCCAGAGTGGATTTGATCAGAATGGTGCGTCCCGCGTGAAAGAGAAGCTTCGATTTCCACCCCTTCAGTCGAGAAGAAATTTTCTCCATAAGATTGTTGTAGGTGCTGAGCCTGAATTTTGGAAGAAGGAGTGGATGTCCCAAGTACTTATCACAGCTACGCATAGGTGGAAGATTGAGCATACTTGAGAGTTCTCTTCGTTCCTGGGAGGGAACACTATAGCTGAAGTGGATGCTCGATTTCCCGAAATTGATTAGTTGCCCGGACCATGCAGAGAATTGTTCGAAAATTCTTTGTACAGTTGCAATAGAATTCGAAGAAGCTTTGCCAAACACCAAAATATCATCTGCAAACAGTAGGTGAGAGATAGAGGGAGTATAGCGGTTAATACGCATACCTCTATAGAGATCGTCTTGTTCAAAACGGTAGAATAGTTGAGATAAAACTTCAGAGCATAGAATGAAGAGGAACGGAGATAAAGGGCAGCCTTGCCTAATCCCTCGTTTAGCTTGGAACCAACCCTCCGGGGAGCCATTAATCAAAATCGAATAACTGGGGGTGGTGATACACTCCATAATGAGGTCATTGTTGTACGATCACGAACCCCCAATCCGTGTAACACGGATCTAATGAAATGCCACGATAGTCGATCATCGGCCTTGGCCATATCGATCTTCATAGCAAAATTTTTGCTTTTCTTTGTCCGACTGTTCATAGAATGGAGGATCTCATGGGCAATGACACAGTTGTCAGATATCTGTCTTCCAGGAACAAAAGCAGTTTGGAATGGGGATATCAGTTTGTCCATAAGGGGACGCAACTGAGATGTAAAAATTTTGGTAATAATCTTGTATGACACATTGCACAAAGCAATAGGCCTAAAGTCCGCAGCGGACTTAGGAGTATCGCATTTTGGAATCAGAGCAATGTGAGTATGATTCATACCCCTGCTTAGTTTGCCCACAGCAAAGAATTCTTGAATAGCAGCTGTGAGATCCTTTCCGATCACCTCCCAACATTTTTGATAAAATAATGCAGGAAACCCATCAGGGCCAGGGGCCTTAAGCGCCCCCATACTGCGAACAGTATGTTCAATTTCCTCTTGGTCAGGGATCGCTCCCAGAGAAGTAGACTCCTCTCCTGATAAGATGTTTGTAGAGAAACCAAACTCCGGAGCTATGGGAGTAGAGTCATCCGTGCCAAGAAGGGAGGAGAAGTGATTTATTATAGAAGCAGAGATTATCTCAGGTTCTGAAGTCCAAGTACCACAGGGAAGTTGGATTGAGCGAATATCATTCCTCTTTTTCCTGATGGATGCTTTGACATGGAAGTATTTGGTACATCTATCACCTTCAGTAACCCATTTGCATCTAGCTCGTTGGTACCAGTAGGCTTCTTCAATCATGAGGAGACCATTGAGCTCTTTCACGATATCTCTCTCATCAATCTGGAGAACTGATGTTGGCATGCTCTTTTGAATGTTCAGCAATTTTGTTTGCAAGGATTTGATGCGGCCTGAAATTGCATTGAAAGAACCCCGACCCCACCTGTAAAGCTTTCTCATAAGAAAGTTAAGATTTTCCATGAAATTATCACCGGAATTAGCTTTAGCATCTGACCAAGTAGAGGAAAGAAACTCAGAATACTTATCATGTTTGAGCCAAATACTCTCGAATCGAGGGGGACTCTTCTTCCTCGGTGTTCGATTACTGGTGTTGAGCAAAATTGGAGCATGGTCACTATTGTATCTCGGAAGAGTATGAACAGTGGAGAAGGGGAACATATTACACCAGTCGCCAGTCGCCATGGCACGATCCAATCTCTCCTGGATGACGTGAGTCATATTACGACCATTGGACCACGTAAATGTCGGGCCAACACACCCAAGGTCAATAAGCCCGCAATGATTGATCATTTGAATAAATGAGGAGTTAGAATTCCTGTCAAAGCCCCGACCCCCAAAATTTTCTCCATCAGATGTAATGGCGTTGAAGTCACCGATACAGCACCAGGGAGTGGAAAAGGATTCTGAAAGAGTCTTAATGGATTCCCAAAGCATAGGCCGGTCCTTCTTTCGTGGACATCCATACACACATAAGAGGTTCCAGAGAGGAGTATCATCATCATTTTTGACAGAGAGAAGAATAAAATTGGGGGAGGAGAAACAGACTGAAGCATTTAAGCTCGCAGTCCAGCCTAGCCAGAGACCACCCGATCGGCCATTCGAGGGAACTGAGTTAGTGTTGGGGAAACCTAATGAAGGCAAGATTTGGGAGGAGTAAGAAGAGGAGGAGAGGGTTTCAGAGAGGAAGAAAATAGAGGGATGAGTAGCGGAGAGGAATGAGCGGAGAGTTTGAACTGTCGTGGCATTCCTCAGCCCACGACAGTTCCAGGAAAAGACTAACATTGATGGGGCGGCTGTTGGACGACAGCCGCCGTTTCAGAAGTAGCCAAGGGAGAAGAGGGGAGCGAATCAGCCAGCTCTAGGATTAATAATGGGAGGAGGATATCGCTTTTTTGATTTTATGGGAGCCTCATCAAGGGGAATGGGGGCACCTTGATTCATACGAGCCCTACGTTTCCACGTCAATTTGCGGTTGGGGGGATTTTTTGTGGGAGATGGTGTGGGTGAAGGGGGGAGTTCAATGATGGGAGAGTTGAAACTAGGGTTCGTGGGATGGGAGATATGATCTGAACTGGGATGTGAGGACGATAGATTAACAGTGGTGGTTGATGACCTATTATCACAGGAATAAGAACCACATGATGACTCCTCACAGATGACATAGTCGCTCTCAATTAGATCACTGTCCATAGGGACCATCCCCATATCATCCACAGTAAAAGTATGGGAGCACAATGGAGAAGAATAAGGCTGTGGGAGATTGGGATGGAGGGGGATTGGAGCAATGACTTGGGGGTATACAGCTGATGTAGCATCAGTGGAGGTAATTCCCTTGTTAACGATGGCCAACGACAGATCAACTCGGGGATCAGGGGGTCTGAGGTGGGGGGGGTATACCTGGTAGCTTTGGGAAAAGAAGAGTGGAAGTTGCCCAGATCACTGGCAGCAGCGGATCTGGCAGGGGGTTGATTTTGGGGAGCGTTAACCCTTGATTGAGTTTGAGGGAATGAACCCGCTCTGGGACCCTTCATAGCATCCTCCGAACTACGTCGGTCCACTGATCGTTGCATGGATGCCCTATAATCCTTCTCTTTTATTCGAGGTTGCAATGAAACTGCAATCCTCTCCTTCTCAGTCTCGGACCAGTCGTCCCTAATGAGAGCAGTGAAGGACTCTCTATCCGGGCATAAGGAGATCGAATGACCAACCTTCGCACAGAAGGTGCAAAGCCTGGGCAAACGTTCATATTTGATAGAGACCGATCCCAAAGAATGCCCGTCGATCATTGTGGAGATTTCTTTCTTTAGTGGCTTGGATATATCAATCAGGATCTTAATCCTAGCGAAGGTTTTCCACTTCGCTTCATCTGCCATAGAGCAGAGTCTAGGAGAGCCGATGCCTTCAGCAATTCTGGTGATAGCCTTATGATTCAGGAATTTCGGTGGCAGGCGGTGGATTTGGATCCAGAAGTCGGCAAATTGAAACCGATATTCCTCTGGGAGTTTCCCAGGGTCACATCGCTCAATGGCAAGGAGATCCTCATTTATACTCCAGGGGGCGTCGAGGAAAATACGATCAACCACCGCCGCCGACTCCAGTCGCACCAAGAAGGTGCCAACATCAATGTCCAGATCAGAAACCTGAACTTGATCAGAGATTTTCCATAGTTTAGGGAGGATGGAACCCAAAGAGGGGCTCGAAAATCGACGGGGAGAGAAGGGCTTGATGGCGATGGTGGCAGCCCAATGATCCGCCACATGGCTCTCTCTCGCAGAGAGGGAGACGGCCGACGCCGGACCTTGGAGAGAGAAGAGAGCCGCCATCTGTTCGACCACGTCTCTATATGAAGCCATGGGGTGGGGAATAAGAAAGGAGAAGGGGGGAGATCAGCAGAAAGGCGGAGAGGGGGGAAATTGGTGGTGGAAAGACGGGCGGCACAAACCCTAGGGTTTGGGGAGGAGGCGGCAGAGAAGACAAACCCTAGGGGTTGGAGATATGACCAACTTTATCCATTCTATTATATAAATGTATCTTGATTAGTTATATATGTATCTTACTTAATCCTAGTTAGTTATATTATGATAAGTTTAGTAGGAGGAGGTTTGTTTATAGTTTATTTAAATTAATTGATAACCCATCTATGTCATATATATGAAATCTTGATTAGTTAAAAATTCAGTACTTACTTAGAGGGCGTTTGGTATCCGGTATTTTTTTATTTTCGGAAAAATTTAAGATGAGAATCTATTACCACGTTTGTTTGGCTTATAAAAAATTTATTTTCGGAAATTATAAATACCCGAATAAATAGTTTACCCACAAAACATGAGAATTCTATCCCTTGAGAATAAATAGGTGGGTATATTTTTTTTGCCCGGGCAAAAAAAAATTGTCTAAATTTTTTTCTTCTTTTTTGATCAATTTTGATTAGTTTTGAACAATTTTTTTTTCTGTTTTTTGTCGTTTTTATCGTTTTTTTGTCATTTTTGTCGTTTTTAGCAACTTTTTGTCGTTTTAAGCGATGTTTTGTCGTTTTTACCCATTTTGTCTTTTTGTCACTTTTTGATTATTTTTTGTCGTTTTTACCCAATTTTTGTCCTTTTTGTCGCTTTTTTGTCAATTTTTGTCGTTTTAAGCGATTTTTTGTTAGCACAATTAGGCAAATATATATATTTTGTATGTATAATAATATATAATAAGAATATTATCCAATTATCGTCAAATATTTTTTCTAACACATGTAGTTAAGGTGGGAGGTATTCTTCTGTTGAGTTGAGTTCGATTACTCACGTTGAATATATATAAGAAATTTAAACTATTTTCAACAATTTTTTCATAATTTACTTTTTTTAATTAAAATGAATCTCTACTCCTTTTGAGCTGTTTTTGTAGCGCCCCGCTTTCGATAGGCGACGGAACTTCATAATATGCTAGTGCCGAGTCAGATCGGCCGGAAACTTAGATGGCCATCTGACTCGATCGCTAAGCTTTGTAAACGATAACGCCTTGCGGCATCGATTCAAATCGATTTGGACGAAAGTTACGAGAATCGATCCAACTAATGGAACGACTTCTGTTGGAATAAGTCCTAGATGCAGCGGGCTGCGTCTCGGCGAGTGAGCTCTCTATAAGAGTCCCTTCGACGGGACCGGACCACTGTATGGTTTTCTTGGAGCTTTGCCGCTGGGCTTGATGAAGTACTTTCGCGTCGTTTTCATGGATGCAATTACAATTTCGATGCAAGGGGAAAAGAAGGAATTCTAACAAAGCGTTGGTGCCATTGCAGGAGCTCGCGTAACTAAGGATTGATGTTGCGTAGCGCTTGGACGACCGGCACGAAGCAAAGTAATCGGTGGGTGATTCGACCCTTCTTTTCTACTCTGTCCCGTAAACTTATTCCTTGCTTCGAATTCATTCAAATCGATCGATGCCAAGTTAATTGCATGCCAATCCACAAAGGTCAAGAACTCGGGAAAAATGTATCGATTTTGAGTAATCTACTCTGAAAAATACAAGTTTCTCACATAAACGGAAAAGTTTAAGGTTCTAGTAAAAAGATAGACTATTTCACGTGCTGCAAAATAATGTGAAACGTCGATCATGGGTTATGATGCCTCGGACAATTTGGTGCCCACGGGACGCTAAATCGGTGTACGGCTTTGGGGAAAATGAATCGTTGCATGAGTTGCGAGAAATGATAATGTCGTTCGATACTATCCGCGCTATACAAAACTGTTTGCATATATGAAACTGTTCGCACATAGGCATGGTCATGGACAGCTTGTGCACAAGTTC
The DNA here is from genome assembly GCA_029216955.1 of Iris pallida. Classification (NCBI taxonomy): domain Eukaryota; kingdom Viridiplantae; phylum Streptophyta; class Magnoliopsida; order Asparagales; family Iridaceae; genus Iris; species Iris pallida. The sequence goes on along the minus strand of JANAVB010039818.1, from coordinate 4,533,431 downwards.
GTTTTCCTCGAAACGGTATCCGGGGCATCGGAACCGATTCGTCCTAGGGGGAATAATTCATCGTGCTTCGTGTCACGACCCGCACTCATTTGTTTTTAAACGGATACGAGACGTGTCCAAGCCAGCCTACGCCACAATGTCGGCGGTAGAACGCTGTCACGGCCATGAAGATCAAAATCACAAACAATGCTCAATCACATAATTAATTTAATTTACAAAGATCACAAGTTTTACATTTACAGGAGATATAAACTTGTACAAATATTGAATGACTATAACTTGACTATCTAACTAGTCTTTAGGCTTGTCTGCAAGTACATCTGTCACTCCCCAAGCTAAGTGAATCCACGGCTAACCTGAAAATGTTGGTTTCCAGTCAGGAATGGAATGAGCACAATTCACTGAATGCAATTTTAAATAAAGAAAATGACTATAAGACAAGGGTTAGGCATTAATCATGAGTTTTGAAAATAACAGTAAAGCCGTAAGAAAATCAATAGTAAAAATAGACCAATATACTTTCCACCGTTAGAAGTACCTTTGATATGTGATCGGTCTGGGGTGCTACACCGCACGGTCTACGAGGTCTACTTGAAGAAAATAAACAATGTCTACGAGGTCTACTTGCAGAAAATAAACAATGTCTACGAGGTCTACTTACAGAAAATAAACAATGTCTACGAGGTCTACTTGCAGAAAAATAAACAATGTCTACGAGGTCTACTGCAAAAAATAAACAATGTCTACGAGGTCTACTGCATGAAAATAAACAATGTCTACGAGGTCTACTGCATGAAAATAAACACGGTCTACGAGGTCTACTGCATGAAAATAAATACGGTCTACGGTCTGATCACACATCCTTGGTACTTCTCATTCCCGACTCAATAATTTATAATAGAGTATAAAAATCACATAACCAATGACTAATCAATGAAATATAGTAAAGATCAATATCGAAATACAGACAATAAACTGTACTCGTCTGTGGTCCTGTGCTGGTAAAACCGATGATCCAAATCACTCAATATGCCATAATAGTCAAAACCCGTACAACAGTCCCCTGAAGCTGAAATAGATAATACCAATGATCTCAGAATAGCCCAATTAGCTAGGATTGCCTGACCTTAAATCCAATTCTGAACACAGGAGCAAAACGGTAATTTCGGGCCAAAACGGTGTCCGCCGTTGGACCCGCTTTGCACCGAAAAGCGTGCCAAAGTCAACGGTCTCTAAAGTCGTCAAACTATATGTCTACGGATCCAGTTTTTCGATACGAACCCAACCGTATGTCCAAAGTTGGATTCCGGCGGGCCGTGCACAAAATCGCCCGTTGAGTGGGACCGTGGGGCCCGCAAAACGACGTACGATTCAACTGTCTCAGAATTGGACCAAACTTGGCATGCAGGACCAGAAAACCGATACGGTCCTGTTGGCGCAAGTTTCGTCTCGATCTGACGAGCGTGCATGAAGTAATTGAGAAATTTGCAAGGTGCCCGATACGGTAAATTTCGACGGATACGCATCAAATTTGTCGCGCACACGCGACCAATTTGAATTCCGCCAAAGCTCACACGACCACAAAGCCGTTACGCAGCTTTCGATCCTTTCGGTACGCGACCACGTCGTCCGGATTGGCATGACGCACGTCGTGTGGAGCGTTTTCATGATTTTTAAAACAAGTTTTTCGGTAACTTTGAAATCCGATTTCTCGGCACGTAGTCGATGAAATCAAATTCCGTAAAAAGGGATTCTAAGCCCTACATGTTGTCTTTAAGTGTCTTTAAATAGTTTTTCAAATATTGTATTGGATCGATCGGGATCGATCGTCAATCTTGGATGACTGGACAGTATATACCCTGTTTTTCGAACAGGTTTTTGGGCCGTGTTTGACGTCGTCTTGCCGACAACCTAGGGCATCTAGATACAATACATTTGAAGGGAAATAAAGTCGGTTATATCAGGATCATACCTGACGAATCATCTCGGAAAACGATGGAGCAACGATCGTGGACTTCGATCACGAAGTCGCTCCCCCGTAGTACCTTGCTGCTGTTGCTATTCTCCACTGTTTGTGCATTTTCGGCCGGCGGACGGCCCCGTGCGGCGGCACGATCATCCGGGGAGGTCGCCGGGATGTAGAGGTGAGGTCGAGGTGGTTGGGGGTGTTAGGGTTTCGAAAAACTTTCCTTATTCTACACTTCTACTCGTTCTTATATATATATAGATGCAGTGAAGAGTAAGGGGAGGGTCGGATTTTGCTGCTGGATTAGTAACAATGTGGGAAATTATACGGGCTGGGGTCTTACTCGGGTTGGGCTCGGCTATTGCTGAGGGTTGGGTTAGCATGGCCTGCTCTGTATGGGAATTACAGGGGTGGGGGAATTTGCTATAGCCCGAGAGCTGCTGGGCTGCTACTGTTGTTGTAGTTGTTGTTGTATAAAACTGTCATGTTCACCTCATGCTTCTGTTAAAATAAATAGTTAGCTGAAGTAGTTATGTGGTGAACATTGATAAGTTGAAAATAGAAGTGCACATCAAATTGGTCAAAGTTCAACGTAAGAGAATTAAATTAAGAGTATTTAATAACCAGGTTCATCATGATCTAAATGTTAATAAACTCGTACACAAAGTTTTAGTTGTTTTCGGTTATTTGAAACATATCCACTATTTAAAAAAATTGAATATGAAATGTATCGGATTGTCACAGATCGATCAGCTTGGTCCAGCCAATGATTATACCATCTCGTGCACTCTCACGAACAAAACGGGCCTTTGTTGAGCTAGTTATATTGTACTACAGAGCCAGCATTACCATTAGACTACACAATTTATAAATACTATTATAAGAGTAGCATTTCAAGTACTGTACATAATAACAAAAAATAGCAATGGAAAGTTTGTAAAATATAGTATATGCACATACACATATATATTTATTCATATATCTATTTATCTATAACCATATATTTATTTATCTATATCTATATAGTTATTTATCTATATCTAGATATATAGACTCATATAGTAATCTCAAAAAATCTAAATAGAACCCCAATATTATCTATTCCCAGAATAAGGCCTATTTTATAAATATGAATATATATATTAATAACACTATTGACAAAGATAATATAACCAATAATAGAATAATATTATATAATAGTAACCATAATAACATTGAAAATAATAATGATAAGGATAAAAAAATCACGGTTCCAATAAAATAAATAATAATAAAATATTTTAAAATTTTCCGGGAAGGGGAGCTACAAATCTACCCACCTTAAAAATAATTTCGTCCTCGAAATTTAGGGAAGAGTCCATCCGCTATGATAGAAAACGGCTTCCATTAGCTATTATCTGTTCTCATGGTCATTTCGTACTATGAATCCTCGAATTTTCTACCCACCTTTGGTCACACTACTCCCTCAATACTCATGACGCTAAAACTTTATAACCTTCCATCGAAAAATTTGCTACCAATAGGTATCTACTGTATATGACAACTTTAATCTTCTCTTATATATCACGCAACCCAAAATCTAACGTGTAACAAATTTATACAAGTAGCTAAGAAATATTGCTAGATTCAAATAAGCGTGACCATTCGTCACTCTGAAATAGGAAAGGACAGGAAGATAAGGAAGAATAATCGAGAGCGAGTATGAAGTTTCCAGAGTGGTAGAGAGTATCCAATGATGCAGATAGAAAGAAAGTTTATGGGCCATTGACTTATTTGCTAGAGGGGCTACTCTAGTCCAGTCACTTGCTAAGTCAAAGAACTATTCGCTTCTTAGAGAGGCTTGCAACCTATGCACTACGGAAATTTCGTTCTTGAAATCAAAACTAAGCACGATTTCATGATAGAACATAATTTGAGAAATCAAGATTGCGATCTATTCCGTGGTTATTTAAACGCACGAGCAAGGAATATAAATACAATACAAAATCGTATCGCGACTTCCAGGTAGATGGGATAAGGGTTACGAATGACTTCACATTCTAAGAAGGAAAGACAACATAATGGGTATAGGTACCTATTTCAGAAAGTTTAATTTTATAGTACAACTATGGTGGTATGCATGGATGGGTTTAAATGGGTCTTAATGGGTTCTCCGATTGGACACCAATCGTTAGTTAGATGAACATTGGGTTTTCAATCTATATGGACTAGACATGATCTCAATGATAAAACTATTCCTACTAGATTAGGGTATCCTAGAATAGATTTCTACCTAAGGGACTGAGCTAGTTGCTGGTCAGGTTGGTTAGCTAGGTCCCTAAGGCTCAAAATGTACATTCAGTGACTTTGTGTTTAAGGAGCACATGAGGCCTCAGTTAGACGGCATACTAGTGGCAGGTGCATAGTGGGCTTCGAGTAGATCACCACCACGTATTGGATCGAAGGAATTGGGTCAAGGTTGAGGCTCTAGTGGAAGTCGGAAAGTATACCGGTATTGTGGTAAGGGTTATAGCTAGTCCTTTTGTCCTGAAAGTCGTACCATAGAAATAGAGTACAAGGGGAAGGGTTTGAGTGGGACATGATATACCTAGGTGAAGGTGATCTCGTCTAGATCTTACATGTGAAATTTGTTGGATGGTAACAGCTAGTCTCGTGCTCCGAATATTAATGGCACGACTGGGACACAAAATGATCTAAATGAAAAGTGGGAGTCCAAGAGTACTAATCATCTTCCTATGGAAGTTATTCTAATCAATCGAAAATCCTCGTATATCCCAAAAATTTTAGGAGGCTTACAGTCTACCCACCTTAGAAGCTCGGATATGGTTTTAGGAATAATGAGACTAGAAGAATCCCAAAAGTCCGGGTATTGTACCTCGACTCTTGTGAATAAAGATTAAGGCACGGCATATGGAATACGGTAGATATAAGTCAACTCAAGAGTCGTTCCTCCATAATTGAAAAACGAGTGTGTACAATGACACATGGCTGATAAAATAGAATGATCTACTCGTTCATAGTATACAAGGTTATCGACGGGGTAACCAGCTCTAAGGCATATCTCCTATAAAAAGATTTCTAACAACTGAGTCGTGAATTTCTATTTGTGTCAACCTGCCAGACTATCGTCACAAGAGTTGTAGTGATCGTGTATTGCCGTTGACAACTGTAGATCATAATATGACATGGTATTTAAGCTATGGTATTGGCTAAGCTAGGGACTGTGGTGTTCCAACACTAGTTAGGTCCTAATAATAAAATTTACATAACTAGAGTAATATTTGTTGGAAACTGTCACGCCCCGACCCGGAAAATCGCTCGTCCTCGCTAGATTTAACCCGAATCATCGTCCTCGCTGGGGCGTGATGCCGCACGAGCCTGGATTTGCGCTCGTGCAAGGCAAGATATCAGGTTCACGTAGAACTATCTCAAATCGATAACATAAGCAGCGGAAGAAAACAAAGAATAACATAAGAATCTCTTTTATTCATATTGAACTGAAGGTTACAAAGGCTCTGAATAGCCCAACATAAAATACCAATTGGCTACAACACTCATGATCTCTCTAGCTCACAAAGGATTACATTGTTCCATACATTATGCCCCTTTATAGCCACCAAGTAGTCTTCGGCCGAACATCTCCATGTCGCAAGTCCGAACGCATATGCGGAAGCTCCTCTTGAACGCCAAGGACTCCATGCCTCGGCACGTCCAAGCCAAGCTCCGCCCCGAGCTGATCATAACCTGAACCTGCACATAGACTAGTGGGGGTTTAGTGCTTTCGTCCTCGCTTCGCACTGATCAAGACCCGCTCACACCCAAACCAAACACTTAATCAATTAGTGAGCATGCATCTTACTTTGTGGTCTTTCTATTTAGTCTTAGGATCAATTTCATAGCAATACTCATGCATAGCAACTTATCTTAAATGTGTCCCGTACCGTGTTCCTGCAGCAGACACAGTTAGCCATAACATGAAACATAAACATAGTGTTCGTGCTCATCTCCGTCCCGTTACCTTAGCCTGCAGTGGTTAGAACTTAACATAAAATCATCTCATTTACGTAAGCGACCATTCATAAACTTAGACCAATCATAAACGTAAACATATGCATAATGGGTGACATGCCCTGCGCCTGTACCCAGCTCCCATACTCAGCCCACCGGCCCTATCTATATGAAGGTCACGGTGTTTCACACCGTAATGGACTTGGCATCTCATATATGTAAGCCTACAATCGCTTCGATACGGGTTGCTAGCCCAGTATCCGAAGGATCCCAAACTTACGGATATCATAGCTTATCACAGCACTGGACGGTCGCAATCCGTCCGAATGTTGTGCACCATAAATACCACACATAATTTCCTCCTAGGCCGAACGGTCCCGGCGCCCCGGCGTAACCGTTCGAGGGAAGCCACACCCGTGCACGGGCAATCCGAGTCCATTGACCATGCAATACGTTCCATAGCATACAATCCATAGCATACCAACCGTTCTCGAATTCCATAAACATAGTGTCGCACATAAACGGTTTCCCGTGCCATAAACGGTTTCCCGTGCCGTAATCATAATCCACCATTCATATGGGGAGCTCCGTCGGCGTTATGCCCCAACACATCCATATTGATGCACGACGCCCAACGGCTTTGTCGTCTCGTACTCATAATCACGCGTCTCGTTCGTATTGTTATTCGTATAGTCTACTTCCGTATTTACTTAGTCATTTCATAGCATAAGTGCCCGAGGGCACGCTCAGCACCGTATTCAATGTTCTACGCCTAGTGTTCAATGTTCTCGGAGCCGTGCACATGATGCACATCTCAACATCATCTTTCAATGTCCTACCATCATTGCCCTACCGCGACCTGTGCACTCGATGCACGTCACTTCAATTGTTCAATTGTTCAATGTTCTATCTTAGTGTTCGACACATACTTAGGCACTTACTCGCCGAGCCACGCTCGCTAACTCGATAACATATTACGCACACCATAACATATTTTATTAGACGTGAAGGAATAGGGAGAGAGAGTCAAGAACCCGCCCACCTTAAGCCGATACGCCTTGCCGCCTCCTGATTGAAGCGTCTCGCTTCCATAACTCGATCGCATAGCTAACTCTTGGACTTAGCCATTCCTTTGCTCTACTCGGTTGATTTAGCCTATCGCGCCCATGCCACAATCCGTTGCAAGGCCACGATTTTGTTTTGCGGACACTTCATTGCATAAGGCAAAATGCCGACCTCTTATCGTCCAGCGTAGAAGCATAGCCTGCACACCAGATCAACTAAAATCAGCACTTGCTCAGGCAGGACTTACTCTTTGCATCGATTCGATTCATAGATTCCAACCGACTCAAAGCTTACCTTTGGCCAACGCAACACTTGCATCGATTCGCATCGATACCCGTCGGGTCAACGTAACTCTTCGAGTCAACGACTCATCGTAATGCACCGATGCGGAGCGGGGCATTACATAATATACCACTCAAAATCAGGTTCGTCCTCGAACCGAAACCAACACTTAATCCAAGTGCCTCGCATAGATCGCTTCACGATCACGTGTTACTATCGTTGAATCATACAACTCAGTCTGGATCATACACATATTTTAGGCGTCCTACCAATATATGCATTTCAGCCAAGCTCAATTGTAGGATATCGGGATAACTAACAGACTCAACTTAAATCCTCAAGCATCCATCGGTCCGTACTCGACTTAGTCATATCTTAGCGCCTATTCTCAAAATACCTCTCGTATGCATTATTCCATAACATGCGGTCATCTTCCAAATATCTCTGCACATAACTTAATTCAACCATAACTTCGCTCTCGTAAGTTTCTCGCCGGCCACCTAACACTCGCATTGCATTGAGTCATTGCGCATCCGATCACAACAATTCTCTGCAACGCATGTTCGCCCAATTGTTTGCCTATCTCTCACATAACTCAAGTCTTCCATCCAATCATTCGTATCATTTTGCCTTAACGACATGGACTACGTCTACATGTCTCAAATCCCTTTGTCTACCATCCGTACTAAGTCTCGCTCACAACTATTTCAATACGATCCACGTTCTCGAACTACCCGCGCATCGAGTCTGGGGCTACCCCCGCTAGGCAACTTATCCAGACATCATGCTCGCACTCTTCCGACATAAGAGGTTAACTTGAGTCTACGATGCTCAAAGGCAACAATCTTTCCGACCCAAGATCTCTTACGATACGCTCATCCCCGATTCTCGACCGAGTACAAATCCTTTACTCAAACTTCGATTCAATCCCGACTTGTTCGTTTCGTAACATAGATCGCGCGCTCAATACACATAGCCTAATCGTTACTTAAGCCGACCTACGACACAACTCTTAGGGTCGTTCTACTATCCGTCGCTCTCGCGCATTGCAGAATTCTTGCAATCGCTTTACCGCATCGCTATGCTAAGCACGTTCTCCGACATCTATTCGATCGATCATAGACTTTTCTAACCATATCAATTCTAGTACTCGCTAACTTTCGAGACACGATACTCACTCGCTTAAACTTATCCTCGACATGCACTACCTCATTCCTTATCCTTCTTACGCGACTTCTTTAGGGTCATCCTATGGGACTCCAATATTCACTTGATTTGGCGGTCAAGTCTTCTAGGGTCATCTGCCCCGAAACTACGCTCGATAATTGAAGATCATCAACGAGGGACAGTTACAACGAATCATGCTATATCCTATCGCGAAGCCAAATCAATTCCCGACGCTTCCTATAGGACTTTACCCAATCCGATATACTAACCATAATTTATCCATCCCCGCGTAACTGATGCGCCGTTACTACTCGAGTCACTTAGGCACTGCCGTCAACAACATCGCACAATCCTTAATTTCACCTTCGCATCAAACCACAAGTCCATATCAAATTTGCCACGCCTCACAAGTTCGATCATCCCCACTGGATGAATCACCATACCAGCGCTCACGCAGAATGATCGTTCTAGTTTGACGTGACGCATGTGCGAGGCTGGTGTTGCACTCGCTCAAGACAAGAATGTCAACATAGTGGTTATCCACGAAGCAATCCATACACTTTCGTTTTTATCCGAGTAACATCCGTCGACTCTCAAATTCTCCGAAGCATTCCTATCGTTATCATTCCAATTGCCATAACTTAACTTACATCTTATTCATCCAACAATAATGCTCAACATAATTTTCGTTCATTCGATCAGAGTATCCCCGAGTTATTGTATATCGTCTTTGATACGCCTCAATACCATCGTCGATATGCATAACTTGAACATCTTCATTTCTCATAAGCTCAAACCCGTTGCAATCATTGCCATTATCCGAACTCGAATACGAATCAAGTCTCGCACACATCACTTCTCATATCCCTAACTCGTACTTCAAAATCGTGCTACCGACTCATTGCATTAACCCAAATTCGTTCGCACAATTTCTCCGTACCTACTCAATTCTTTTCGAAGACGTCTCCGTACTAACTCAACATAAGTTCGACCGGGTCGACTATTTCCTCTACGTAATATTCTTCGCATATGCTCGGCCTATCGTTCAACTTATACTTAACGAATCCTTGTTCGACATATCATCCGTAGGTACGACTTCGTACAAAATCGTTCAACTCAATTCATCGAAGTATATTGGCACCGACTTCTATCAAGTCATTCCCACTCGAATCTCGGTACTACTCCATCCGTTGCGGACAACATATCATAACAACATAATCGTCTCGACGAAACCTATCGTAAGTCTCCAACCGGCTTAACATAGATATCGCTAAGTGGTATTCCATATACCACTCAGGATCGAGCCTATCGTTATCGATACAATACTTCACCACGCTTGCTCGCATAGTTGGTATTGCATATACCACTCGAAATCGAGTTAATACTCAACATAACACTCCACATAGGTCCGACTTCTGTCTCAACTTAACCGTCCCGTATGGCGATCCTTCCGATCCCAGCTCTAACGTTAGCTCGAGTTTGACATACATTCGATCTAACCGGACCATGGCGATCATCTCGATCCCACCCGTAACATTCGCTTATTCAAAGCTCAACGCGACATACGGCCAACATAACGTTCGCCTACTCAAACTCGACTTAGTGACCATCTCGACTCGTACTATCGCATCCGCGATCTTCGAATCCCGTTCGTTGCAGCTCGTGCAACAACTTAGTCTCGATACTTAAGGTCTTTACTCAATCTCGAACAACATTTCGCTATCCATCCGCATAGCCATACAACGCACATCATACCGTATCAACTCGTTGCACTGATGCAACGAACGATCCACGACTTGCTGCACTCCGTGCAACCGACAACACATAATCCTTCACATAGCCACATAATACACATGGCCTCACATATCGACCCGTTGCACTTCGTGCAACCAACAACACATATCTCTCACACTTCGTGCGACCAACAACACATAGCTCCTCGCACTGCGTGCGACCAACAATATGCATATCATTGCACTTCATACAACCAACAACACCATATTCGTTGCACTTCGTGCGACCATCATTCCATAACCCGTTGCACTTCGTGCAACCAACACTCTCCGACGGCACCCGAAGATAACGTGATAGTCACGACATACTTGTGGCAGACATACGCACTTAATATAGACTTATTGTATGGAACATCCAATGTAGCGTCGAGCAGATCCATGAGCCATGCGGTTGCGAAAACAACTTAGAGTCAACCGAATTCGATAGCGAAGCAACTGAGGGTCAAAGAGATTCACGCACGGTCCAAAGGATGGAACAGCTCTGATACCAACTTGTCACGCTCCGACCCGGAAAATCGCTCGTCCTCGCTAGATTTAACCCGAATCATCGTCCTCGCTGGGGCGTGATGCCGCACGAGCCTGGATTTGCGCTCGTGCAAGGCAAGATATCAGGTTCACGTAGAACTATCTCAAATCGATAACATAAGCAGCGGAAGAAAACAAAGAATAACATAAGAATCTCTTTTATTCATATTGAACTGAAGGTTACAAAGGCTCTGAATAGCCCAACATAAAATGCCAATTGGCTACAACACTCATGATCTCTCTAGCTCACAAAGGATTACATTGTTCCATACATTATGCCCCTTTATAGCCACCAAGTAGTCTTCGGCCGAACATCTCCATGTCGCAAGTCCGAACGCATATGCGGAAGCTCCTCTTGAACGCCAAGGACTCCATGCCTCGGTACGTCCAAGCCAAGCTCCGCCCCGAGCTGATCATAACCTGAACCTGCACATAAACTAGTGGGGGTTTAGTGCTTTCGTCCTCGCTTCGCACTGATCAAGACCCGCTCACACCCAAACCAAACACTTAATCAATTAGTGAGCATGCATCTTACTTTGTGGTCTTTCTATTTAGTCTTAGGATCAATTTCATAGCAATACTCATGCATAGCAACTTATCTTAAATGTGTCCCGTACCGTGTTCCTGCAGCAGACACAGTTAGCCATAACATAAAACATAAACATAGTGTTCGTGCTCATCTCCGTCCCGTTACCTTAGCCTGCAGTGGTTAGAACTTAACATAAAATCATCTCATTTACGTAAGCGACCATTCATAAACTTAGACCAATCATAAACGTAAACATATGCATAATGGGTGACAGGCCCTGCGCCTGTACCCAGCTCTCATACTCAGCCCACCGGCCCTATCTATATGAAGGTCACGGTGTTTCACACCGTAATGGACTTGGCATCTCATATGTGTAAGCCTACAATCGCTTCGATACGGATTGCTAGCCCAGTATCCGAAGGATCCCAAACTTACGGATATTATAGCTTATCACAGCACTGGACGGTCGCAATCCGTCCGAATATTGTGCACCATAAATACCACACATAATTCTCTCCTAGGCCGAACGGTCTCGGCGCCCCGGCGTAACCGTTCGAGGGAAGCCACACCCGTGCACGGGCAATCCGAGTCCATTGACCATGCAATACGTTCCATAGCATACAATCCATAGCATACCAACCGTTCTCGAATTCCATAAACATAGTGTCGCACATAAACGGTTTCCCGTGCCATAAATGGTTTCCCGTGCCGTAATCATAATCCACCATTCATATGGGGAGCTCCGTCGGCGTTATGCCCCAACACATCCATATTGATGCACGACGCCCAACGACTTTGTCGTCTCGTACTCATAATCACGCATCTCGTTCGTATTGTTATTCGCATAGTCTACTTCCGTATTTACTTAGTCATTTCATAGCATAAGTGCCCGAGGGCACGCTCAGCACCGTATTCAATATTCTACGCCTAGTGTTCAATGTTCTCGGAGTCGTACACATGATGCACATCTCAATATCATCTTTCAATGTCCTACCATCATTGCCCTACCGCGACCTGTGCACTCGATGCACGTCGCTTCAATTGTTCAATTGTTCAATGTTCTATCTTAGTGTTCGACACATACTTAGGCACTTACTCGCCGAGCCACGCTCGCTAACTCGATAACATATTACGCATACCATAACATATTTTATTAGACGTGAAGGAATAGGAAGAGAGAGTCAAGAACCCGCCCACCTTAAGCCGATACGCCTTGCCGCCTCCCGATTGAAGCGTCTCGCTTCCATAACTCGATCGCATAGCTAACTCTTGGACTTAGCCATTCCTTTGCTCTACTCGGTTGATTTAGCCTATCGCGCCCATGCCACAATCCGTTGCAAGGCCACGATTTTGTTTTGCGGACACTTCATTGCATAAGGCAAAATGCCGACCTCTTATCGTCCAGCGTAGAAGCATAGCCTGCACACCAGATCAACTAAAATCAGCACTTGCTCAGGCGGGACTTACTCTTTGCATCGATTCGATTCATAGATTCCAACCGACTCAAAGCTTACCTTTGGCCAACGCAACACTTGCATCGATTCGCATCGATACCCGTCGGGTCAACGTAACTCTTCGAGTCAACGACTCATCGTAATGCACCGATGCGGAGCGGGGCATTACAGAAACCAATCTCGGGATGAGTGTTACGGTAATTGATTACCCTATTGTCCACTCATCTCATGTCTAACTGTGGGCTTCGGTCGAGGAAGGGTTGGTTCAAGGCTTAAGGGTTGCTAGTTAAGACAAGCTTCCAGCAAATAATTAGAGACTCATAACATTTGGTTTCTTGAGAATAGATAGTCTCCTAGGTTGGCGTTCTGACTAAGGGTAAAACCCTAATCATTCTCAAATTCATATGGCTCGAAAGTCTCAATAGTATTTTGTGGGCCGAGAGGAGAATGAGTAACTCAATCACATGACGGGCCGATGGTAGCTACACTTGTGTAGCCAACTATCATAGCCATGGTGATAATCTGTATCTCTCCACCATCACGAGCTTTCGCCTTTCCAAGTCGGTGAAAGACAAAAACAATAAAGACTTCAAGGGAGATATTACTGAATACAATTTCGTGATTCAAGGGCGAACATATAATTCAAGAGGAATTGTCAATGCAGTCGCGGATGATATCTTAGAGACATCTACATCTCAATCCATGTAGGGTAATTAAATAAAGTGCGAACCAAATGCATCATGGTTGATCAGACCATAATACACTGATTCTGATTAGACAATATGTTAGTGGGCGTCCCCAATAAACATATGCCTCGAATCAAGCTCGAGAACAGAGTGAGCTTGCAAAACTAGGCTGTAATAGCAGCGTTGGTTAAGATAGTCAAATATAATTATGCGAGATTTTGAAATAAGGCACAAGTGGTCCGAGTTTTGTGAGAATCAAAAATTTACCAGGTGTTCTTGCTTATACAGTCTTTCTACAATCTTTCTTACCCATAAGGCCTTGGTCGACTAATGGGTTATGGACTTCTAGATTCCATATTCTAGGTAAACCTATTAGCGTCAATCAATATCCTCGTTAATAGGTCACTAGGACCACGGAATGCTAGATCGGGAGACCCGCTACCCAATCTCACAGAACTTCCACTACTATTGGCTTCGGATCTTATAGAACATACAGGGCACCGTCCTATCCTCTATAGTATCCTAAACATGTAATCATGTTTGAATCCATTTCACCGAGAGTTATGCCTCGCCCATATACTCGGGCTGTGGTAAACCCTTGGATTCGTGATTTCAAGGTGATATGCTATTGGATACTCTACCTTATATTGGCACAAGGGTTACGGTCAAAAGAGGACCTCTAGCCATAGTTTTTGGTATGCTCTATAACCTATATTTTCTTAAACTAATTTCAACTCTAAGAGTCGTGTCTCGCCAGTGCGCTGCTGGCTGCAGTGAATCTATAGTCTCCAAAATTTAAATAAATGGCGACAGTGCGCTGCTGTTCTGCCAGTATGAGTTAACTAACATTCCCGTAACTATATCTGTAAATAAATTCCCGAGATTCTAGAGATTCAAACAAGTTGACTATGAAATAAGGCATAAATATTTGCCCTATCAACCCTTAAAATAAAAGATTGAGCGGGGAGGAAGTAACTGAAGACAAAAGATATACAAACATTCTAATGTCTATTCCATGTGTATTCAAACACTGAGGAAAACTTTGAATCGAAAACTAACTTGAGGTTCATCTATGGATATCATAAAAATAATAACTCTTAGGGCAAAAAATAGAAACTAAATAGGCAATTTGACTAAGATATGAGGATGATATCTAAGAGGCAAAGAGAAGGAATTAAATAATTCATCTAGGTTAGAATATTAATCCTAGGAAGCCCTGGACTCACCAAGTGATTACTCTATCCACATTGGATCATATCGTCCTATCAAGAGATAATAGTGTAACTATGGGGATCTGACACGGTATCAAAATTAATGACCCTCATCCTAAATTGCATGGCCTAGACTACCCATCGGTAAATTTGTATAAGGGACTCCTAGTCCCAGTCATTCACTTAAATTAAATTAATCTTAATTCGTGAATGAGCATTTCCTTGCCGCAGGCTCGTAATAGTACAACTAACTTAAGTACTATCACGAGTTCGCATTATTTGTAAAGACGGACCTGCGTGGGCCACCACAAAAACTTGTCACGACCCGCACTCGTTTTTTTAAACGGATACGAGACGTGTCCAAGCCAGCCTACGCCGCAGTGTCGGCGGTAGAACGCTGTCACGGCCATGAAGATCAAAATCACAAACAATGCTCAATCACATAATTAATTTAATTTACAAAGATCACAAGTTTTACATTTGCAGGAGATATAAACTTGTACAAATATTGAATGACTATAACTTGACTATCTAACTAGTCTTTAGGCTTGTCTGCAAGTACACCCGTCACTCCCCAAGCTAAGTGAATCCACGGCTAACCTGAAAATGTTGGTTTTCAGTCAGGAATGGAACGAGCACAATTCACTGAATGCAATTTCAAATAAAGAAAATGACTATAAGACAAGGGTTAGGCATTAATCATGAGTTTTGAAAATAACAGTAAAGCCGTAAGAAAATCAATAGTAAAAATAGACCAATATACTTTCCACCGTTAGAAGTACCTTTGATATATGATCGGTCTGGGGTGCTACACCGCACGGTCTACGAGGTCTACTTGCAGAAAATAAACAATGTCTACGAGGTCTACTTGCAGAAAATAAACAATGTCTACGAGGTCTACTTGCAGAAAATAAACAATGTCTACGAGGTCTACTTGTAGAAAAATAAACAATGTCTACGAGGACTACTGCAGAAAAATAAACAATGTCTACGAGGTCTACTGCATGAAAATAAACAATGTCTACGAGGTCTACTGCATGAAAATAAACACGACCTACGAGGTCTACTGCATGAAAATAAACACGGTCTACGGTCTGATCACACATCCTTGGTACTTCTCATTCCCGACTCAATAATTTATAATAGAGTATAAAAATCACATAACCAATGACTAATCAATGAAATATAGTAAAGATCAATATCAAAATGCAGACAATAAACTGTACTCGCCTGTGGTCCTGTGCTGGTGAAACCGATGATCCAAATCACTCAATATGCCACAATAGTCAAAACCCGTACAACAGTCTCCTGAAGCTGAAATAGATAATACCAATGATCTCATAATAGACCAATTAGCTAGGATTGTCTGTCCTTAAGTCCAATTCTGGACACAGGGGCAAAACGGTAATTTCGGGCCAAAACGGTGTCCGCAGTTGGACCCGCTTTGCACCGAAAAGCGTGCCAGAGTCAACGGTCTCTAAAGTCGTCAAACTACATGTCTACGGATCCATTTTTCGATATGAACCCAACCGTATGTCCAAAGTTGGATTCCGGCGGGCCGTGCACAAAATCGCCCGTTGAGTGGGACCGTGGGGCCCGCAAAACGACGTACGATTCAACTGTCTCAGAATTGGACCAAACTTGGCATGCAGGACCAGAAAACCGATACGGTCCTGTTGGCGCAAGTTTCGTCTCGATCTGACGAGCGTGTACGAAGTAATTGAGAAATTTGCAAGGTGCCCGATACGGTAAATTTTGACGGATACGCATCAAATTCGTCGCGCACACGCGACCAATTTGAATTCTGCCAAAGCCCACACAACCACAAAGCCGTTATGTAGCTTTCGATCCTTTCGGTACGCGACCACGTCGTCCGGATTGGTGTGACGCACGTCGTGTGGAGCGTTTTCATGATTTTTAAAATAAGTTTTTCGGTAACTTCGGAATCCGATTTCTCAGTACGTAGTCGATGAAATCAAATTCCGTAAAAAGGGATTCGAAGCCCTACATGTTGTCTTTAAGTGTCTTTAAATAGTTTTTCAAATATTGTATTGGATCGATAGGGATCGATCGTCAATCTTGGATGACTGGACAGTATATACCCTGTTTTTCGAACAGGTTTTTGGGCCGTGTTTGACGTCGTCTTGCCGACAACCTTTGGCATCTAGATACAATACATTTGAAGGAAAATAAAGTCGGTTATATCAGGATCATACCTGACGAATCATCTCGGAAAATGATGGAGCAACGATCGTGGACTTCGATCATGAAGTCGCTCCCCCGCAGCACCTTGCTGCTGTTGCTATTCTCCACTGTTTGCACGTTTTCGGCCGGCGGGCGGCCCCGTGCGGCGGCACGATCATCCGGGGAGGTCGCCGGGATGTAGAGGTGAGGTCAAGGTGGTTGGGGGTGTTAGGGTTTCGAGAAACTTTCCTTGTTCTACACTTCTACTCGTTCTTATATATATATAGATGCGGTGAAGAGTAAGGGGAGGGTCGGATTTTGCTGCTGGATTAGCAACAATGTGGGAAATTATGCGGGCTGGGGTCTTACTCGGGTTGGGCTCGGCTATTGCTGAGGGTTGGGTTAGCATGGCCTGCTCTGTATGGGAATTACAGGGGTGGGGGAATTTGCTATAGCCCGAGAGCTGCTGGGCTGCTACTGTTGTTGTAGTTGTTGTTGTATAAAACTGTCATGTTCACCTCATGCTTCTGTTAAAATAAATAGTTAGCTGAAGTAGTTCTGTGGTGAACATTGATAAGTTGAAAATAGAAGTGCACGTCAAATTGGTCAAAGTTCAACGTAAGAGAATTAAATTAAGAGTATTTAATAACCAGGTTCATCATGATCTAAATGTTAATAAACTCGTACACAAAGTTTTAGTTGTTTTCAGTTATTTGAAACATATCCACTATTTAAAAAAATTGAATATGAAATGTATCGGATCGTCACAGATCGATCAGCTTGGTCCAGCCAATGATTGTACCATCTCGTGCACTCTCACGAACAAAACGGGCCTTTGTTGAGCTGGTTATATTATACTACAGAGCCAGCATTACCATTAGACTACACAATTTATAAATACTATTATAAGAGTAGCATTTCAAGTACTGTACATAATAACAAAAAATAGCAATGGAAAGTTTGTGAAATATAGTATATGCACATACACATATATATTTATTCATATATCTATTTATCTATAACCATATATTTATTTATCTATATCTATATAGTTATTTATCTATATCTAGATATATAGACTCATATAGTAATCTCAAAAAATCTAAATAGAACCCCAATATTATCTATTCCCAGAATAAGGCCTATTTTATAAATATGAATATATATATTAATAACACTATTGACAAAGATAATATAACCAATAATAGAATAATATTATATAATAGTAACCATAATAACATTGAAAATAATAACGATAAAGATAAAAAAATCACCGTTCCAATAAAATAAATAATAATAAAATATTTTAAAATTTTCTGGGAAGGGGAGCTACACTTCGGCACGAGGCATGCGGGACCTTCAGTAAGGCTTGCAACCTAGGCTGAAAGGGTAGCGTCGCATGCCAACTTCGATTAAGTCCCTAGTGGTGCGTAGCACCAATGACCGCATATAAGATAGTTGCATGCTCACCTATTGTCTTATGCAGGGTAAATATTATCTCTGTTTTCATGCAGGGACGAGCACGGCCGTGGTAAAAAAATATAAAAACTGCGATGTTATACTGTATGCTTTTTTACTCAAAGACTGCTATCGAATATGAACTGAATTCATTTAGTTCTAATAGAAAGACAACTCTAAAGCATGCCTACCCTAACAATCAGAGTCGGTTTAGACGAGTTGGTTCGTCTCGTCCACTTAGCAAGTGTGCTAATCCCCTCCCCCAATTTCCCCAGGTGCAGCGGGCGCTCCAACCTAAAACGAAGTTGAAGTGCGGAGAGGCATTTTGAAGCTCTTCCTATGCTAAAGTATTTTGAAGCCAATTCAAGTCGACGGCTTATGTATAAAGGGGCGAATGTATGGGACGACAAGCGTAGTTCAGGCAACTTATCGAATGTATTTTCTTTCTGTTTTCAATAAATGTAGCCGCAACGGCATCCAATGTAATTACGACTTGCACTTCGTTGCAAGCTATGAATGAAAAGCATTTCTATCTTCCTATACTGCGTCTTAAATTCTGATATGATTTGTGAAGTTTCAACTTGGCGTATTTATATCAAATGCAACGTAACGTTCTGCCTTGTACGAGTGCAATTCCAGACTCGTACGACATCACGCCTTAGCGAGGACGATCGAATCGACAAAAAAAATTAACATCGGGGACGAACGTTGCCGACTCGGGGCGTGACAAATTGGTATCAAAGCACAGTTATGTTTCTTCGGATTTTTGAAAGATGTTTCATTCTTGGAATGTCCGTTGCGATGGCTCGATTGAATGCTTGTCGGCAAGCTGCATGAAATACAAGTTCCATACAAGTAAGCCCGTAGATATTTTTGAAAAATACTAACGGGTTTACACTGTTTGTAGGAATGACTAAGCGAGATAAGAAAATCGTCGGCCCAACAACCCAAACCGTGGATAGTACATCGAGCACAAAAAGCACTGGGCCTAGCGAGACGACTATGGAGAAAATGCTACAGTTGATGGAACTGTAGCAGCAACTGCTTCAGATGCAATTCAAAGCCCAATTTGATTCGCAGCAGAAGCAGATGATTGCCCTGACTCAGATAGTGAGCAGGATGGCGGGCAACACCAAGGCGACGGACGCGGTACTCGAGGGAAAGCACGGTGATCAAGAAGAAGACGAGGAGGAAGAAGTCTCCCCGCAAATGATAAACTCTCCTTCCATGCTCAAAGTGAAGGAGTTTCGCAAAATGAACCCGCCGAAGTTCAATGGCCGAGCAGAGCCCGACGTGATAGTAGGATGGCTCGCAGAGATGGAAGACTTGTTCGATCTCCTCTACATCGAAGGGTCCCAGAGGGTGGCCTGTGCGGTGCTGCAGTTACAACTAAGAGCACATGACTGGTGGGCGGCGAAGAAACAAGAGATCTGTGAAACCGATTCTAACAAAAAGATTTCTTGGGAAATATTCAAGACAACCTTCCTTGAGCAGCACGTTCCTCGTGCCATCCGTCGACAGAAGGGGGATGAATTCATGATGGTGAGGCAGGGGAATATGAGTGTTGAAGATTATGATGCAAGCTTCTCGAAACTTGCAAAATTTGTCGGCGTCATCCTGCCCAACAAAGAAGAATGGTGTGAGCATTTTCAGCAAGGCCTCAACGACGAACTGCGTAGGGACGTCATGAACCAACGATGCCAAACTTATCATGAATCCTACGAAGCCGCACTAGATAGTGAGCGGATCTTTGGCCGTATGTCACAAAGGGCCATGTCTGTCGTTCGCAACAACTTCAACAAGCGTCCTAATGACACTGGAGGATCGGGAGTACCAAAGCGCCCAAACACGTCTGAGAATCGTGGTCACTTTGCCTCAGTAAATTGTAATAGATACGGCAAGCGTGGGCACCGAGCACCCGATTGTAGATTGAGAACATGCGTCAAGTGTGGCGAGCTAGGCCACTTCAATCAATATTGTCAGGCGGGGAAGCCGAATCAACACAACCCACCAAGGAACACTCCGAATCCATATAAAGCGCCTACACTACAAGGCGCAAACGCGGTGCCTGTGAACCCGCAGAATCAACGCCACGGAGCTCAAGGCCGAGTTTATGCCTTAACTCGGGACGAGGCGTACGCGTCCGATACGGTTGTAACAGGTATATTACTCTACAAAGATATTCCTCCTCGAGTCCTATTCGATTCGGGTGTGACGCATAGCTTTATATCTGCTGATTATGCGAAAGAAAATAAAATAACCATGCAATCACTAGATATAAATATTAGCGTTAGCACTCCGTCGGGAGTCGATATGCCTGCGAACTTTATTTGTAGGGATGGCCACATTTGCGTCGGGGAAAGATATCTATCCTTGGATGCCGTCGTGCTAGACATCAAAGATTACGACATAATCCTGGGCATGGATTGGTTAGGCGCTTGTCGTGCAATGATCGAGTGCACGGAGAAGAGACTGGTGTTTTGTCTTCCTGGCGAGACAGAGTTCTCATATTCGTGCGGTACGGCCTCGAAGACGACGATGATGGTATCGGCAATCTCGGAAAGACGTATGCTGCGTTCCGGCTGCACGGGATACTTGGCATCAGTTCGAGACACGCGGACGGATAATACAAACACAATGCAGACTGATGTTGTGGCAGATTTTCTCGACGTTTTTCCTGAATAGATGCCCGGGATGCCGTCGGATCGAGAAATTGAATTCAGCATCGACACCTTTCTGGATACACGGCCGATATCGAAGGCGTCTTACCGAATGGCTCCAGCAGAACTGAAGGAGATGAAGGTGCAATTACAAGAGTTGCTAGACCGCAGATTTATTCACCCTAGCGTCTCTCCGTGGGGAGCTCCCGTACTGTTCGTGAAGAAGAAGGTTGGGTCGTTGCAGCTATGCATCGACTATCGGGAACTAAATAAGGCGATCGTGCGAAACAAGTATCCTTTACCGCGAATCGACGACTTATTTGACCAACTGCAAGGTGCGTCAGTATTTTCAAAAATCGATATTCGCTCAGGCTATCATCAATTGAAGATCAAGTCCGACGACATATCGAAGTCTGCCTTCCGCACTCGATATGGTCATTACGAATTCCTCGTCATGCCGTTCGGTTTGACGAATGCCCCAGCCGCGTTCATGGATCTGATGAACCGAATCTTCCGACCTCAAATCGATAAATTTGTAGTCGTGTTCATCGGCGATATCCTTATCTACTCAAAGAATCGAGAAAAGTACGCAGAACACTTGAAGACGGTACTGCAGATTCTGCGTGAAAATAAATTATACGCCAAGCAGAGTAAGTGTGAGTTCTGGATGAGTAGCGTGATATTCCTCGGGCACGTAATATCTGCCGAAGGTATCGCGGTGGACCCAAAGAAGATTGATGCGGTGGTGGATTGGAAACGACCTGCCTCGGCTAGCGATATTCGGAGTTTCCTGGGCTTAGCGGGCTACTATCGTAGATTCGTGCGAAGCTTCTCAAAACTAGCGTCGCCTCTGACTCACCTCACCCAGAAGGGAGTAGTATTTGAATGGAGCGACGAGTGTGAATCCAGCTTTCAAGAGTTGAAGCAACGGCTCGTCTCAGCTCCAATCCTTGTACTTCCAGACGGTCTAGAAGGCTTTCAGATATTCAACGACGCGTCGGGAACTGGCCTCGGGTGCGTACTCATACAGAAAGACAAAGTCATCTCCTATGCTTCACGGCAGTTGAAACAGCACGAGAAAAACTACCCGACGTACGACCTAGAATTGGCGGCGATCATCTTTGCGTTGAAGTTATGGCGGCACTACATCTATGGTGTGGCATGCAGAATCTACACAGATCACAAAAGCCTGAAATACTTATTTACGCAACGGAAACTCAACCTACGACAACGACGTTGGCTCGAACTCATAAAAGATTACGAGCTAACGATCGAGTATACACCGGGCAAGGAAAATGTGGTGGCCGATGCACTTAGCAGAATGTTTATGGGAACACTGGCCATAAACAGGGAGATACGGCGAGACCTTGAAGCGATGGGTATCGAACTCGGAATTGAGTATCGACACCTGCACCTAGCTCAACTGAAGTTAGGATCGAGCCTGCTTAGCAAGATAAAGACCGCACAGGAGGACGACTCATTCCTGAAGAAAATGTGCGAGCTGATTTCAACGGGAAGGGCGACTGACTTCGTGGAAGACGAAGATGGGACGATGCGATTAAAGGAAAGGCTCTGCATTCCTGAAACTGTCAAACTTAGAAAAGAAATTTTGACGGAGGCGCATTATGCGAAGTACTCGTTACATCCTGGAAGCACCAAGATGTACAAGGACTTGCGCACAAACTTTTGGTGGCACGGCATGAAGAAAGACGTGGCTACGTTCGTATCGCAATGCATGGCGTGTCAGCAGGTGAAGGCGGAACACCAGAGGCCAGGCGGAGAGCTGCAGAACATTGCCATTCCCGAGTGGAAGTGGGACAATATCTCGATGGATTTCATTGTGGGATTTTCGAAGACGCCGCAGGGGAATAACGCAATTTGGGTCGTTGTTGATAGATTGACCAAGTCGGCTCACTTCATCGCAATTAAAGTAGGATGGAACGTCGATCGGTTAGCGCAAATCTATGTCGATGAGATTGTTCGACTGCACGGTGTACCGGCCTCAATAATTTTGGACAGAGACGGGCGATTCCTATCGCGTTTCTGGACGAGCCTCCAAGCGACGATGGGGACCAAACTGAACTTTAGTTCGACGTACCATCCCCAAACAGACGGTCAGACGAAGAGGGTCAATCAGATCTTAGAAGATATATTGCGTCTGTGTGCGATCGACCTAAAGACTAGTTGGGATACGCATTTATCGCTTGCGGAGTTTGCGTATAACAATAGTTATCAGTCGAGCATTCAGATGGCTCCATATGAAGCGCTTTACGGGAGGAAGTATCGTTCGTCAATATGCTGGGATGAAGTCGGAGAGCGACAAGTGCTTGGACCAGAACTGGTGGAGGAGGCCGTCGAAAAGGTCCCCTTGATTCGAGATAGACTCCGCATCGCGCAAAGTCGATAAAAGAACTACGCAGATCTTCGTCGACGACCGCTAGAGTTCTTGGTCGGGGACCATGTGTTTCTGAAAGTAACGCCCATGCGCGGTGTGATGCGGTTCGGCGTTAAAGGCAAGTTGAGCCCGAGATTTGTAGGCCCCTTCGAGATCATTGAGCGAGTTACGACGGTTGCTTATCGGATCGCACTACCTCCTGCCTTAGCTGATGTGCACGATGTTTTCCATGTTTTACAACTTCGAAAATACATGCATGATCCAAGTCATATGGTTAGCTTCGATCAGTTGGAGCTACGTACTGACTTGTCTTACTCGGAGGAGCCTATTCAAATTTTGGACCGCAAGGAGAAAGCGCTACGCAATCGATCGATGTCCTTGGTCCGCGTGCTTTGGCGGAACCATTCAGTCGAGGAGTCGACGTGGGAGATGGAGGTGGAGATGAAGGAAAAGTACCCTGCGTTGTTTGTCTAAATTAAGGTCAGACCCTTGTACTTAAGTTTTGGGACGAAACTTTTTCTTAGTCGTATATTATGTAGCGCTCCGCTTTCGATAGGCGACGGAACTTCATAATATGCTAGCGCCGAGTCAGATCGGTCGGGAACTTAGATGGCCATCTGACTCGATCGCTAAGCTTGGTAAACGATAACGCCTTGCGGCATCGATTCAAATCGATTTGGACGAAAGTTACGAGAATCGATCCAACTAATGGAACGACTTCTGTTGGAATAAGTCCTAGATGCAGCGATCTGCGTCTCGGCGAGTGAGCTCTCTCTATAAGAGTACCTTCGACGGGACCGGACCGCTGTATGGTTTTCTTGGAGCTTTGCCGCTGGGCTTGATGAAGTGCTTTCACGTCGTTTTCATGGATGCAATTACAATTTCGATACAAGGGAGAAAGAAGGAATTCTAACAAAGTGTTGGTGCCATTGCAGGAGCTCGCGTAACTAAGGATTAACGTTGCGTAGCGCTTGGATAACCGGCACGAAGCAAAGTAATCGGTAGGTGATTCGACCCTTCTTTTCTACTCTGTCCTGCAAACTTATTCCTTGCTTCGAATTCATTCAAATCGAACGATGCCAAGTTAATTGCATGCCAATCCACTAAGGTCAAGAACTCGGGAAAAACGTATCGATTTTGAGTAATCTACTCCGAAAAATACAAGTTTCTCACATAAACGGAAAAGTTTAAGGTTCTAGTAAAAGGATAGACTATTTCACGTGCTACAAAATAATGTGAAACGTCGATCATGGGTTATGATGCCTCGGACAATTTGGTGCCCACGGGACGCTAAATCGGTGTACGACTTTGGGGAAAATGAATCGTTGCATGAGTTGCGAGAAATGATAATGTCGTTCGATACTATCCGCGCTATACAAAATTGTTTGCATATATGAAACTGTTCGCACATAGGCATGGTCATGGACAGCTTGTGCACAAGTTCGTTTTCTTCGAAACGGTATCCGGGGCATCGGAACCGATTCGTCCTAGGAGGAATAATTCATCGTGCTTCGGCACGAGGCATGCGGGACCTTCAGTAAGGCTTGCAACCTAGGCTGAAAGGGTAGCGTCGCATGCCAACTTCGATTAAGTCCCTAGTGGTGCATAGCACCAATGACCGCATATAAGATAGTTGCATGCTCACCTATTATCTTATGCAGGGTAAATATTATCTCTGTTTTCATGCAGGGACGAGCACGGCCGTGGTAAGAAATATGAAAACTGCGATGTTATACTGTATGCTTTATTACTCAAAGACGGTGTTTGCCATTAAAATTGTTTTGATTGAAATCTTAATACAAACAGAACAGTGATACAATATAGGACTTAGATGTAGTCCTAGGAGTACACTTTTGTTTAAGCTGGGTCCTTAGTGCCAATGGAGCGAGTGGTAATGCGTTTACTCCGTTGACCGGCTGACGGCGGTTATCGGTTCTCTGAAGGTGTTGATTGCTCTGGGTGCTGGAGCTTGCTGAGAGGAGGAAGACGTTGAGTGTCTAGAACTGCCTCTCCGATGATTCTCTGTTGTGGATTCTCTGTGAGTCTTGTGTTCTGAGTCTCTGTGTCTGTGTGAAGGGGATGATCCTTCTATTTATAGTTTTGCAGGCTGGCTGCTCATGCGCGCATGTAGGATGCGCCGGTGTGGGGACGCCACGTGGAGGTTGCTGATGGAGGCGCATGGATGCTGTGCCCTGATCGAGGGGGAGAACTCTTCATACTGCTGTTGTGAGCCGGCACGTAGCAGAGGGAAGATCTTTTCGTTGCTGAAATCTCGGATGAGTTGAGTCAAAGGACACGTGTCGTCGTCTCATGGTTCGAAGATCTCGGATTTGGTGGAGAGGAGTGATCTGGTGAGCTGCGCCTTAGATTGGGCGCAGGAGGAGGCTGCGGCTCATAACCTTTAGGAGTTATAAACCATTTAGAGCGCATGGCTTTTGAGGCGCATGCAGGTGACCTTCCTTCTGTCTTTCGGGATCAAAGATCAGTCTGGGGCGCATGGCTTTTGAGGCGCATGCAAAACTTCAACCGGAGACTCTTCTTCTGTCTTTAGGGATCAGTGAAGGGTCTGAGGCGCATGGCTTTTGAGGCGCGTGCTGGTTTGGACGTATGGCCGTAAAGGCGCATGCGGGTGTGGACGCATGGCCGTAGGGGCGCATGCGGGTGGCCACGTGGCAGTAGCCGTCGGAATAGAGTTATGATGATGCTGACGTTGCCGACGCTTCATTTTCTGAATAAAGCTGTCAACTGTTCAGACTTTGGGAGGCGTGCTGCCAACTCTGTCAGTTGAGCATTTAATGTTGGTGACGTTCGATGGACAGCTGAGTGGGCACATCGGTTGGCGTTCCACTCGGTATGGAGATGTGTGGGGGCGCACCCTCTATAATGCGCCGAGTACTGTAGGGCGCGTCTGTGTGATGTGCCTGATGCCGAAGGGCGCGTCCGTGTGATGCACTGTCTGGCTGGCGCATCGGACATGTCTTTTAATGATGCGACTGTCTCGCTCTTCGAGTGCTATAAATAGCCGTTTGGCTGAATTCGAGGCGTCCGGTTCATCCATTTAATGTAAATTCATTGCACGGAATTCGGAGGGCCATCCACTTGGCGCGTGGGTTTGATCTGCCCGGCCTATAAATAGTGGCATGGAGAGAAGGTTTGCTTCTCATTCCCTCACGTACTTCCAACATGAACTTGAACATGCGGGTGCATTCTGTTGACGAAGTGCTCCCGAGGGTGAAAATGAGACGCTGTGTTGTCTTTGATGCACTTGAAGGTGACTGTTACATCCAAAAGACGGAGTCGAGGGCTTCTGAGGCAGGCGGAAGGTGCCTGTTGCATCCAAAGATAGGGATGCTCGAGCCTCGTCTCCGTTATTCTGGAAGAGCCGTAGATCGGAATGGCGATGCAAGGCTCTCTCTTCCTGCAAAGTGGGGTTTCTCCACTTTGATCGTGTCGAAAGCTGCTCCTTTAGCTGCGGTTTCGATCACGGTCTTCCTTCGGCTTTGGAGGCTCTTTCGAAGCCTCCCCTGGCCACAGCATTTGCGGTGCTCTTCTCTTCCTTGGTTCCAGCCAGAGGGTTAAATGCTTTGTGTATCAAAGCATTTATCGGGCGAGCCTGGTTGGAAGAGCGGCACATAACTGGGCTCTGCTCGGCCAGGTGAGCCTGGCTGGAAGAATTTGGCTGAAGGGATGCACATAGCTGGGCCGGATGCACATAACTGAGCTGCTGAAGAGATGGCGGGATGCGCCTGGATGGAGGCGCATAGTATCTGCTGTGCCTCACTGGTGGCGCATGGTGAAGCTGCGCCTATCTGAAGGCGCATGGTGGCCGCTGCGCTTATCTGAAGGCGCACGGTGGCCGCTGGCTGTAGGCTTAGGATCTTTCCTTTGTAGAATTTATCCTTTGTACAACCTTTTCTAGACATGTAATACACTTTTATATATAAATAAAAAGTCCTTCTTCAAATGTCTATACTTATTGATTTTGCTGTGAAATTCTACGTCTGAGTTCTAGCACATGTAGTGTCTGGCGCATGGGCTTTCTGGTTGTGAAATTCCATGCTTCTACAAGACCCCCTTCAAAGTTTTCAAAACTTTTGAATAAGTTTTGGAATACTTTGAATAAGAAGCATGGAGGTCAGGGCGCATGATTTCTGGGCGCATGCCTGTTCGGGCGCATGCTCTTCTCAGTTAATGATGATGGTGCCTTGGTAACCGAAAAGATTAATGATGATCTTTTGGTCTTATTTGCTGCTATCCTAGCACAGAACCCGAGGCGACGGCTGAGATCACACGTCATCTGTTCACGCGTGCGACCATGCCCTATAAATAGGTAAGAGTTGGAGAAAGAAAGGGTTCTTCTTCTCTGTGCCTCTGCTTCTTTAGAGTTTCTTCTTCAAAACCCTAACTTCTCCTTCTTCGAGAGAATGGCTCCCAAGACTCCTCGCGGCGCTACCGGCAAGGGGAAGGAGAAAGCGAAGGAGTCTGTCGATGAGGATGTATATATCACTCTTGCGCCTCTTGCCGACGTTCGTCCTGAGGTGACAGGTGGGTTTCGTCTCTGCTTTGGGCCCTGTGCCCTAACTGCCGACGCGTATAGACTTTGGTCTTTGATGATACGCCGAGGTTCTGTCCTGCCGACGTGCATAGGTTTATACCTTTATCATGCACCGAGGTTTTAATGGCTGACGCGCATGGGTTTTATTCCCTGAAGATGCGCCGAAGCCTTTGCTGACGCGCATGGGCTCACGCTCTGATAATGCGCCGACGCTCCAATGCCAACGCGCACGGGCTTACGCCCTGATGATGCGCCGAGACATGCTGACGCGCATGGGCCTATGCCCTGATGATGCGCCGAAGTAGATGCGCATGGGTTTATACCCTGCTGATGCGCCGAAGCAGATGCGTATGGGCTCATACCCTGGCAATGCGCCAGTCTGCTTGACATATTTTGTCTTTTTGCCTGACTTCCACTTTTGTTGTGCCAGTGTCGATGACGATCCCTTTGTTGAATGAGGTCCTTCTGGACGCTTCTCTTTGCCAGATGGGAGTTGATTTTGATGAGGCGGTGATCAACCCTGCAAAGGATGCTATCCTTCAGGACCAACCTCGTGAGAGGATGCTACAAATCCAGGTCCAGTTGCCGCTTTTCCTCCAGAGTATGATGGAGAGCGGTAAACTGAAGTCTGCTGATTCTGAAGGTGTGACCTTCTTAAAGCCTGCCTTTCTGTTTGGCGACCGATTAGTCTCTTCCGAGGTGAAGATATTGAAGATCAGAGAAGACTGGTTCTTTGCTGCTAAGGGCATGATGTTATACATGCGGCAGGTTGACCGCCAGTTGCCATTGACAGCCTTTTATCGTCTAGCTTCGAAGAGAAGGATGGGTTGGGAACTTACTCATTCTCAAGGAGGTGCCTTGGGGGGCTCCCTTTCAATTGACACCACCTTGAACCAGCGAGACACCTTGACCGCTTCACGGACTGGTTCTTCGTTCAGTTACCGAGCTTTGCGTCCCGGGAGCATATATAGTGAAGTCCCAAATGACACATTTCCCTTCAGTGCCCCGACTTTTGCAAATCGGATGCTGACGTCGAAGGTCACGTATCCGACAGCTGGTTTTAGAGTCGAAGGTTGGTGTCACTACATCCCAAAGTGGGACGAGTTGACCTCCTGGGTGCTTTCCAGGTTCAAAGTTGAGCTTAAAGAGGTAGGGCTGACTGCCGCCATTCGGGCCACGCAGGCAGGCGTGGACCTCAATAAGCCGATGTTCCTTGTGCTGTTGGAGCTTTTCAACGCCCAGACTGGCAGCTTTTTTACTCCAGTGGGGGAGTTGGGATTGGCCCTTCATGAGATGTACGAAGTGTCCAAGCTTCCTTGGGGCTCGGAACCGTACGAGGAATATTTCCCATCGAATGAAGAGATCCAGGTCTTGGAAGATAAGGACCCGGAGATGATGGCCGTTTTCAAGGAGGTGACGAGCCATCATTATCTGATGCACCGGAGGGACAAGGGTAAGACCCAACCTCACGTGACTGCTTGGAGGGACTATGTTTTCAGACAGGATTTGGCGGATCCTTCGAGGATCCGATTTGCGACTCCGCAGGGCTTGACACCCGCGGAAGTGAGTTCTGAAATAACCCGGCTGGACGAGAGGACCCCACATTCAAATGAGAGCGGCAAGAACACGTACAGCTGTTTCTGGCACTGCGGGCACCGGATGTCATCTAAGGCAGTGTTGACGGCCTACTTGATGATATGGCTCCGGGATTGCATATTTGCAGGGGGATCCGGTGCTGTTGAGAGGGTACATCGGAATCTCATTTTGCCTGCAGTGAAGTTGGCCTTTGGACGACCTCTGGCTCTCCTCCCCGCGATGGTGTACAACCTGCTACGCGGTTTGAGGTCTTTTGCTGATGATGTGATCCACGAGAAAGGTAATAATGACAACTTTCCCCGGGCCGAGCTGCCTTTCCATTATCTTATGGGGTGGCTGATCTTACATCATCCGAATGTGATGAGTCCTGGTCCTGAGGAGGACCATGTTGAAGGAGATGCCTTCATTCGCCGCTTCTACAAGAGGAAGTGGCCATACACTGGCGTCCCCGTTTGTAGGAGGGTTTTGTCCTTCCTTCAGGGGTGGGAAATCGTGAAGGTTGGCCCGATCTTCAAGAATTTCGAGGCCGACCAGGATTTGGTTGATTCTGGCGAGGATGCGGTTACTTTGCCGAAATGGAGTTTTCGTTGGTTGCAGAGTATCCGGCCTTCGCATCTGGTCTACCGAAATCAGAACAGGTGTTATCTGGAACCGTACTTGCCAAGCCGATTTGCTCGTCAATTTGGCTACACTCAGCTAATGCTGCGGAATCCCAGTAGCAGTTTAGGCTTCATCGGGAGTTTGCTGGATGGAGCCCGGGGCTGGCAGTATTATAACGCTGGATGCACTAGCGTTAAGTTTACCACACCAGTTCGTAATCCTCGGCCGCCGATCTTATATCCGGCCGCCAAGCTGTATTGTACTATGAATACTACGTCTCCTGGTTATGACAGGGAGACTAGTTTCATCATTGGAACCCAGTTGGAGGCAACAACGAATATGTTGGTGGCGGCTCGGTCATATCGTCCGCCAGAATTGGCGGGGTATCGGGCTGCTGCTATGGCACGAGTGAGAGACCCGTCTGTCGGGAAAAGGCGGGCTGACCCAGAAGCTGGTTCTTCCGTACTGAAAAGGTCGAGAAGGACATCGACCCCGAAGATTACGGAAACGCCACTTGTAACGCCAACGGGCTTAGCTCCCGCTGAGGTAAGGAGTGCTTCATAATTCCAGTTTTTTATGTCATTGTGGCGACTTATGCTCTTCTTCTTGTAGGGATTGAAGAAGAAGTCTCGTGCTTCGAAATCGGGCACCAGTAAGCCGAAGGAGGTGGCAGGCTCTTCTGAGGAGCGCATTCCACCAACGATGATGTCTCCTGTGGAGGAGGGTCCCGAAGATGTTCCCGCGGAGGTTTTAGTATCTCCTGACTTTGAAGTCGCAACAACTTCTGGGATAGTACCATCTGTCGTGGAGGCCTTGGACGCTGAGGGTCCTACAGACTCGAGGCATCCTGATGATGAAGTGGATTGGAGTTCGTCGCCTTCTGGTGACGTCCCTCCAGCGTTGCAAGGGTCCGTTGTGGGGGCAGCAGAAGCGGTGAGGATAGAGGAGAGGGTTGATTCCCCTCCTGGTCATGATGAAAGGAGGTCGGCCGAATCATTGCCGAATCCTTCCTTGGCTTCAACCATGGACATAGAGATGGCTACCGATCAGGCAGTAGCGACAGATTTTGTCCCTGTAGAGGGATTTGAGAAGAGTGAGACCCTTCTGCCGGTCTTGTCTCCTGGGGCTGGCCAGGAGATAAATGTTGATCTCCCCGTTTTGCCGGGGGAGGTAGCTGATGCTGAAAGAATGTCGGGGGTAGAAGAGGTGGCCGTTGGCGTCGATGATTTCTCCGAGCTTGAGAAGGGTAAGGGTGTGGAACCCTCTGTTGCTTCTTCCACTTGGGGTACTATCACGACGCATGTGCCGGCTCCTTCTGTTCCTTCGACTCCTCGGGCTAGCAGTCTGGGCCCTGTTGATGAAGAGCCTATTGCTGCCGAGGTTCGAACCTCTCAGATCGAGGTTGGCGGATCTTCCTCCGGTCCGCAAACTGTAGTAGCTCCCTCAACTCCTGCTATGACGCCGCAGGTGTTGGCGGAAGCCGACGGGTATATGAAGTTCCTCGTCGAGGGAGTGTACAAAATGCTGGAGAAAGGCGTATCTGCAGTGATGGATGCCAAGGGAAGCTTTGCGGCGGCAAAAGCTTTGGCAATGCCTTGTATCGAGCTGATCCGCATTCACCAGGGCCATGACCATATGGCCGAAATTCTGGAGGTTTCGGTGATGGAGCTGGACGAGCGGCTCGCGGAACTGCAGCGCATCCAACGAAATGACCTCTCGGTCTTGATAGATGCAGAGATAGGGAAGTCGATGGCTGAGATCGAGGCTTCCCATCGAGCCGATGTGAGCAGTTGGGAGCGTGAAGTGGCTGGGACTGAGGCTGCGGCGGAGCAGTTGTCTCAATCCATGAAGAAGACGACGGAGAAGCGGGCTGCGGTGGATGCTAACATCGCAGAGGTTGATGCTCAGATGCGCCGTCTTGAAGACCAGCGGGCCCAACTTCAACTAGAAGCTGATCGTGTCCTGGCTGAACACGTGGCATTCAAGCAGGAGGAAGCGACTCTTACTCAGCGGACCCTTGCTTTGGCTCAGCAGCGACGACAGCTTGATGAGAAGTATGAGAGTAAGACTTCCGCTGAGGCTGTCGGGTTAATGCGTCAAGAAGCCGAGCTGCGAGTCCAGGCGACTGTGGAAACTCGCACTGCCGACCTGAGATGTCGAGTCAGAGAACTCTCATCCCACCCTGGGGAGGATCGGGGATTGTAGCTTCTCTTCTTTTTATGTGTTTTTTGCAACTCTTGCTGGGGAAATAACGTATTTCTGTACTCCCCCCTTTTTTTTTGAAAAATAAAGAAATATACTATCTCTTTGTGATGTGTTCATTTTTGATCTCATGAACTTGATGATTTATGTGGACCTATTATCTTTTGCGCACCTTGGTTTTTAGGTACAGATAATAAGTTTGAAGGAACCAACATGTTTGCTCAGAGGTAATGTGGACATGGCAATCATTAGGTTCAAATGATAGAATCCTCCTACTCAGAGGTATTTATGGACGTGGTAGGAATGATCCTGGGGGATACGCTGAACAACTCAGAGGTAATGTGGACGTGGAAGTTCTGCGATCAATGTACGACAACACAGGAGTTGTTTGTACGGGATGTTTACTCAGAGATAATGTAGACGTGGTAAACATGAAGGATAGCGTAAGCTTTACGAAATGTAAGGTTCCGCTTTGTAGGATGTAGAGAGAGAACTCAGAGGTAATGTGGACGTGGTTATCTTTCTACGGAAGGATGCCACGGAACAGCTGGGTTCCGGAAACGATTGATTTTGTGAAAAGAGGTTGTTTGGGGAAATACATGTCTTGGAGGATGTCAAGAATAGTACTTCTTTAGGAACTTGCCGTTGATGGGCATCATGAACAAGTCCCCATTGGGTTTGGCGAGCCGGTAAGCACCGTTTGAGTATACCGTCTCGATGATGAAGGGTCCTTCCCATTGGGGCTCGAACTTCCCTGGTGTCTTGTGAGTTAACACCATTGGCCTTCTGACTGCTAAAACCAGGTCGCCAACTTGGAAAGTTCTTTGCTTGACCTTCTTGTTGAAAGCCTGTGATATACGGGCTTGGTAAAGTTCGATGCGTTGTTGAGCTAGGAGACGCTTTTCGTCAAGTGCCTCCAGTTCCCGCAGACGACGACATTGATTGTCTTCTTCTGTGAGATCGTTTGTGATTGCCACGCGGAGCGAAGGTATCTGTATCTCAAGAGGCAGTACTGCTTCGCTCCCGTAGACCAGGGAGAATGGAGTGTTGCCTGTTGGGGTCTGTACCGTTGTGCGGTAGGCCCAAAGGCATTCGCCAAGCTTTTCGTCCCAGTCGCGTTTGTTGGATGACACGACCTTTTTGAGCAGCCTGACGATAGTTTTGTTGAACGCCTCGGCCAATCCGTTTGCTGCCGGATTGTAGGCGGTTGAGGCCATGTTTTGAATGCGATTCTTGTCACAGAACCTGCTAAAAATGTGGCTGATAAACTGAGGACCATTGTCATGGATGATCCGTCGGGGTACCCCGAAACGATAAATGATATGGTGTTTGATAAAGCTGACCACCCTGGAGCTTTTTACTTCTGCTAGTGGGACTGCTTCCGCCCATTTGGAGAAGTAATCGGTGATGGCCAGGATGAAGCGGTGTCCTCTCGATGAAGGAGGGGTGATTGGCCCTACAATGTCCATGCCCCAGGCTTCGAATGGCCAGGAGGCGACTGTAGGATGTAGAGGTTCAGATGGTGTATGTATGAAGTCTGCATGAAGTTGGCATGCATGGCACTTCTTAGCATATTCCACTGCGTCGGCAACCATGGTTGGCCAGTAGTAGCCCATACGTCGCAGTCGATCTTGCAACTTAGGCCCTGGTTGGTGAGCTCCGCAAGTTCCGTCATGAGCTTCTCGAAGAGCTTCGGCCGCTTCTTCGTTAGACAGGCATCGAAGGAGATGCCCGTCGAAGGAGCGTCGGTACAGCGTTTTAGTGGCTGTATCGTAGTAGAATCGAAGAGAGCGTCTCCTGACTGAGACGGCTTCCTTCGGGTCCTCTGGAAGGATTCCGTAGATAGCGAAGTCGATGAACGAGAACCTCCAGTCTCGGACATTAACCCCAGTGTTTGTCGGCATGGCGTGAGCCATTTGCAAACATAGGTTATTTCTGGGACAAATCAAGTCTCGGCCAGTTACCGTGACATAGTGTTGAGTCCCAAGGGGCGTGGCCAATGAGGCTGCGAGGCCAGCCAGAGCGTCAGCCTCCAAGTTTTGTAGGCGGGGTACATGTTCGATGAAGAACCCAGTGAAGGTTGAAATGATGTTCAATGCAACTTCATGGTAAGGGATCAAATCTTCATGGCGAACGTCGTATTGCCCCCGAATCTGGTTTACGACGAGTTTCGAGTCGCCGTAGGTTTCCAGATGATCCACCCCCAGCTGTTGTGCTAGCTGGAGTCCCATGACGAGTGCATTGTACTCAGCAACATTGTTGGAGCACGGCTTCGAAAGGGAGTATGCGCGCTGGATGACCAGCTGATCGGGGGAGACTAAGACTACCCCCACTCCTGCGATGATTTGGCCGTTGGGGCCCGTTCTTGAAGCGCCATCGAAGAACATCCGCCAAACGGGGCTTCCTTCAGTGACGTTTGATTCTTGGACTTCATCCGGGATATCTTCATAGAGTTTTGAAGATTCTGGGATGGGGTGTGCAGCTAAAAAGTCAGCCAGAGCCTGACCCTTGACCGCCTTCTGCGGGACAAACACCATGTTGTATGCCGTTAGTAGGATCGCCCATGTAGCCAGCCGGGAGTTTAATGACCCTGGCTTCGTCATGAGAACTCTGAGCGGATTGACTCGGGAGATGACGTGAATTGTCTGGCCCGAGACGTAATGACGAGTCTTCTGAATGGCAAACACCAAAGCCAAGCACTCCTTTTCAACGGGGTTGTACCGGTGTTCGGCCCCGATGAGTGTTCGACTAAGGTAGTAGATTGCTTGCTCGTAGCCTGCATCGCTATTTTGAGCCAGTAAAGCGTCGAGGGAATGATCCATGGCACGGACGTAGAGGAGGAATGGTTTGCCGGCGACAGGTGCCACTAGGACTGGCGGGCTTGTCAAGTAAGCCTTGATATCGTCGAAAGCCTTTTGGCACTCCTCTGTCCAGACGTAAGAGACTCCCTTCTTCATGAGCTGAGTAAAGGGTTGACATTTACCGGAGAGGTTTGCTATGAACCTCCGGATGTATGCCAAACGTCCCTGTAAGCCCCGAAGTTCTCGAAGGTTCTTCGGAGGGTCCATGTTGAGGATGGCTTTAGTCTTCTCGGGATCGACATGAATGCCTTCGAGGCATTAACAGTCAATGCCTGTTTCCCCTTTGTTTCTCGTTCGGAGTTGTTGGTTGCAGACTTTTTCCCCTTATCGTCAAAGGCGGGGAAGCTAACACCCAGAAGACGTGCATTGGCCGCCTTCTTCTCTGCAGCTTCAGCTTCAATGATTAGGGAGCTCCAGTCGGGAGGGGGAGTAGAGTTAAGCCAGAGCTTTACTGCAGGCAGCATGTTCATACTGCAAGCGGAGAGAAGCACATGTTCTGGCATGCCTGGAGGTAGCCTGAAGCAGGCCTGACGGAAGCGTTCGATGAATGCCCGAACCGTTTCCTTGTCCTTCTGGCGTATCTCAATGAGAGACGCCATCGTCATGTCCTTCCCACCGTCGTAGAAGCGGTCGAGGAAGAGGCGTGTCAGGTCGTCGAAGGACGATATGGAATTATCGGGGAGGCTGCAGTACCAGTCATACGCCACCCCTTTCAGGGCCCCAACAAAGATGCTGGTGAGGAGCGCGTCCTCCTTTGAAAGATGCCCTGTCTGCGACTGGAAGTACGTCAGGTACCGTCGTGGAGAGTCCTTCCCGTCATACGGCGTGAGTGTTTGTGGTTTATACTTTGGGGGATAAACCACCTTGTTCCACTCAAGGGGATAAGGCTGGGGAATGCCCATCTTCTGGCGCTCCTCCTGCCTGTTCTTGGACTCGAAGCGCTCCCGCAGATCTTTGATCATTTCGACCACGTCCTCCGTGGAGCTAGGAGTCGGGGAAGGAGGCACTACCTGGAGTGGAGCGTTTGAGGGCTCCGATGTCCGGGGTGCTTCTGTGTCTGAGGGTGTCCGCTGGAGGGGCACACTCGACTCTCCATTGGCTCCTGGGTCGGGACCATTTGAAGGTGTCCTGATCAAGGCCGACCGCATCTCAAACACTGCTTGAGTCAGTGCTTGCATTGAGGCAGAGAGGGTTTTGAGTCCTCCCTCTAGCGAGTCTATGCGTTGGACAATGTCCTGTGGCGGCGCATCAGTCTCAAGATCACCCCCGGTCATGTATACTGTCATGACACGGCCGGAAGTGGATGGATTAGTTGAGGCTTCGCTCTCAGCCTCGCTCTCATGTGGGGGAGTGACTTCTCCTGGTGTTTGGCCACCCCCAGCCACATTCTGGAGTTCGTCTTCAACAGGCGCATCTGCAAGGGCCTGACTGCCCTCAGCTCTGTCTTGAAGGGCCTCTTCGTTTTCAGCACTACCCCCGGCGGTGTCCTGGAGGACATCGTCCTTTTGAGGGGCTTCAGGGAGGCCATCTTCGCCTTGATGAAGATCCGCCGCAGCTGTGCTTTGGACATCTTCGTCTTCGGAAGGAGGCTCGACAAGGGTCTGGCTACCCCCAGCTTCCTCCAAGGACTTCTTCCTCGACCGAGTGCCTTCGAACACTCCAGAGGTCGTGACAGCTGCCTTGGTTTTCCTCGGCTGGCTTTTGGATGAAGACGAGGAATTGGCAGTCGTCTTCCGGACAGATGAGGAATTGGAGATCACGTTGTATGATGCAATCTTTAGTTCCTCTTCTGCTGACACCTTCGTCCCAAGGCGATGTCGGAGGGGTGTCGATGATTGTAGCCGTTGGAAGACCGACTGCTTTGGCGGTACTGCCGTCTTGCAACAGCAGTTGATAGTGACCACTGCACAAGTGTGCCCCGTGAGAGGCGCATCGTGCTTGTTGGTCAACTCTCCTGACCGGCGCTTGTGAGTGATCACGTTGCGCAAGTCGTTGGAGGAGAGTGCTACCCTCACACCCCTCTCAGGCGCATGGCAGGGCCAAGCGCCGGGGTGGTCGGGTGAGTGCTGCGCCCCCTGCTCTAATACCAAGCAGGCATCACGATCAGTAGTGGGGGAACCACAGCATTTGAAGTGACTTGAACGAACCTCGAACGCACAACTAGAGGAGGCGCGGGAGTTCAAGACCACAGAGTTTGCCTCTCTCGGCTTGGTTGTGCACGCAGTGAATGCGCCCAAGCGAGATGAGGACTTTGAAGGTCGACTCGTTGTCGGTGC
This sequence comes from Iris pallida, assembly GCA_029216955.1. Lineage (NCBI taxonomy): Eukaryota > Viridiplantae > Streptophyta > Magnoliopsida > Asparagales > Iridaceae > Iris > Iris pallida. The sequence continues at coordinate 4,495,958 of JANAVB010039818.1, read as the reverse complement.
AGAAGCACTTGAGTCAACCTTGTACAGCTTGCCATCGACAGCGCGCGTGATTGTAAGCGCGTGCCTCTGGCCGGCTGCTGGCATAGCACGTTTCTGGCGCATGGCCCGTGCCGTCTTGGATTTCTTCGTACCAACCCGCTGGGGCGCATAGTACTCAGCATCCAAATTCTCCTCGCCATTACAGCGAGTGAGTCTGTCAAAGACAGAGGCTCTTTGTGGCGCATCAGAAGTGATGCGCGGGGCATTGGCTGCGCCCCTGCTCCGTCGACGTATCTTCCTCGCCTGAGAGGAAGATGGCTGGGGAACGTGGTCAGCCGCACGCTTCCCCGAGAGATGCGCTGCATCAGCGGGCGCACCTTGACTGCTGAGGACGTCAGCAGGAAGGGAAGGCTGGACGGGCGCATCCCCTTCGACGGTGGTGCCCGAGGCGTCGACTTTGCGCACCCAGACTGCGCGGGTCTTCTTCGGCTTCGACAGCCGCTTCGAAGGACTCGCACTTCCTTCAGAAATGAACTCCTCGTACGCCTGTTGATTGAGGCGCACTACCAGCGTCTTGTGGGAGGAGCCCACCTTCACGTCGTCGGCCTGTGACACGACTTTCTCGGTAGAGGAGAAAGAAGTCCCCAGCAGAGTCGCCAGCTTGTTTGCCATTAAAATTGTTTTGATTGAAATCTTAATACAAACAGAACAGTGATACAATATAGGACTTAGATGTAGTCCTAGGAGTACACTTTTGTTTAAGCTGGGTCCTTAGTGCCAATGGAGCGAGTGGTAATGCGTTGACTCCGTTGACCGGCTGACGGCGATTATCGGTTCTCTGAAGGTGTTGATTGCTCTGGGTACTGGAGCTTGCTGAGAGGAGAAAGACGTTGAGTGTCTAGAACTGCCTCTCCGGTGATTCTCTGTTGTGGATTCTCTGTGAGTCTTGTGTTCTGAGTCTCTGTGTCTGTGTGAAGGGGATGATCCTTCTATTTATAGTTTTGCAGGCTGGCTGCTCATGCGCGCATGTAGGATGCGCCGGTGTGGGGACGCCACGTGGAGGTTGCTGATGGAGGCGCATGGATGCTGCGCCCTGATCGAGGGGGAGAACTCTTCATACTGCTATTGTGAGCCGGCACGTAGCAGAGGGAAGATCTTTCCGTTGCTGAAATCTCGGATGAGTTGAGTCAAAGGACACGTGTCGTCGTCTCATGGTTCGAAGATCTCGGATTTGGTGGAGAGGAGTGATCTGGTGAGCTGCGCCTTGGATTGGGCGCAGGAGGAGGCTGCGGCTCATAACCTTTAGGAGTTATAAACCATTTAGAGCGCATGGCTTTTGAGGCGCATGCAGGTGACCTTCCTTCTGTCTTTCGGGATCAGAGATCAGTCTGGGGCGCATGGCTTTTGAGGCGCATGCAAAACTTCAACCGGAGACTCTTCTTCTGTCTTTAGGGATCAGTGAAGGGTCTGAGGCGCATGGCTTTTGAGGCACGTGCTGGTTTGGACGCATGGCCGTAGAGGCGCATACGGGTGTGGACGCATGGCCGTAGCGGCGCATGCGGGTGGCCACGTGGCAGTAGCCGTCGGAATAGAGTCATGATGATGCTGACGTTGCCGACGCTTCGTTTTTTGAATAAAGCTGTCAACTGTTCAGACTTTGGGAGGCGTGCTGCCAACTCTGTCAGTTCAGCATTTAATGTTGGTGACGTTCGATGGACAGCTGAGTGGGCGCGTCGGTTGGCGTTCCACTCGGTATGGAGATGTGTGGGGGCGCACCCTCTATAATGCGCCGAGTACTGTAGGGCGCGTCTGTGTGATGCGCCTGATGCCGAAGGGCGCGTCCGTGTGATGCGCTGTCTGGCTGGCGCATCGGACATGTCTTTTAATGATGCGGCTGTCTCGCTCTTCGAGTGCTATAAATAGCCGTTTGGCTGAATTCGAGGCGTCCGGTTCATCCATTTAATGTAAATTCATTGCACGGAATTCGGAGGGCCATCCACTTGGCGCGTGGGTTTGATCTGCCCGGCCTATAAATAGTGGCATGGAGAGAAGGTTTGCTTCTCATTCCCTCACGTACTTCCAACATGAACTTGAACATGTGGGTGCATTCTGTTGACGAAGTGCTCCCGAGGGTGAAAATGAGACGCTGTGTTGTCTTTGATGCACTTGAAGGTGACTGTTACATCCAAAAGACGGAGTCGAGGGCTTCTGAGGCAGGCGGAAGGTGCCTGTTGCATCCAAAGATAGGGATGCTCGAGCCTCGTCTCCGTTATTCCGGAAGAGCCGTAGATCGGAATGGCGGTGCAAGGCTCTCTCTTCCTGCAAAGTGGGGTTTCCCCACTTTGATCGTGTCGAAAGCTGCTCCTTTAGCCGCGGTTTCGATCACGGTCTTCCTTCGGCTTTGGAGGCTCTTTCGAAGCCTCCCCTGGCCACAGCATTTGCGGTGCTCTTCTCTTCCTTGGTTCCAGCCAGAGGGTTAAATGCTTTGTGTATCGAAGCATTTATCGGGCGAGCCTGGTTGGAAGAGCGGCACATAACTGGGCTCTGCTCGGCCAGGTGAGCCTGGCTGGAAGAATTTGGCTGAAGGGATGCACATAGCTGGGCCGGATGCACATAACTGAGCTGCTGAAGAGATGGCGGGATGCGCCTGGATGGAGGTGCATAGTATCTAATGCGCCTCACTGGTGGCGCATGGTGAAGCTGCGCCTATCTGAAGGCGCATGGTGGCCGCTGCGCTTATCTGAAGGCGCACGGTGGCCGCTGGCTGTAGGCTTAGGATCTTTCCTTTGTAGAATTTCTCCTTTGTACAACCTTTTCTAGACATGTAATAGACTTTTATATATAAATAAAAAGTCCTTCTTCAAATGTCTATACTTATTGATTTTGCTGTGAAATTCTTCGTCTGAGTTCTAGCGCATGTAGTGTCTGGCGCATGGGCTTTCTGGTTGTGAAATTCCATGCTTCTACAGACGGCTATCGAATATGAATTGAATTCATTTAGTTCTAATAGAAAGACAACTCTAAAGCATGCCTACCCTAACAATCAGAGTCGGTTTAGGCGAGTTGGTTCGTCTCGTCCACTTAGCAAGTGTGCTAATCCCCTCCCCCAATTTTCCCAGGTGCGGCGGGTGCTCCAACCTAAAACGAAGCTGAAGTGCGGAGAGGCGTTTTGAATCTCTTCCTATGCTGAAGTATTTTGAAGCCAATTCAAGTCGACGGCTTATGTATAAAGGGGCGAATGTATGGGACAACAAGCGTAGTTCAGGCAACTTGTCGAATGTATTTTCTTTCTGTTTTCAATCAATGTAGCCGCAACGGCATCCAATGTAATTACGACTTGCACTTCGTTGCAAGCTATGAATGAAAAGCATTTCTATTTTCCTATACTGCGTCTTAAATTCTGATGTGATTTGTGAAGTTTCAACTTGGCGTATTTATATCAAATACAACGTAACGTTCTGCCTTGTACGAGTGCAATTCCAGACTCGTACGGCATCACGCCTTAGCGAGGACGATCGAATCGGCAAAAAAATTAACATCGGGGACGAATATTGCCGACTCGGGGCGTGACAAATCGAACGTTGCCGACTCGGGGCGTGCCAGTGTTGAAGCCTCATTATATAGTAGAATATATATATATATATATATATATATATATATATATATATATATATATATATATATATATATATATATATATATATATATATATAAAAAAATATATATATATATATATGAAAAAATGCTATCTACAACAAAAAAATTACAACCTTCTCTCACCTCCATGCAACATGGGCTCCACCCGAACCCACCACTTCCTCCCCTCTTTCAATCGGAGTCCGACTCTGGAGGTTGTAAGGGGATATTAAGTATTTGATTGTAGGCATAACAAAGCTATATATACTTGTAAATGCACGTGCTTTGCACGTATAATAACGAATAATAAGAATATAAATCAATTATAGTCAAATACCTCTTCTAACTCATGTGGTTAAGGCGTGATGTATTTTTCTTATTCGGTTGAGTTCGATTTTCTATGTTGACGAATTTAAACTTTTTTCAACAATTTTTGACACAATTTATTTTTTATTTTAAATAAAATGGGTCGTGATATAATGACGGCTTAGACGGCTCAAAAGTGAGCCATTTTTCAAGCCTCATTATATAGTGGAAGATATAAGAACATTATCCAATTGTAGTTAAACATCTAACTCATGTGGTTAAGGTGTTAGATTTTTTTTTTGATTGAGTTTGATTTTCCATGTTGACAAATTTTTACTTTTTTCAACAATTTTTTATATAATTTATTTTTTCTAAACCGTGATATAATGACGGCTTAGACGACTTACTTTTGAGCCGTTTTGAAGCCTCATTATATATACTAGCAATAACTAATTTAAATAATAGAAAAAGAAACCCCCCCCCCCCCCCCCCCACCCCCTCCCCACCACACACCCACACCCGCCCACCCACCACCACTACAATGTAGACACACACATAAGAAACGTGTATCTTATGATTGGATGCTCTCTAATTTTTGTCAAATACATGTATATGCAATTTAAAATATTTAAAAGATAAAACATTCACAAAGTTTTTTACAACATTTGATAAAAGTTGAATATAAGCATTTTACAATGTTTCTCAAACATTGTAAAACGATAATACATATACAACGTTTATATAAAGTGGTTAAATAAAATTAATTTTACCACATCGAACATATATATGTAATATTATATATATATATATATATGAGACTTCAAAACGGCTTAAAGTGAGCCGTCTAAGTCGTATGTAAATCACGGTCCATTTTATTTTATAAAAAATTAAATTATGTATAAAATTGTTGAAAAAGTTTAAATTTTTATATATTCAACATGGGGAATCGATCTCAACCAAACAAGACTAATACCTCCAACCTTAACCACATAAGTTAGAAGAGATATTTGACTATAATTGGATGATATATTTATTATACGTTGCACGTGCATTTACTAATACTAGTAAATGCACGTGTAATAATGCATAATAAGAATATTATTCAGTTATTGTTAAATATTTCTTCTAAGTTACGTGGTTAAGGTGTGATGCATTTTTCTTGTTTGGTTATATATATATATATATATATATATATATATATATATATATATATATATATGAGCCATCCAATGTGGCTTCATGTGGACCAATTAAAATTTATTTTTAGTTATGCTGATTTTTAATCTTGTAATATTGAGATTTTGTCTTGCTCAATGAATAGAGCTATCAATTTCCAATCCTTTAAATGCATATATAGTCCCCCAAAATTTCTTAAGAGTATTGTTTTCATGTTTGCCCCTAAAATTTCTTAAGAGTATTGTTTTCATGTTTGTTCATGGACATATTTAGTAAGTTCGAGAGAAGGGAGGCATGATAATATTAAAAGATTTGCTAAGTTACCAAATAGACTTACCAAATCTTACCAAATATGTTTAAATTATTATCTTGAAATTTAAGTTTGCCTGCAAAGTGAATACTGTTAAAATCTACAATTTAGAATATCAATTTAAAATTCATTTGGTAAGTTCCTATTTGGTAAATTAAGATTTATCAAATATTTTATGGGAGAACGGATGTACGCAGGAGAGGAAGATACGTTAAAATTTAGAATTTAGAATCATCAATTTAAATATATTTGATAATCAATTAGCAGAATCTTTGCATAAACAACATGCAAACTCCTAACAAAGTAATTGATAAATAGTCCACCAAATAAAGAGAAAAGTAGAGAAGGAATGACAAAATTGATATGTCCTAGACTTCTATAATTATGGATACCAAAAGTAGACGCTGTGTCTGGAGGTGAGAACGAATGACAAAATTGATATAGAATACTTGGACATCATATCTGCTCTCACAGAGCAAGCAAGTGTGTGTTAAGGATCAAGCCAATCATGTGGATTTCTTATGAACCCCAATTGTACACCAGCTTTTATAGAGTATAGAGTCAGCATGCATTCATGCTTAATCAAATTTCAGCTACTAATTTACCTTATTGGTATTTGTTTTCAAACAAGGAGAATATATATATATATATATATATATATATATATATATATATATATATATATATATATATATATATATATATATATATTTTTTTTTTTTTTTTTTTTTTTTTTTTTTGAAGCAGTGGGTAATTGTGGCGAACTCGCCTCCACTGGGGCTCGAACTCCGACCACTTGGGCTGCATGCATCTCTCTTAACCACTAGACTAGAGATCATTTGCATATATATATATATATATATATATATATATATATATATATATATATATATATATATATATTAAAAAAAGGAAAAATTTGAGTGGCACCCCACTTTTTTTACACTTATTTAAGGTGCACCCCACAACATTACAATATTGTATAACACTCCCCACTTTTAACGAAAAAAACGTCTATTACTAACGGTCAACTCCTTTGACCCTTTATTTTGGACGAAAATACCCTCTCGTTATGCCCCTACCCAACCCTTGCGACCCCCCTCTCCCATTGCTACCGCCGGCAGCCCTCCTCCCCGCCGGCAGCCAGCCTCCCCCCCCCTCCCCCCCTCCCGCTCCGCCCCCCCCCCCCTCCCGCTCCGCCCCCTAGGCCCCACTGCTGCGCGCTGCTGCTGCTGCCGTCGCTGCCGCGCGATGCTGCCGCCGCCGCCGCCGCGCGCTACTGCTAGGGGACGGAGCGGGAGGGGGGGGGGGCGGAGCGGGCGGGGGGGGGGGGGGGGGGGGAGGGGCGGGGGGGGGGGGGGGCGGAGCGGGAGGGGGGGGGGGGTGATGATGGTTGATGGTGGTGGTGATGATGATGATGGTGATGATGTTCGTGATGGTGGTGGTGGTGATGGCCGGAGGGGTCCGGCGAGGTCCGGGAGGGGGGGGGGGGGGCGGAGCGGAGGGGGGGGGGGGGAGGGGGGAGGCGGAGCGGGAGGGGGGGCGTGATGATGGTTGATGGTGGTGGTGATGATGATGATGATGATGGTGATGATGTTGGTGATGGTGGTGGTGGTGATGGCCGGAGGGGTCCGGCGAGGTCGGGGAGGGGGGCCGAGCACGGCGGGGGGCGGGGGACGGGCGGCGGGGGGCGGGGGACGGACAGCCACGTGTGACGGAAAGGGAGGACACACAAAAGTAGACAAGGGTATTTTCGTCCAAAAAAATTTAACCGTTCGTTTTAGACAGAATTCGTTAAAAGTGGGGGGTGTTATACAATATTGTAATGTTGTGGGGTGCACCTTAAATAAGCGTAAAAAAAGTGGGGTGCCACTCAAATTTTTCCAAAAAAAAATTATTTTGGTTACTTGAAACAATGTTAGTTTTTAACTAAGTTCTCTATAGTTTGAATCAAATAAGGACAAAAATGGATATGAATATGTAAATAGTAGGGGAAAAAATTGTTCTTGTTGTAAAGAAATCTGGTTGAGATGCATTGCTGTGTATTTCTGAGGCATTTGAACTGCTCTTGCAACTTTTTTTCTATCCAGACTTTGTGTCCTGAATTGGAGAAAGAAAAATGAGAGGCAACATATTAGTACCATGTTATACAAACACACGGTTATATTGAGATTGAGTGCAAGACCCTCAAAGATTCGACGATTATGCTCTTTTCAAACATACCACATACCAAACGACAGCTCCGAAGAACAACTTTATCCTCCTGTAAGGTCCCTCTCCTTTCTTTTTTTGAGCTTTCACTTCATTCATAGCAGAGACAAAATCCCTATTTCGAGTGATAGGAAGATCCAGACGTATGCATTGTTGACTCCAGTCTTCCAAACAAAGTCACAACAGAAAAGTAGGTGATACTTGGTCTCCTCTAATTGTCCACACAGGCAGCACCGCATATCCATACAGTCCACCCCAAATCTGTTCAGTCATTCTCTGGTGAGCAGACGGTTACATATCATTTAGAGACATAATAAAAATTTGACCGCTCCTCCTTTGATCCAAACCAGCTCTGTCCAATCCACCTCCTTCGCTCTGGTCCTGATCTTGTTAAAAGCCGTCCGAAACCTGAACTTCCCTCTTTTCATGCCCTCCCAAACCCAGTAGTCTTCGGTGCCCGTTCTACAGCCCGAATGTCAACCGCATGTGCCTCCTCTATCAATCAACCTTGTAGGTCCCATCAACTCTCCTTGATAAGGTAGCAAATCGATTAGGTGGATCCTCGTAGCTCATATACTTGTCATTCCTCCGTATCAATCAAACTGTTGTGGTTGATCCAAGGGTCATGCCAGAGACTCGTCAAGATTATTCTGTAGGTATATTTAGCAGTTAGTTTCTTGGCACCTAATACACATCTTACTGTAAAAAATAGAATGGACCTGGTGATTCTGTAGGTATATTCAGCAGCTAAACACATCAATCTCATCAAGATGACCAAAGAGAACAATGGAACAACTATAAATATCTTTTATGTTCTCAGCTACCTCAAATAATCATTAACAAGCATTCAAAGAGTGGACCTGGTGATTCTGTAAGTATATTTAACAGCTAAACACATCAATCTCATCAACATGATCAAAGAGGACAAAGGAATGACTAGAAATAAAATTATAAAAATTAAAAAATAAAATCTGGAACGACCTTAGCAACAACAGCAGGTCCAGTTAATATGAAATAGATACGCATCTACCTGTACGACCAATTTTTCCTCTCTTGACAGATGCGAAGCTTTCCGAATACAATATTGACAACACAAAAGGGAATTTCATGCCATCAACCTTGTAAATTTCTTGGAAATCTTCGGTTTTAGGGTCATAATAGAAGAGTAAATTCAAGTTCGCACATGTAAACAAGATCCTTCCATCCTCCTCGATCATCAAGGGTTCAAGCCCCATACACATCAGCCTTAGATAGGGGTCATGGTCGGAGAGGTCGACTGTGCATTCTTTCACCCAGACGCCCGGCTCCTCCTTGAGTAGCCAAATGTCTGCGCGACACCTACTAATCACTTGGCTACATTGCACCAAGCACAAGAGACCATTCACTTCCGTGAGCGAAAAGTTGTAACATTTGCATCGAGGAGTGAGATGGCACGGATCTATGCCCGGGATCACCGACCAGTCCTCCTTCTCGAGATCGAACCGGGCTATGCCGTCGGAAGTAGATGCGGGCATCACATGTATGAATTTACCGACGACAGCAATGTTGCAACCGTACGAGGAGAAGAAAAGGCAGAAGGGAGGGGGGTTCTTCACTGCCCTCCACCCCGCCGCGGCGGAGCGGCCTATTGTCAGGACCTTGCAAGCCTGCCTGTAGAAAATCAGCACCTTATATTCTCCGGTGGACTCGACATAACCTATCGCTGCGCCGAAGTTGGTATAACTGCATAGAGGAACCTTGAGGTCGATATGCTCTCCTGTTGCAGGGTTCCATATGCACATCCTGTAGTGGTTGTACACCATTACGAGGCCGTGGCATGCCGACGCCGCCTTTCTGTGCATAGGCCTCGTGTTGAACGCCAAGTCGGCAGCCGAGCCCGCCAGTACCCAGCTTCTTTCTCCGTTGTGCTCGTTCGTCCTCATCTTCTTCATGGTGAAGAAAGAAATGCGATCTGATTCGTAATCGGGAGTTATTACGAGGAGCGTAGGGTTCCGTTTGGATTTCCGCCAATGGAGCTGTAGGAAATCGGAGTCGGAGGAGGAAGAGAGGAGATGGTACCATGACTTGGACACGCAACGGAACCGGCAGAGCGTCTTCACGGGAAGACGCAGGAGGATCTCCTGCGTGATGATATCCGAAGGGAGGACGCAACTTCTTTCGGCCATCCCTCTCTCTGGCCTCTTTCTCTTGGAGGATTCCATATGCATATATAGGAACATTAGCTAGGGCTCGAGTAAATATATATTAGGGCTTCTTTGTTTGTTTGGGAAGAAGAAGAAGAGAGAGAGGAGCTGGTCTAGATCTGGTAAGGAGCAATCAATATATATCGGTTGGTTACCATAATTAGGTTTATTAAACTATTTAAATATTTAAATTTGAATTAAGATTTATTAATTATATATTTATATTTTAATTAAGATTTGTAAAAATTAATTTAACTTTATTTATAATTTGTTATTGACATATGTGGATAAAAAGAGAGGGCATTGGATTATGTTAATAAAAATGAGAAAAAGTTTAAAATTATAATCTTCCATAATTTTATAATTTTTTTTTTTACAAAAAAGAGAGACTCTGGAACTCGCTTCATGACCAATTCGATCACAAGGCATGAACATTTTGTGGAACTTGTGCCTTGGACTCTGTAACTCGGTTCACGACGAATTCAATCACGTACATGAGGATTCCTTGTGTACAACTTGAACTTGTGCCTATGCTTCGTTATTGGCTTCCTCATGTTTTAAGGATGATCATTCGGTTAATTCGGTTCAAACTGATCACCGAATAAAAAATTGAATTGAACCGAAAATCGAATAAGTAAAACTGAAATCGAACCGAATTGGCACATAATCGAATCAAACCCAGCCGAAGTAAATGGGTTCGATTTTCAGTTTATTCGATTTTTCGGTTTATTTGAGCTTTGTTTTGCTAATATATATAGTAACTAAATATACTTAGATATATCTAGTATATAGCTATAGTACACACATATATAAACTAACTTTTCTTATTCGATTTTCAGTTTTGGATCGAAACCGGAATCCAAAACTGAAACCAAAACCGAATAAGAAAATTTAGTATTTTTAAAACTGAACCGATTTTTTTAAAACCGAACCGAATCACTTATTCGGTTCGGTTAGGTTCGATTCGATTTTCGGTCCAAAACTGAATAATGTTGACCCCTACTAAGGTTTGTATACAATCCCCATTTCAAAAAGGTTATGCTAGGAATTTCCCATAATAGCCTTATCCCAATGGACCTTATCCCCTCGACTTTATCAATGGAAAAAGAAGTCTCATTTGGAATGGACCTTATCCTCGACCTGACCAATGGAAGGAGAGTCTCATTGGAATGTAGATTACAACACTATCCTCACAACATCACTCTTATAATCAAATACAAGTGTGGAGAACTATGGCATGCAACTCCTTGATTTCTTCACAACAACAGACTTCATTCATCACCTAGCACCAGCCGATGGCCAACTCCTTGCTGCCCCCACCGCCAACGTCTCCGCTCCTCGTTTCAGCAAAAACTCAGAATGACTCACTGCCATCCAATGCACAATGGAGCTGCCACAGTGTACTCAAGCTTGACAAAGATAGCTCTCAGTTGACTCACAGAAGGTAGTTTAATTGAGCTTTGCTATGCCTACAACCAATGCTTACAACATTCTTACAATCCGTCACGTGTCGGACTTCCATTGCAAGAAGGGAGTAAGTGGTGGAGTCTGGTGGAGCCCATGTAGCAGGGAGGGTGAGTGGTGGTGGGACCCGATGGAACACATGTGTAAGGAGTGAGGTCGTAAGAATTTGGTAGTAAACTTAGCATTTTTTCAGTTTAATTTCCAAGATATGGTATTAACTCTTTCTTAATTTAGGGTTGCATCCTATTTGAATGTTTAGCGTCTGCTTGACAATTGTAAGGGTAGCGGTTATCAGGTGTTTTTAGAGTACCGATATTATGGTGGTTACGAGGGGATCTTGTTTTGGGTGGTTTTTAAGTAGATGCTTGTAAACGGGTACAATCTATGCTTAATTCACTAACGAGCGGCTCTGAAAGTTTTTTACATGAAAAAAAATTAAATAGGGAAAAGTATTAATAGTTACAATTATATATTTTTGGTGAGGATATAAATGAAATAAAATAATAAAATCGTTCAAAATCTATCGATTTTTGGTGTTTATAACGCCATCCAAAATTGTATTACACCGATTTTGGAGTATTTTCGAGCCGGCCATGACCAGTGCCTCAAAAAATAAACAAACACGGATTTTCATAAACGGTCGGTTCAAAAACATTCCAAAACCGATAAGAATACCGTTACCAAGCAGACCTTAAAGAAAATTTAACCGTGAATGTTGTTGATTAAGTATGTATGTTTCAGTGTTTTGAACTCACTCTCTCAACTTAACGGTTTCTTCAGAGCATTTGTAAATGGACTAGTTGGTGCCGTGGCCGCCGGCGGATGGCCCCTAGGCGGCAATCAGAAAGCTGATGCCGCAAAAAGACCACCTCCGCCGCCGCCGAAGGAGAAGAACGACCCTTCCGTGACCGGTCTTCGAGCAAAAATTCTCGCCAACAAGAAGAGGAAGGAGGCAATGAAAGAAGAAATCGCGAAGCTAAGGGAGAAGGGAAAGCCGGTCAACTGAAGAAAGGATAGCATGCATTCATGCTTAAATTTCAGCTACAAATTCAACTTATTGGTATTTGTTTTCAAGCAAGGAGAGACTTAAAATAATGTTGATTTTTCTAATAAATTCTCTACCGTTTTGAATCAAATAAGAAAAGAAATTGGATGTTAATATGTAAATATTAGGAAAAAAAATTGTTCTTGCTGTAAAGAAATCTGTTTGAGATGCATTGCTGTGTATTTTTTAGATTTTTTTTTTTTTCAGCAGGTGTGGGTTCGGTTAAATCGTACGTCCCCTGCACACGATTTTTAGTCGACCGTCATATTATTTGGGCTGTTCGTACGGATCTTGTCCACACTAGCTTTGTCACCATCGCTCCACACACTTACCCCGCGCACTCCGCAAGCTCCAGAGCCCTACGAGACAGTCATGACGTCTTCGACACCCGCAACTCAACGCCTAGCTCGCTTCGTCCACGACGTCGAAGATGCCCCCGACGTCTTCACGACGCCTACAACAGCCGATGTCTTCCAGTCACCCGTCCTATGCGCATGAACTGCTCTTGCAACTCTATTTTTCTTTTTGTCCTCAATTGAAGAAAGAAAAATGAGATGTAACATATTAGTACCATGTTATATAAACACACAAACAAGCAGCGAAAACATTCAAAAAAAATCATACGGCAGACCGGTTCCGTTGAAAGAACTCTTATATAGTGCTCATTCGTCGAGATACAGTCCGCTGCATGTAGGACTCTTTCCAACATAAGTCGATCCATTATTTAGAAAGGTTTCCATAGAATTCTTCCAAATCGATTTGATACCCAAAAAAATTGTTTATACTAAGCTTTTGACTGAGTCTGACTAGCCACGAGTTCATTACGTAGTTCGACTCCTCCCCAGCCAGTTTATATTGGAAAAAAGACTTCCAGTCACTTCATTACTTCGTTTCAATTTTTCTAACTCTTCTTTTCTTTTGTTCTTCACTTGTGCGCTGTTGCCGGCCCTAATTTCCATTTCCCTATTTGTAGTCATCAAGTATTAATAGAGATTAATGTAACTGTTATCAACGTTTTATCAATTTATCTTTTTTAAAAATCAATTTATGTACTTTGTTGTTATAAGTTTGAAATGTGTGGTTCATATATATTTTATATTATTGTAATGATTGTATGCTTGTATCTTTTGGTACTGAATACATTTTTTATGTTCTTCTGTTACAAGTGTAAACTGTGAATTCTTTATCTTGTATTAATGTAAATTTAAACTGTATTATTTATTATATTGTAATGATGGTATAACCCGGACCTGTTTGGACCCGCTGTCGATCCAACCCTTCATTTCTAACTTATATGTAACGAAAATGCTAAAGAGTCCACGGTCTCTGTCCGCCTGGCGTCACCAGGGACATACGCATTACAAATCTATTAGCCCCCCTTATTTGTGTGGCATCCGCTATCGGATTTCTGCCAATGAAGAAGCGCCACGTGGACTGTGAAATCAAATTTACGGAACAAAAATGCAATCCACATTCTATATAGCACGTGTATGAAGAAATAACTGACTTCCTTCTCCACCTCTAAAAAATAATTTCAAGACATTTCGATGAGAAAGAAGTGCATTCTTGGAGAACGCATGTGTAGAAGTTGGGACGTGTAAATTTATAAGAACTTCTCTATAAATACTATTATTTCTTGATTCTTTTTAACGTTTTTTTGCGGCAAATCATTCATAGTTATAAAGAGTCGAGTTCATACGAAGACTTCTCCTCTCGTGAACAGGCCCGGCCCTGTCCAGGGGCAAACAGTGCGACCGCCCTGGGTCCACTATTTACAAGGGCCCAAATTTTTTTTTTATATGTAGTATTAGGTATATTGACAACGCTGACAGCTAACAAATAGTCAAATATATGTGCGGCATTATTAGAGTCCGCATGTTCTGCTCTTTTTTTTTTTTTGAGATGCAATTTCCGTTGAATCTGCTCCTCAACGCTTCGGCTTCCCATGCGGCATCAACTGTTCCGCTCCTCAAGGCTTCCCTTACGGCACATCAATACATCATGCCGTTTAAAAAAACGCTTCCACTTCTCCAGACTCCAGAAGGCAGGAGGTATTCTTCTTCTTCTTCTTTTTATTCTTCCTCTTCTTTATAGAGTTTTGAATCCCCTTCATCCCTTCGCATCTCATTTCATCTCATCTACATAGTTATGAATTCCTAAAATAATTTTTTTGTTGGTAGATTGGAGATTCCAAAATCCAAAGTGTCAGTGCAAAATTGGTCCTTGTAGAAATCAATTGGAGGTATTTTTTTATGATTTTGATATCAAATGAAAAGGAATTTTTTTTTTAAAGTTGTGAACTCATGCAATTACACATTTTCTTTGCAGGAATTCCTTTAAGTTCTAATTGATTGCAAATTCGAAAATATCAAATTTGTTTCTGTTGAGGGGGATTTCTCAAAGGAGGTTTCGTTTCTCAAATTCCAGGTTATATTGTTTTTTGTTTATTCTTTGAAGATTAAAATTGCATCGGCTTTCCTTGTATTGTTTCTGTTTTCAAGTAACAATGTTCCCTAAGAAACATCCATCTGGAAGTCAAAAAAGAAAAAGAAAAAGACAGATAGAAGAATTAACTCAATCTCAAAAGGGAGCTCTGGATAAATTTTTTCAAAACAAAACAAATAGTTCACTTGATAACTCAACTGAAGATTTAGTCAATGAATCTGAGCAGCAAAATCATGTTGAAGAATTTGTAGGAATTGATAACGATTTAGTCAATGAATCTGAACAACAAAATCATGTGGAAGAATTAGTAGGAACGAAGAATGATTTTAATGCACAGGTAGGTGACTTAGGTGAAGATGAACATGTTGAGAATGAAGATTTTGATTATCTTTGTAATAATGAAGACACTGAACCTGTGGGTGTAGAACCAACTTTTTCCTTAAACATTTTTGATCCTAGAATTTGGGATAATCTAGATGAAAAAATGAGAGCTTTACTAGTGGAAAAAAAATTCTTGCAAGAGATAATAATATCAAATTTCCCAAGGATGAAAACTTTAGACATTTTTCCTCGACTTATTACATGAGAAAGTTACCAAATGGAGAGACTCATGATAGAAAATGGCTAGTATACTCAAAGGAATTGGATAAGATATTTTGTTTTTGCTGTAAGTTGTTTAAGACAATGTGTTGTAGAAGTCAATTAGCAAACGAAGGATTTAGAGATTGGAAACATCTTAGTGAGAGGCTTAAACAACATGAAAACAACATTGAGCACATAACTAACATGAGTTCTTGGATTGAATTACATAACAGATTGAAAAAAATGAAACAATTGATAAATGCATACAAGAACAAATTATAAGAGAGAAGGAACACTGGAAACATGTTTTGGTAAGAATAATTTCTGTTGTCAAATGTCTTGCTAAAAATAATATTGCATTCCGTGGAACAAAAGAGAGAATTTATGAAGAAAATAATGGTAATTTTTTAGGTATATTGGAAATGGTTACAGAATTTGATCAAATAATGCGAGAACATTTTCGACGAATTCAAAATGATGAGATTCACTATCATTATCTAAGCCATAAGATTCAAAATGAGCTGATAGCTTTGCTGGCTTCAAAAGTCAGAAGTGCAATCATTGAGAAAATCAAACAAGCAAAATATTTTTCAGTGATACTTGATTGCACTCCTGATTCAAGTCACAAGGAACAAACGACTTTGATAATACGGTGTGTGGATGTGTCAAGGAGTCCAGTGAAAATAGAAGAGTACTTTTAGAGTTTTTGCATTGTGAAAGATACATCAGGATTAGGACTTTTTAATGAATTGCAATCTGTCCTAGAGTCCCTTGGTCTTAAAATTGATGACGTTAGAGGACAGGGTTATGATAATGGCTCAAATATGAAAAGAAAACATCAAGGTGTACAAAGAAGATTACTTAAAATAAATCCTAGAGCTTTGTTCATGCCATGTGGTTGTCATTCTCTTAATTTAACACTATGTGATATGGCAAACTGTTGTGTAAAAGCGAAATCCTTTTTTGGGGTGGTTTAACGCATTTATTGTGTTTTTGCTAATTCTACAAAGCGTTGGAAGATTTTACAAGATCATGTACATGGTTTAACTCTCAAAACATTGTCAACTACACGTTGGAAAAGTCATGTAAAGAGTGTTAAAGCAATAAGATACCAAACTGCTCAAATAAAAGAAGCTTTATTTAAAGTAGCAGAAACTAGTGAAGATGCTAAAGCAAAAAGTGAAGATGAAAGTTTAGCAACACATGAACTGGAAAATTTTGAGTTTTTATTAGGCATGGTTATTTGGCATGATATTTTGTTGAAAATTAACTTAGTTAGCAAGAAGTTACAATCTATAGATATGTGCATTGATGTTGCTTTAAAAAACTTGGAGGGGCTCATTTCTTTTTTTGAGAATTATAGAGAAAATGGATTTGCATCTGCTATGATTGAAGCTAAAACTATTTCTTGTGATATGGGGATTGAACCCGAATTTCCAAAAAAAATATCAAAGTCATAGAAAGAAACAATTTGACGAGAATGCCAATGATGAGACATTACAATCAGTTGAGGAATCATTTAGAGTCAATTATTTCATCTGTGTAGTGGATATGGCTCTTTCTTCATTAAGGAGTAGATTTGAACAAATGCAAACATATGATGGTATTTTTGGTTTCTTGTTTAATTCAAAGAAGTTAACTTCATTGGATGATGAGGAATTGAAAAACTGTTGTGTGAAACTTGAAACTACTTTAAGAAATGGTGAGTCTTCTGATATTGATGCAAGTGATTTGTTTTCAGAGTTACAGGTGCTGCAATATCTTTTACCATCAGGAGTAAACACAACACTTGAAATTGTAGAGTTTGTAAAAGATATGGACTGTTTTCCAAATGTTTTGATTGCCTATAGAATACTATTGACTATACATGTTACTGTAGCATCTGCAGAAAGAAGCTTTTCTAAATTAAAATTATCAAAATCTTACTTGAGGTCTACCATGTCACAAGAAAGGCTAAATGGGCTAGCAATCTTATCCATTGAAAAGGAGATGTTAGAAAAGCTTGAATTTGAAAGCATCATTGAGGATTTTGCTTCTCAAAATGCAAGAAGAAAATCATTTAAATAATACATTTTTAGTTGTGATTTTGATGTTTTTCACCTTATCTTGCAGGTGGTGATGTTGATATTTTGCTGGTTGCTGAGGATGCAAAGGGATTTCAAGTAGGCTGTTGTTGTTTTCTTTGGCTATTGAGGAAGAAAATACAATTTTGTTTTGCTGGTTGCTGAGGATGCAAAGAGATTCAAGTAGGCTGCTGCACTTTGCTTTGGCTATTGGGGTTGTAAAGACATTTTTGTTTTGCTGGTTGCTAAGGATGCAAAGGGATTTCAAATAGATTGATATTGTTTTGCTTAGGCTATTCAACATGTAGAGAAAAAAAATGTTGGTTGCTTGTTGATAGATGGAAAAGAACTTATTTTGCCGGATGAAAAAGAACTTATTGAATTGTTATAAGTATTTATCTTATTTATATATTGTAGCATTTTATTCTAAATTTTAATACATTGAAGTTTGAATCGATACAATTTATTTGGATTGAATGTTAATTTTTTTAGTTAATTTGGACAGGTTAGAACTTTGTTGAAAAATAAGAGTGGATTTATCACTAAGTTTAAATATATATAGGGGCCTAATTTTTTTACTTTTGCCCTAGGCCCTGAAAAATTCAGGATCGGCCCTGTTCGTGAAGTGCACTTGAATTGTTTTTGTGCATGTTACATCCATCCTTCAGATGCATATGACAAACATTCAAAAATAAACTAGAACACACCAAAATATACGGTCGTGCAGATCCGATCCTCTGTATGTTTGTATCGTGTTTGTGTTTGTTTCTAACGATTTATCGTATTTGAAAAGGGTTTAGTAATATTGTTAACTACTATCAAGATGTCTACATACCCTGATATAGAAAAAGCTCAATATAGAAAGTAAAAAAAAAAAATCTCATTTTCATTTGCATGCCCTAAGTTAACATTGATACTTTAGCATTAGTTGTTCTATTCACTTGAATACCTTTTTTGTCATAAAAAACGAAAAAGAATCGAGGCTGCTATTTTGATCGTGGTTTTGGACCGCGATAACTACAAGAAAATTAGGTTTTTGTGACATGTAAAGTTGTCACAAAAGTAATAAAATTTGTCACATCACATCTTCATACTTTCGTTGCATATACCTTCGTAGCTGAAATATAAAGTGACGAATAAAACATGGCATTACAAAAAGTTTTTAACTGTGACAAGCAACCTTGTCACTATGGTGTCACAAAAAGTTTCCAACTATGACAAGAATTTTTTTCCAGTTGTCACTGATAGTATGATGCACGATATTGTCACAAATAGCATCTTATTGTAAATAAATAAATATATATTTTGATCCTATATGTGATTCAAACGTGCAACTTTTTATTCCGGAATCAAACATACTACCATTACACCACAGCCATAAGCTTGTTAAAAAATCTTATGGCTCTCGAGAGGTCAGTAGACCGTGGTTACAATCCTATGGCTCTCGAGAGATCGCCTTCACGACCACTATTATTATCTTCTAGAATTTGTATTATTCAATTTAGGGTTTAAGCCAATAAACTACTCATTATTAGAATTTAAGAATATAATTTCAAACTCGATCCTTTAATATATATATAAACAAAGAGATGTCTGCGCTAGGGTTTCCTTCCACGGAAGGTGATCCAAGGGTGGACGACACGGCGGATGGAAATCGGACTCTGGCGGAATCCGAGGCGGCGCTGAAAGAGTCACGGTTTAGGGAAGAAGCTGGCGGATGGACAACTATTGACAGGCGGAGAAGAAGAACCCCGCCGTCTCAACCGGAGAGACGGGAGAAAGAAGTTCCACGGTCAGGGGGCCGTAACTTTGGCCGACCTAACCAGAGGACTATGATGCGGAGAAGCGGCTCGGTTGGAGAGGTCCGGAAAGGTGGTTCAACCACTCATATCGAAATTCCCATGCCTAGTGTCACTTTCCGTTCCCAGAATACGTATTTTAATACATGTACTGCTTAAATATATTTATTTAATATTTATCATGTATTGTTCTGTATTTAAATTCCTTTAATTTCACGCTAATTATTTTTCGGCATTTTACTTTCTGCAATTTGCTTTTGGGTTCGGCCTGAGTTGGTTTATTTTTTGGCCATTGGGTGGTTCAACAATTCCCCACCTACTCCTTCTTCATTTAAAGCCCCCAAACCCTTTCTCTCTCTTCATTACTTCTCCTTCTCATTAACTCTTTTTCTTCATCCACTATAACTCTCCCCCACCTACCCAGCCGCATAGGCAAGTGCCAACTTGCTTCATGATGGAACCCCAGTATTATTGTTCCATCATCTTTCTTACTTGATCTTAAGTCTCTTTAGTATATAGTATTTGCAATTTCCATGGCTCATTTCATGTAGATCTAAGTTTAATGCATTTTTAGATTTCTTGGGTTTTGATCTAGCTAACCTTGTTATTTTCGAGTTTTGATGGTTCCATGTTGTAGAGAATTTCGTTCTACCCTATTTTGACCTATGGAAGTCCAGATTTGGGCTTGAAATGAAGGATTTATGGAGCTTGGAAGCAAGGCCTTCATGGTTCTTCTTCTCGAAAAAGTGGAGAAGAAGAATAGTGCTTGACCGTATGACTCTTTTAGGCGATAAGACTCTCTGAGCCGTATGGCATTTTCCAGCCGCATGGCGCTTTCTGGCCGCATGAACCATTTAGTTTTCGGCCGCATGAACATGTTATCTCCTGAGCCGCATGAGCACTATTTTCGTTCATCCGCAGGGCTATTTTCTAGCTTCCTGCCACATGAGTTTTCTGTCACATGGTAGTTCCCTGACCGTATGACTTTTCGGCCGCATGGACTTTCTGCAGCATGAGCTTGTTAGCTCCCAGCCGCATGAGACCCTTCTTTTCCAGCCGCATGAAGCTTATTTCTCAGCCGCATGAGCACATGATTTCTCAGCCGCATGAGCACATGATTTCTCTGCCGCATAAGCTCATGTTAATTTAGCTGCATAAGCGCAAGACTTTCTGAGCCGCATATGCATAATTCTCCGAGCCGCATAAAGGCCTAGTTCTATCTTGCCGCATGGCTGAGATGAATCCCAGTCGCATGAGTTCGAGACCCGAACCGCATAGGGTCTCGATCCCCAGCCGCATAGACTTGTTATTTCCTAGCCGCATATGCGCATGTTATCCCAGTCGCATGGACTTAGTTTTCTTAGCCGCATATGCATGTTTTACTCAGCCGCATGAACCAATAATTTTTTGGCCGCATGAGCTCTAGCCCATAATGCCTCTGGGCTGATTCTTGTCCTGAATTGACATTGATTGTGACCTTGACTAATAATTGATCATGCGTTCCTAGTTGGAACTAAGAGAATGGCTAGTCGTCTTATTGAATTGAATGAATGAGACACGTTCATATTTATTATGAACTATTGTAATCGATTGGCCGATCCAGAATATTGGCATATAGGCACGTGCAGGCTTCAATTTATTTCCTACAAAAATAACATATGTACTTTATGGTCAAGGCATGATTATTCCGTGGCTAGTTTGGATTGTTGTATTACGCTATGTGAGACCTACAACCTAACCGCACTGGTATCATTGTAGAGTTGTACATATCGTACCCTGTACGAAAGTACTCAAAGTACTCATTCTGAAAGATCATGATCCACGGCATGGGATTTCACTTAACATAGAGGATACTAAGTTAAATAAAATAATAATTGCATAGAGAGAATGGATTCCCGAGTTCTTACATGGCAGCCATCTTTGGGACTATTAAGTGCCCGACATGCCGGCTGGTTCCCACAAATACTGCAAATCTGCCACACGGGCAGGGAATGGTATCTGCTTATATTATTTATTGTATATTGATGACGGGCGTCCCGCTGGGACTCGTCTAATTCATGATTGGCGCAATTGATTGACTGGGTAGACTAGCCTTGCTTGTGCATAGTAAGAACTGAGGAATCCTTATTGCATAATTCCAGGGTAACTTGGGACTCACAGTAGCAAGCCGTAGTAGTTGAATGGCCGTTTAAATTGATTTGTTTGTGTATTGTACCTACTTTATTAACTAACTGAGATGATCAGAATATCAGGACATGACGGGCCAACTTTTGTCCTTGTTTGGTTGGAAAGTTGGTTCGAAGTGTCATGATGTTATGTGAATCCCAGTAGCAACCAGAGATCTATTTATCATATTTCTTATTACTGGTTCTAATTTCTCATATCGTGCTTCCTTGCGGTACTTGCTATTAGAGGTCTAACCTCTCTGGTTTTGCATGGCTAGATTTAGAGTCGGTTCCCGAGGACTCAGCTCATTTCTACCTCTAAGATGGTCAATACTAGAGGAATGATCGCAGGAGGACTCGAGTGGGTTCCTTACTTCTCCGTTCGTTTTGTTATTTACTTTATACTTTGCCGTTTGGCACCGACATGTTAGTCGGATTGTCTCGTACTTACTTTTACATAATTGTAACTAAGTCAGGCTGCAGCTGATAAACAATTGTGTATACTTTGCTACATCATCTAGCTATATTTTGTAAAGCCAGATATCAAGAATATTTTGACTGAGTGTTTGGGACGTCTTTCTGCTTTATCTTACATGTTCTCTATTACTGTTTCTTGTTTGAATGATTGAGACAATAGATGTGAAGTGACCATAGCGAGACTTTTATGTAGTATGCACCCCCTCGTCTTTTAGACAATATTGATCGTATTATACGGTATTCCTCTACCCGTAATACGTAGCTGGCTGAGTCATTCCCCTGCTCTCCAGTATTCTGGTTCTGGGGCGTGACAAGGTTTTAGTGGTGGCCCATGCAGGTCTATTTCAGACTTGTGGGGTGTTTTAAATTATAGGATGTCTCAATCACACATGTTCTCCCTTGATCTCATGATTCGTTGATTCTCAACCCTAGCTTGACATTCCAGTATCCTTCGACTTCATTGATCCTTCATGTTCGGCCGTTTGATTGTTCTCTTGTCCCTTTTCTTAGGGGAACCTCGTCTGCATCTGTCAGGACTGGACAACAACAACAAGGGCAACATGGGCAACATGACCATGTTGATTAGCATCAAGGGCCAGAACTACTTCAAGAGACTATCCAAGAAGAAGTGATAGTGGAATCAGCAGCTGGACCGCAGTATCCGGAGGTTCCAACACCGCCAATAGTTCCACCTACCCTTGTGCACTACTAAAATCTGCTCAATTGGCGACATATATTTAGCGATGTTTGGTTAACGTCGTTAAATTGTGTACATTAGTGACATTTAGTCTAAACATCGCTAATAGTCGCTACTAGCGACGACCTAAGCGACATACCAACGACGTATATCAATCACATGATCCAATCGTCACGAAACGTCGTTCGGACGTCGCTAATAGCGACTAACTTAGCGAAGGTAGTGATAGCGTCGCTAAATTCTAATTATATCCCCCCTACCGATTCATTTCTCTCTATTTTCCTCTATCACTCTCTCTCCTCCCCCCTCCGGCGCTCTCACTCTCTCCGGCGGAGACTCTCACTCTCTCCGACGACTCTTCTCCCTCTCCGGTACGTGACTCTCCCCCTCCCTCTCCCTCTCCCTCTCTCTCTCCGTCAGTTTTGGTTGTTGGTGGTTTGGGAGGGGGTACGGGTGGCTCGAGGGGAGGTGCAGGAGGGGATGCGGGTAGTTGGAGGGGTGAGTGGGGGGTGGCTGGGGGGGGGACAGGGGGGACGAGGGAGGCTGGGGGAGGGGAGCTAGAGTTAGGGTTCGACCCGTTCGGATTAGGGTTTATTTCCTCCCATTTTACTCCCTCACTCTCTCTCCTCCCCCCCTTCGGCGACTCTCCTTCCTCTCCGGTACGTGGTACTCTTCCCCTCCCTCTCTCTCTCTCTTCGGCTATTTTGGTTGTTGGTGGTTGGGGGGTACGCGTGGCTCGGGGAGAGGGGCAGGGGGGATGTGGGTGGTTCGGGGGTGAGTGGGGGGTGGCTGGGGGGTGGGACAGGGGGGACGAGGGCAACTGGGGGAGGGGAGCTAGGGGTAGTGTTCGGGTTACGGGTGGGTATGTGTGGGCGGCTGGGGGAGGGGAGCAGGGGAGTGGGGGCGGCTGGGGGAGGGGAGCACGGGGGAGGGGAGGGTTAAGGTTCGGGTTATGGGTGGTGTAAGGGGGTGTGAAACCCAGATTTTAGATTACTGGATTTGTAGCGTAATATTAGTTTAGTTATTTATTTATTATTATTATTATTATTATTATTATTATTATTATTATTATATATTATTAAATCATTATTATATTTATTATTATATTATGGGTTCGAAATTTATTTTCAAAAAAAAATTAGTTTTTGGTTGCTGACCTGACCCGAGCCTGGACCAGTTCGAAACCGAAACCCAATCCCGACTCCTGAACCCATTCTTAATTTCTTTTTCTAATATATAAATATATGTTGGAATGAAAGAAAAAGAAATGAGATAAATAAATAAATAAATAAACAATAACTAATCCTAATCTACCCCCACCCCACGACCAGCACTCACCCCCATCCTATTCTTCAGCCACTCCTAGCTTTCCCTCTCCTTCTTATTCACCCACTCATTTCTCCTCTCACCACTCCTTATAACCACCCACACGTTATTTCTTCCCTACAAAAACAACCACCAGCACACAACAAGAACAAAACCCCCTCTTCTTTTCATCCTCCCATCCCTTTCCCCTTCCTAACCAAACCCCCTACTCCCATCACCTCCCGGCCGACCTCCGACAACTCCCGCACGCGACCCTGACCTCCCGTGCGGACCTCCCCAGCCGACCTCCGCGAGCGCGCCGACTCCCGCGGCCAACTCCGCCCGCCGCTGCCGTTCCCCGACCCCCGCAGCCCCGTGCATGCCGGCCCCGACCCCGCGCGGCCTTCCCGCGGCTGTCCCCGGCGACCTCCACGCCGTACGCGCTCAGCCGGGTCCCCGATCTGTTGTTCTGTCCCCGAAGCCGAGCCCGTTCCTGTGCTTTTCCCAAAGTTCTGCGGTTTGCTAATTCTGGAACGTTTCCAAGCTCGCGGAATCCATTTTTCTTTATTTTACATCTGAGAGCTCTAGCCAAGCAACCCAAGGTATAATTTGCTTTCTCCGTTTCCTTTTCGGTAGTCGATGATGATTTTTGGTCCCCGATTCCTTTCCAGAAATTCGGATTCGGTTTACGTTATAGTTACGGTATTTTTGAAAATATTTTCTATGTTTGGTTCTGTGGTTTTTATGGTTTTCGGGTTCTCGAAATTTTCGAGGTAACTCCGGAAAGGTTCTGTCTTCTCTGATTCAGAATTCTGATTGTAATTTCGGATTTTTCCAAGCATTGTTGGCTTGAGAGCTAACTATTTGTTGATAATTGCATTCTATGGTTCTTTGGGTTTACGTTTTTGATTTCGAAATTTTCGAATATTTCGGGTTAGGTCCTGTGTATTTTGTTCTCGGAATTTCCGAGATTAGCCTTGGAAAGTTCTGGGATTTTGGGTGAGTATTTAGTTTTGGATTTTTTTTTTTCCGAATATTAATACTCTGGTTCATTGTTATATTGCGGTGGTGCTTCTGATCATATTTCGGGTTTTTCGAATATTTTCGGAAATATTTCTGTGAATATAAATTTTTATATATAAATGGTTATGTAATTTAATTTATAGGTTTCCCTGGTTTGGGATTTATATTGGGTGTTGAGGCACATTTTCCCAGTTTTGGGTTATCCCGAAAATAGAGAAAGTGCTGCCGGATTTTTCTATAAAATTTAATTATATAATTTTAAAATAGTTTTCGGAAAAGAATATTGTTTTGGATTTTTGGGCGACGACCGTATTGGTCAATGGGCCCTGGCTAAGTGCAAACGAAACCGATTTCGTCCGGACATTGCGGCATTAGCCTATATGACGATTGGACCAATGTCTGAGACTCACTATTAAATTTATTTAATTTATTACTCTTATTTTGTAATTAAATTGTAGGATAATTTTAGAACTAACAAATATTTCTTCTTATTTCAATTTATGTAAAATAATTTGTAAGGGCATAAGCCCAGCTTTTCTATTTTTATTCTCTGTCCTGTAATTATTGTAGCGTAGTTTTTCTTTCATTTTCTTATTTTGCTGGTTTTTAGCGTAGACGCGTAAAACTAAAATAAATATTATTTTGATATAGAAAAATTAATGAGATTTTTCTCACATTAAAATTTACAAGTTTGAAATATTTAAAACAACGATCACGTTTTCTCATTAAACAAAAAATTTAGTTTTATATGTATAATTACAAAAATACAAAGTTTTAACCAATTAAATTACTAATTACGAGTTTTTCCAAAATAAAAAGGTAAATTGATCTTTTCCTCGTAATTAATTACAACGCACCCGATAATCGAGATTTTGTTCGTGATAGTATAATAACGATTAAAATTTGACTAGGACAAACTTAGAGATTTCAACTAGCATAGTTAGCATGGTAACTCTGGAATCTGAGTCAAACTTCTCGAATGTTGGATTTCGAGGACGAGCCTAATTTTCAATCCCGAAGTCTCCACCCCTCAAGTCCAGTCCAATTTGAGGCAAGTACATTTTGTGTTAGTTTACAATTATTTAATAATCGCTTTACTGCAAGTTTAAACCACGATGCAACACGGAACTCTCTTTGAGAGCACTGACTGATTGACTGTTGGGTACTGGAGGAATAGTATAATGATTATAACCACATCCAATGTAATAACTTAGAACTGTATTAGCTTACCCCTCATACACACGGGGATAAGCCATATCGTATCAATAGGATACAACTGTACAACCCAAGCCGGTCATATTCATTGCCTATTCAAATTACAATGTTTTAACTGCTAGAAAACTGTTTACTTCAAATTGTTTAAAAATGCATGATTCTATTATTATTTTAATTGTTGGATTAGCATGAATTGTACTTTGCTCCCTCCTGACTAGAGATACATTTTTAGGGGATATTGAGGATGCTGAGCTGTTATACAACAGCTATTATGACCCAGTTCAGTATCCCGTGGTGTTGCCAGAGTCCCCATTGGAGGACGCAGGACCTGAGGCCGATGAGCCGAACGCTTAGCTAGATTTTTTCTGTTTTCCGTTTTGTTATTTTTTAAAAATTCTGTTATTTGAATTCAGTTCTTTTACTTCCGGTTTTATTTATTCAAATATTTAATAAAGTTTTAAATTCCCGAATATTGAGTTGTGACAAATATAGATATTATTGTGGTTACCTGCTAATAGAACAGCTTACTGCCGCCGTCTCAACAACGGTGCAGGCTGGGCATGATCCGGTTCGACCCAATTATTTGGGATCGGGTCGTGACATATTTTTAGTGGTGGCCCATGCAGGTCGAGAACAACAATTTAGGAGAACATACCTAGAAATAATTAGAACACTAGAACATTGATTTGTCACAACATAGGTCCGAATTATACATAAATAAATATTTTTGTTTGATTATAGACTGGAAGGATACCTTGCTTATGTTTGCATCCTAAACCTTCCAGAATATGACCAAGAAAAAGACCACCCCTGCTGGCGATGAGGTGTCATCATCCAAACACACCCCATCTCCTCCAGCACGTCCAGACCCTTCACTGTTGCAGCTGACCGACCGTCCCCATCAATCTCCATCACTCCATGGCGTTTACGCCACTACATCTCAAGCGGCGAATCCTACACTTCCCCGGACTGAGCCACAGTCCCCTACGGTAGTGCCCGCACCAGCTGCCCCACCAGTGCCCGTGGATCCCACCGATCTAGTGGACATACGACGAGGAGTGCTTGAAGCCCCGAGAGCCCAAGCAGAAGCTCATCAAGAACAGACTGCAGCCCAAGCTGAAGCTGATCGCGAGCAGACCGCGATCATGAGAGAGGGCATGGAGAATGCCTACAATGTGGCTATGGCTGCCCTCGAGAGAGGAGCAACTACTTCATTGGAGCCACGACCTGCCAAGGTAAACATAAATCCAGGAGTTAAGATTTTGTATCATTAGGCCATTCTTTTGATTAGAGGCGTATTATTACATGAAGGTCAGAGGTATAGAGAGTTTCAAGAAGCAGGGCCCTCGACCTTTCAAAGGAATCGAGGGTATCATCTACGCCGATGAATGGCTAGACAACATGGAGTGTCTCTTGAGCGTCGATCGACTCCCAGAGGACCTCAAGACCGAAGCGGTAGGACTCCAGCTGCAAGATGTGGCAAGCATCTGGTATCGGAATGAACCCGGACTCCAGGACAAGCAGCTTGACTGGGACACCTTCAAGAGGCTGTTCCGCAGGAAGTTCTTCCCAACATCAGAGATGTGGGAGATGGAAAGATAGTTCCAGGACCTGAAGCAAGGGAACATGACGGTTGGAGAGTATGCGGCAGAGTTCGGCCGACTTAGCCGCTTTGCCCATAACTTGGTTGCTGACCCCAAGGACCGTGCTGAAAGATTCAGGTATGGACTAAGGGAAGAGATTCGCACCCCTGTGATCGCAGGTGGTGCCAAGACATATGAGAAGATTCTGATACGAGCTCAGGACGTGGAGAAGAGCCAGCCCTCTCGTTCAAAGAGGGAGTATCCTGGAACTAGCAACTTCCAGGGTAACCAGAAGAGGCCCAACAACAACAACAACAGGCCTTCGTACCATCAGCAGCAGCACCATCAGGCAAGGACCAATGACAGAGCGCCTCAGAAGCAGATCCATGTCTATGATTTTTGCAAGAGGCCAGGACATCAGTCGAACATATGCAGGAAGAGGCTAGGACACTGCCTAGTATGTGGGTCTGCCACCTACCAAGTGAAGGACTGCCCCTCGTCAGTCCACTGGACCGGAGCAACTCAGCAAAGAGCTCCCCTAACCACTCTGCAACAATGGTTCGGACAACACCAGCAGAAGACCGGGCGAGCCTATGCCCTGGCAGCAGAAGAGCAAGAACCAGAGCAGAAACCCACCGCTGATGTCATCACAGGTTCCATTTATGTGTTTTCACATCCTGCTCTAGCATTATTTGATTCGGGTGCATCATATAGTTTTATATCATCAAAGTTTATTTCTGCACACCATCTAGATACGGGACTTATCAAGGTGATTAGTAGAGTTATGACTGGTGGTGGTCCCATACCCATCACTGAGGCTTGTAACTGTCCCATAACTATCTCAGGCCATCAATTCTTAACACCCTTACTTATGATGCCCCTGCCCAACTATGATGTAGTCCTAGGGATGGACTGGTTAAGTGAGCAGCATGCGCTGATAGATTGTCATAGAGGTTGTGTAATCTTCAGCCTACCAGGAGTACCGGAGTTTAAAATCTCTCGAGCTCCGGAAGACATGAAGAGTGTTACCAACTC
Source organism: Iris pallida (assembly GCA_029216955.1). Classification (NCBI taxonomy): domain Eukaryota; kingdom Viridiplantae; phylum Streptophyta; class Magnoliopsida; order Asparagales; family Iridaceae; genus Iris; species Iris pallida. The sequence goes on along the minus strand of JANAVB010039818.1, from coordinate 4,467,259 downwards.
TTCTATCACCGAAGAACTCGGGCCTCCTCACCCTATCATAGCGGAATTCATGGACGTCTTTCCAGATAGTCTTCCAGGATTGCCGCCAGATCGAGGTATGGAATTTACCATCGATCTAGTACCCGACTCTTTTCCTATTTCTCGGGGATGCTACAGAGTCAACCCCAAGGAGGCAAAGGAGATGAAGGATCAGATTGAAGAACTGAAGGCACAAGGATTTATCAGAGATGGAACTTCATCCTGGGGAGCACCAGTTTTGTTCGTGCCCAAGAAGGATGGAATCGTGCGGATGTGCATCGATTATCGGGCGCTAAACAACATCACCATCAAGAACAAGTACCCTCTTTCCCGGATCGACGACCTGTTTGATCAACTAAGCGGAGCAAAGGTATTTTCGAAGATAGATCTCAGATCCGGCTACCACCAAATCAAGGTCAGGAAGGAGGATATCCCGAAAACGGCATTCAACACCAAGTATGGGCAATTTGAATTCTTGGTCATGTCGTTTGGACTGACGAATGCTCCTGCAGTATTCATGAACCTTATAAACAAGGTTTTCCATGAATACTGGATTAGTTTGTCGTTGTCTTCATCGATGACATACTGATCTACTCGAAGACTGAAGAAGAGCATGAAGAGCACCTGAGGAAAGTGCTGAGCACCTTGAGGAAGGAGAAGCTTTATGGTAAGCTATCTAAATGTGAATTCTTTTTAGACAAAGTGGAATTTCTGGGCCATGTTGTCACAGGAAAAGGAATTTCGGTGGATCCAAAGAAGATAGCTGCTATTAAGAAGTGGAATGCACCAAGTTCGGTTGCAGAAATCAGAAGCTTTTTGGGTTTAGCTGGCTACTACCGAAAGTTTGTGAAGGATTTCTCCAAGATTGCTGAACCAATGACGAAGCTTACCAGGAAGAACGAAAAATTCATTTGGTTTGAAGCTTGCCAGTCAGCTTTTGAGGAACTGAAGAAGAGGCTTACAACTGCGCCGATACTTGCGCCACCCGCAGGTACCAGCGGTTTCTCAATTTATAGTGATGCTTCTGGTAAGGAATTGGGCTGCGTTCTTCAACAACACGGGAAAGTAATTGCTTACGTATCTAGGCAATTACGGACTCATGAGAAGAACTATCCCACACATGATTTGGAGCTTGCAGTGGTGATATTTGCATTGAAGCTATGGAAGCACTACCTTTATGGAGAGAGAGTGGAAATATTTACAGACCACAAAAGTCTGAAATATGTTTTCACCCAGAAGGAGTTGAACATGCGACAGAGACGATGGCTGGAGCTGATGAAGGATTTCGACATCAACCTACAGTATCATCCGGGTAAGGCTAATGTTGTTGCAGATGCACTTAGTCGATACCCGATGGCAATGTTCTTGACCAAGGAGCATCATTTGCTGGAGGACATAGAAAAGCTTGGACTGGAAATTATACTGCCTGAAGAAGAAATGAAGAAACTAGAAAGAGAAGCCATTGTACCAGGAGCTGAATCAACAATGATGCAGCTGCAAGTGCGTTCAAGTCTTATGGACAGAGTCAAGGAGGCACAATTCCAAGACGAGACGCTTTACAAATTCAAAGATCAAGTGCTGGCAGGGACACTTGAAGGATTCTCAATCGCCAGCGACGGAGCACTGAAGAATGGTACGAGGCTTTGCGTACCAACCGGCGAACTGAGGAACGAGCTGATGCAAGAAGCGCACCAGTCGCAGTATTCCATTCATCCTGGAGCCAACAAAATGTATCGGGATATGCGTACTGTAGTGTGGTGGTACAGAATGAAGAAGGATGTATCCAGGTATGTGGCTAGATGTTTAATTTGTCAGCAAGTGAAAGCTAGCAGACAGAGACCAGCAGGACTATTGCAGCCGCTCGACATCCCGGAGTGGAAATGGGAGCACATAATAATGGATTTTATGTCGGGACTGCCTCGATCCCAAGGAGGAAAGGATGCCATTTGGGTAATCGTGGACCGACTGACGAAGTCTGCTCACTTTATCCCCTTCAAGGTTGGTCTATCCACCGAGAAGTTGACAGCACTGTACATGCGGCATATCTACCGGATTCATAGAGTTCCGGTAAGTATTGTGTCTGACAGAGATACTAGATTTACCTCTCACTTTTGGAAGAGCTTGCATGACAGTTTGGGAACACAACTGAAGTTCAGCACCGCCTACCATCCCCAGACTGACGAACAATCGGAGAGAACAATCCAGACGCTAGAAGACATGCTGTGATCCTGCATTTTAGAATTTGGAGGGTCTTGGAAAGACCATTTGCACTTGGTAGAATTCTCCTACAACAACAGCTACCAAGCTAGCATCGGTATGACACCGTTCGAGGCACTCTATGGACGTCGTTGCCGCACTCCACTTGCTTGGGACGACGTCGGAGAACGAGTATTGCTTGGACCTGATATGGTGACCGATGCAGCAGAGAAGGTAAGAATGATCAGAGACAAGCTCAGGATTGCCCAGGATAGACAGAAGCATTAGGCCGATAGCAGCCGACGGCCGTTGGAGTTTGAAGAAGGCGATAGTGTATTTATGAAGATCTCTCCTACCAGAGGAACCATCTATTTTGGCAGAGCAGGAAAGCTAAGCCCCAGGTATATTGGTCCTTTTGAAGTACTTAACAGGATCGGAGAAGTGGCTTATCGGGTGGCTCTACCCCCAAGTCTCGAAGGCGTCCATAACGTCTTCCACGTTTCGTAGCTGAGACGGTACATTCCGGACCCGAGCCACATCTTGGACCATTCGGAGCTGGAAATTGGACCCAGCCTCATAGTGCTAGAGAGGCCAGTGGCAATTTTGGACAGAGACGAGAAGAGAACCAGAAACTCTGTGACGCCGATAGTCAGAGTCATGTGGCGGCACAACTCACCAGGCGAGTCGACCTGGGAGCGAGAAGACCAGATGCGGGAGCAGTATCCGTACCTGTTTGAGACTTGAGGTACTCCCTAACCCTGCCTTTAATTTCGAGGACGAAATTTTCTAAGGAGGGAAGATTGTGAAACCCAGATTTTAGATTACTGGATTTGTAGCGTAATATTAGTTTAGTTATTTATTATTATTATTATTATATATTATTAAATCATTATTATATTTATTATTATTATATTGTGGCTTCAAATTTTATTTTCAAAAAAAAAAATGGTTTTTGGTTGCTGACCTGACCCGAGCCTGGACCAGTTCGAACCCGAAACCCAATCCCGACTCCTGAACCCATTCTTAATTTCTTTTTCTAATATATAAATATATGTTGGAATGAAAGAAAAAGAAATGAGATAAATAAATAAATAAATAATAACTAATCCTAATCTACCCCCACCCCACGACCAGCACTCACCCCCATCCTATTCTTCAACCACTCTCTGCTTTCCCTCTCCTTCTTAATCACCCACTCATTTCTCCTCTCACCACGCCTTATAACCACCCACACTTTATTTCTTCTCCACAAAAACAACCACCAGCACACAACAAGAACAAAACCCCCTCTTCTTTTCATCCTCCCATCCCTTTCCCCTTCCTCACCAAACCCCCTACTCCTATCTCCTCCCGGCCGACCTCCGGCAACTCCCGCGCGCGACCCCGACCTCCTGCACGGACCTCCCCGAGCCGACCTCCGCGAGCGCGCCGACCCCCGCGGCCAACTCCGCCCGCCGCCGCCGTTCCCCGACCCCCGCAGCCCCGTGCGTGCCGGCCCCGACCCCGTGCGGCCTTCCCGCGGCTGTCCCCGGCGACCTCCTCGCCATATGCGCTCAGCCGGGTCCCCGATCTGTTGTTCTGTCCCCGAAGCCGAGCCCGTTCCCGTGCTTTTCCCAAGGTTTTACGGTTTACTAATTCTGGAACGTTTCCGAGCTCACGAAATCCATTTTTCTTCATTTTACATCTGAGAGCTCTAGTCGAGCAACCCAAGGTATAATTTGCTTTCTCCGTTTCCTTTTCGGTAGTCGATGATGATTTTTGGTCCCCGATTCCTTTCCGGAAATTCGGATTTGGTTTACGTTATAGTTACGGAATTTCTAAAACTATTTTCTATGTTTGGTTCTGTGGTTTTTATGGTTTTCGGGTTCTCGGAATTTCCGAGGTAACTCCGGAAAGGTTCTGTCTTCTCTGATTCAGAATTCCGATTGTAATTTCGGATTTTTCCAAGCATTGTTGGCTTGAGAGCTAACTATTTGTTGATAGTTGCATTCTATGGTTCTGTGGGTTTACGTTTTTGATTTCGGAATTTTTGAATATTTGGGGTTAGGTCCTGTGTATTTTGTTTTCGGAATTTCCGAGATTAGCCTTGGAAAGTTCTGGAATTTTGGGTGAGTATTTAGTTTTGGATTTTTTTCCGAATATTAATACTCTGGTTCATTGTTATATTGCGGTGGTGCTTCTGATCCTATTTCGGATTTTTCAAATATTTTCGGAAATGTTTCTGTGAATATAAATTTTTATATAAAAATGGTTATGGAATTTAATTTATGGGTTTCCCTGGTTTGGGATTTATATTGGGTGTTGAGGCACATTTTTCCAGTTTTGGGTTATCCCGAAAATAGAGGAAGTGCTGCCGGATTTTTCTATAAAATTTAATTATATAATTTTAAAATGGTTTTCGGAAAAGAATATTGTTTTGGATTTTTGGGCGACGACCGTATTGGTCAATGGGCCCTGGCTAAGTGCAAACGAAACCGGTTTCGCCCGGACGTTGAGGCATTAGCCTATATGGCGATTGGACCAATGTCTGAGACTCACTATTAAATTTATTTAATTTATTACTCTTATTTTGTAATTAAATTGTAGGATAATTTTAGAACTAACAAATGTTTCTTCTTATTTCAATTTATGTAAAATAATTTGTAAGGGCATATGCCCAGCTTTTCTATTTTCTTTCTCTGTGGCCTGTAATTATTGTAGCTTAGTTTTTCTTTCATTTTCTGGTTTTGCTGGTTTTTAGCGTAGACGCGTAAAACTAAAATAAATATTATTTTGATATAGAAAAATTAATGAGGTTTTTCTCACATTAAAATTTACAAGTTTGAAATATTTAAAACAACGATCACGTTTTCTCATTAAACAAGAAATTTATTTTTATATGTATAATTACGAAAATACAAAGTTTTAACCAATTAAATTAGTACTACGTGTTTTTCCAAAATAAAAAGGTAAATTGATATTTCCCTCGTAATTAATTACAACGCACCCGATAATCGAGATTTTGTTCGTGATAGTATAATAACGATTAAAATTTGACTAGGACAAACTTAGAGATTTCAACTAGCATAGTTAGCATGGTAACTCTAGAATCTGAGTCAAACTTCTCGAATGTAGGATTTCGAGGACGAGCCTAATTTTCAATCCCGAAATCTCCACCCCTCAAGTCCAGTCCAATTTGAGGCAAGTACATTTTGTGTTAGTTTACAATTATTTAATAATCGCTTTACTGCAAGTTTAAACCACGATGCAACACGGAACTCTCTCTGAGAGCACTAATTGATTGACTGTTGGGTACTGGGAGAATAGTGTAATGATTATGACCACATCCAAAGTAATAACTTAGAACTGTATTAGCTTACCCCTCATACACACGGGGATAAGCCATATCGTATCAATAGGATACAACTGTACAACCCAAGCCGGTCATATTCATTGCCTATTCAAATCACAATGTTTTAACTGCTAGAAAACTGTTTACTTCAAATTGTTTAAAAATGCATGATTCTATTATTATTTTAATTGTTGGATTAGCATGAATTGTACTTTGCTCCCTCCTGACTGGAGATACATTTTTAGGGGATATTGAGGATGCTGAGCTGTTATACAACAGCTATTATGACCCAGTTCTGTACCCCGTGGTGTTGCCAGAGTCCCCATTGGAGGACGCAGGACCTGAGGCCGAAGAGCCGAACGCTTAGCTAGATTTTTTCTGTTTCCAGTTTTATTGTTTTTCAAAAATTCTGTTATTTGAATTCAGTATTTAATTCAGTTCTTTTACTTCCAGTTGTATTTATTCAAATGTTTAATAAAGTTTTAAATTCCTGAATATTGAGTTGTGACAAATATAGATGTTGTTGTGGTTACCTGCTAATAGAACAACTTACTGCCGCCGTCTCAACAACGGTGCAGGCTGGGCATGATCCGGTTCCACCCAATTATTTGGGATCGGGTCGTGACAGGGGGGCTTGGTCAAGGGCACCGATAGTGCCGAAAAATCTGATAATTTAATAATAATTATTTGTTTTTCGACACCGAAAATATGATACTCCGATTCGAACGCACCGATAGTGCCGATATTTATAACAAGTAGTTTTGTTGGTTGGTTAATTGGTAACATGGTGATCGGGATATATAGTCCCTCCAGCCATTCGACTGGCGAGACAGAAACTATGGTACGACATGGTGATCAGGACATAGTCCCTACAGCCATTCGACTGGCGAGGCAGAAACTGTGTAGCCGTAGATAAAGTTGACTGTCCTCCGACCCTCAACCATCGGCAATGTTGATACGACAACCTATCACTATATCTTATATAGTAGTAGATAATATTTTAGTATTATATTATGTGAGTTCATCTTGATTCTGTTACATTCTTTAGATACTAGTTTCGATAAGAACGTATACTACACTATATGTACAGAACATAGATGATTCACACTAATGTATGCTAGATGAATTTTGGGTTGTGTTCTGAGCCATCCGTTCTCACACTTAAAACACATGAATTAGAACTGTGTGTCAATCTTTGTTTTTGTATTTTCGGCGAACCCAGGGATTGGATTCTGTATTTTGTATTTTGGATTATGTACCCTATGGCTCGACAACCAACCGGAAAGGATACTCTGAGAGATCCATCTGACTAGGACGTATACTCTGAGAGATCACCTTTACAAGAATGATATCAGTAGTGGGATTGAGTGTTGGAGGAGACATTATCAGAGTATATGTCCTACTCAGATGGGTCTCTCACCGTTACTATTTTTTTTCTGACAGCATGGTAGATGTGCTCCGTCAACAGATTCTTGCTCTGAGCCAAAACTTTGCCCCGGAGCTCAAGTATACATCCTTCGTGTAGAGCTCGAGTGAGAGGTTCCTGACAGTATGGTGGTCTCCTTTGTTAAAGTATCCGTGCTCGTCCCACAACAAATCAAATTCTTTTTCATTTCTAATCTCTTGAATATGAAGCTCTGCTTCACATTTGGCTCCACCTTCTGGTATATAAGAACCAAATTTGAAACAGAGTTTCATATTCAAGATATTAGAAATGAAGAATTTTTTGATTGGTTGTGGGACGAGCAAGAATCCTTTGACAAAGGAGACCACCATGCTGTCAGGAACCTCTCGCTCGAGCTCTACTCAAGGATGTCCATTCGAGCTCCGGGGCAAAGGATTGACTCAGAGCGAATTTCTGGACAGAGATGACAAAGAAGATGGCTGCCAAAGCTTATGTAAGTTTTCTAATTCTTTATACGTATTATATTTTTGTCATTTTGTATTACTGTAATTAAAATCGATCATTGTATCGTATCAATAGGTGATTTTGTACATTAGTTACAAGTGCTACTTAGTTAAAGTTCAAGTGCTACTTAGTTGTGTCTCTCTCTCTATCTATCTCGCTATCAACGCTATAGTGTTGTTCCCCTCGCAATACGGAATGGTCCGATACCGATACTCTGAGTATCAAACCATTCCTATGTGTATCGGTATCGCAATCACAATACCGATACTCGAGTATCGTATTGATACTCAAGTATCACATCTGATAGTTCTCTCATTTATTTGTCAATTACTGTATTTCAGTTCTAGTTAGTTTTATGTAATTCTCTGATAGTTCTCTCATTCATTTTCAACCGCTTCCTGCTGTGAATATTGATTTTACTAGATGACACCCATGACCCGAGGAGCAGCACTTCGTTTGAGGGAAACAGTGAATACTGAGGTGGCTCCTCCTACTGTTAAGGAGGAAGTAGCATCGGTAGCTAGTGAGACCGGGAGTTCTATTCATCCAGCACCGGTAGCTAGTGAGACCGGGAGTTCTATTCATGCAGCACTTGCAAGGGACTACATCTCTCCTGCCGCCGTCGATCCCACTTATTCGAGGTGGTTGCGTGATCGTATCACTGAGCATTTGCGTGAGCTGCATGGTTCTCATTAGCTATTAGTACTTATTTGTATTAGAATATTTGTATTGTGGGTTGTTTTTGTATTAGACTATTTGTATTGGACTATATATATGAATTAGTACTGTGTCAATCTCTGGATTGTATTGGACTACGACATGGTGATCAGGACATATTCCCTGCAGCCATTCGACTGGCGAGGCATAAACTATGTAGCCGTAGATAAATTTGATTGTCCTTCGACCCTCATCCCTCGGCAAGGATGATACGACAACCTATCGCTATATCTTATATAGTAGTAGATGATGTTTTAGTATTACATTATGTGAGTTCATCTTGATTCTGTTACATTCTTCAGATACTAGATACTAGATTCGATAAGAACGTATACTACACCATATGTACAGAACATAGATGATTCACACTAATGTATGCTAGAATAAATTTTGGGTTGTGTTATGAGCCATCCGTTCTCACACTTAAAACACATATGAATTAGAACTGTGTGTCAATCTTTGTTTTTGTATTTTTGATGAACCCAGGGATTAGATTCTGTATTTTGGCTCCAGCTCCAGCTCCACTTGCATTAATCTACGGTATGACATGGTGATCAGGACATAGTCCCTGCAGCCATTCGACTGACGAGGCAGAAATTATGTAGCCGTAGATAAATTGAATGTCCTCCGACCCACATCCCTCGGCAATGATAATACGACAACCTATCACTATATCTTATATAGTAGTAGATGATGTCTTAGTATTACATTATGTGAGTTCATCTTGATTCTGTTACATTCTTCAGATACTAGATATGATAAGAACATATACTACACCATATGTACAGAACATATTGATCCACACTAATGTATGCTAGAATGAATTTTGGGTTGTGTTCTGAGCCATCCGTTCTCACACTTAAGTACTGTAAGAGCGCCGGAGAGAGTGAGAGCGCCGGAGGGGGGAGGAGAGTGAGTGAGAGAGTAAAATATGAGGAAATAAATTGGTGGGGGAATATAATTAGAATTTTGCGACGTTCATACTAACGTCGCTAAATTAGTCGCTATTAGCGACGTCATAGCGACGTTTCGCGACATATAGTGTCGATATTTGTAACAAGTAGTTTTGTTGGTTGGTTAATTGGTAACATGGTGATCGGGACATATAGTCCCTGCAGCCATTCGACTGGCGAGGCAAAAACTATGGTACGACATGGTGATCAGGACATAGTCCCTGCAACCATTCGACTGGCGAGACAGAAACTATGTAGCCGTAGATAAAGTTGACTGTCCTCCGACCCTCATCCCTCGGCAATGATGATACGAAAACCTATCACTATATCTTATATAGTAGTAGATAATATTTTAGTATTACATTATGTGAGTTCATCTTGATTCTGTTACATTCTTCAGATACTAGATACTTGATTCGATAAGAACGTATACTACACCATATGTATAGAACATAGATGTTTCACACTAATGTATGCTAGAATGAATTTTGGGTTGTGTTCTGAGCCATCCGTTCTCACACTTAAAACACATATGAATTAGAACTGTGTGTCAATCTTTGTTTTTGTATTTTCGGCAAACTCAGGGAATAGATTCTATATTTTGTATTTTGACTTTGTAAGTATTTGGGGATATTCAGTTTTTTCGTTGAGGATACTGAGTTTGTACGTATTTGCGGATATTGATTTAGTTTGTTGAGGATATTATATATTGACATTGTTCGTTGTGGATAGTATTTTTTTCTTTATATTTTTTGTATATTCTGGAATGTATTGTGCGTGCCGGTGTTGAATGTTCCACCGAGGGGGTCGGCGAACCCAGGGATTGGATTCTGTATTTTGTATTTTGTATTATGTATTTTGGCTCAGGCTCTAGCACCATTTGCATTTTGGAACCGATTTTTTTTATATTTTTTTAATTTAGCGACGTTTTTAGCGACGTTAGAATTTGTCGCTAAATAGTAGCGACGTTAATAAATGTCGCTAAAAACGTCGCTAAAAGATGACGTGGCAACACGTGGCATCAAATCTTATGTCAGCACGTGGTCGCCAAAAACGTCGCAATAGTGTCGCTAAACGACGACCACACGATAATGCCGCCTTTTACGTCGCTAATTAGCATCAACGAACAAATGTCGCAAATAACGTCGCTAATTAGCGACGTTAATAACGTCGTCCTAGCGACGTATTGCGACGTTTTTTCGTTTAGCGACACGCTTGTTTGCCATTAAAATTCTTTTATTGCAAATTTCAATACAAACAGAACAGTGTTACAATATAGGACTTAGATGTAGTCCTATGAGTACACTTTTGTTTATCTGGGTCCCTTGTGCCGATGGAGTGAGTGGTAAAGAGTTGACTCCATTGACGATCTGACGACGGTTATCGGTTCTCTGAAGGTTTGGATTGTTCTGGGTGCTGGAGCTTGCTGAGAGGAGGAAGACGTTGAGTGTTTGTATCTGCCTCTCTGGTGGTGTGTTCCTTCGATTTTTGTACGTAGGATCATTTTGTGTGTGGGTGAGAAGGAAATGATCCCTCTATTTATAGTTTTGCAGGCTGGCTGCTCATGTACGCATGTAGGATACGCCTGTACGCGGGGACGCCACGTAGTGATTGCTAACGGAGGCACATAGACGATGCGTCCTGATCGAGGGGTTAACTTCTTCATGCTGTTGTTGTGAGCCGGCACGTAGCAGAGATGAAGATCTTTCGGTTGCTGAGATCTTGGATGAGTTGATTCAAAGGACACGTGTCGTCGACTCATGGCTCGGAGATCTCGGATTTGATGGGGAATGATCTGGTAGGATGTGCCTAGGATTGGGCACATGAGGAGACTTTGGCTCGTAACCTTTAGGAGTCACGAACCATTCTGGGCGCATGACTTTTGAGGCACATGCGAGGCTTCAATAGTGACTTTACTCATGTCTTTCGGGATCAGAGAGAAGTCTGGAGCGCATGGCTTTTGAGGCGCATGCAGATTTGGGCGCATGGCTACGGAGGCGCATGCAAGATGGTTGGGTGGCCACGTGGCAGTAGCCGTCAGAGGAAAGTAATGATGATGCTGACGTTGGCGATGCTTCGTCTTCTGAAAAAGCTGTCAATATTCAGACTTCGGAAGGCGTGCTGCCAACTCTGTCAGTTCAACATTTAATGTTTTTGACATTCGATGGACAACAGAGTGGGCACGTCGATCGGCGTTCCACTAAGCGTATGGGGGTGCAAGGGGGCGCGTCTGTGCGATGCGCTTGATGTTGAAGGGCGCGTCTGTGTGATGCGCTTGATGTTGAAGGGCGCGTCTGTGTGATACGCTGTTTGACCGGCGCATCCGCTTCGTGACACGTCTTTAATGGTCCGTCTGTTGAGTTCTTCGAGTGCTTTAAATAGCCGTTTTGACTTGGCTGAATTCGAAGCGTCCGGTTCATCCATTTAATGCAAATTTATTGCACGGAATTTGGAGAGCCATCCACTTGGCGCATGGGTTTGATTTGCCCGGCCTATAAATGGTGGCATGGAGAGAGTTTGTTTCTCGTTCTCTCATATTCTTCCGAAATGAACTTGTTTACTCGAATGCATTCTGTTGATGAGATGCTCCTGAGGGTGAAGATGCGACGCAATGTCTTCATTGATGCACTTGAAGGTGAGTGTTACATCCAAAAGTCGGAGTCGAGGGCTTCCGAGGCAGGCGGAAGGTGCCTGTTGCATCCAAAGATAGGGATGCTCGGGCCTCGTCTTCGTTGTGCAGGAAGAGCCGCAGATCGGAATGGCGGTGCTGCAGCTTTGGAGGCTCTTTCTTCCTTCAAAGTGGGTGTTGCCCACTCTAGTTGGGTTGAAAGCTGCTCCTTTAGCCGTGGTTTCGATTACGGTCTTCCTTGGCCTTTGGAGGCTCTTTCGAAGCCTCCCCTGGCCACAGGTCGGCTTGCGGTGCTCTTCTCTTCCTCGGCTAGAGGGTTAATTGCCACCCTCGTTCTGCTCAATAAATGCTTCATTAGTCGAAGCATTTCGACGGCGGTGAGCCTGGCTGGAAGAGCGGCACATAACTGGATTGCTGAAGGGATGCACGTAACTGGGATGCACATAACTGAGCTGCTGAAGGGATGCACATAACTGGGATGCACATAACTGAGCAACTGAAAAGGATGCGCCCTGCTGAGGGCGCATGGTGGGATGCGCCTGACTGAGGGCGCATGGTGATTGCTGCGCCTACTTGAAGGCGCATGGTGGCTGCTGGCTGTAGACTTAGGATCTTTTTTTTGTAGAAATTCTCCTTTGTACAATCTTTCTTAGACATGTAATATTATACTTTTATATGTAAAATAAAAAGTCCTCTTTCAATGTCTATATTTATTGTTTTTGCTGTGAAGTACTTTGTCCAAGCTCTGGCGCATGTAGTCTGGCGTATAGGGTTTCTGGTTCTAAAATTCCATGCTTCTACAAGACCCCCTTCAAAGTTTTCAAAACTTTTGGATAAGTTTTGGAATACTTTGAATAAGAAGCATGGTGGTAGAGGCGCATGACTGTCGGGACGCATAGATACTCCGTGCATCAGTGATGGGGCACATGCTCCGCTCTGTTAATGCAAATGATAACGCCTCGGTAACCGAAAAAGATTAATGATGATCTTTTTGATTTTATTTGCGGTTATCTCTTCACAGAACCCGAGGCGACGGCTGAGGTCACACATCATCGGTTCACGCATGCGACCAAGCCCTATAAATAGGCGAGAGATGGAGAGAGGGAGAGTTCTTTTTCTCCTTGCTTTTGCCTTTTTAGAGTTCTTCCTCAAAACCCTAACTTTTTTCTCTCTCAAAGAATGGCTCCCAAGACTCCTCGTGGCGATGCTGGCAAGGGAAAGGAGTCGACGGAGTATGCCGAAGAGGATGCTCCTGTCACCATTGTGACTCCGGCCGACGTTCGACCCGCTGTGACGGGTGGGTGTCGTCTCTTCCACTATTTTCTTTGTTCAGACGAACTTTGGATCATGCGGCTGAGTTGGTGTGCCCTAACTCTCTGCTGCTGACGCGCATGGACATCTGTCTACGCCGAGGTTTTATCCCGCCGACGTGCATAGGTTTAGGCCTTTATTATGCACCGAGGTTTAACTACTGACGCGCATGGGTTTACACCCTGATGATGTGCCGAAGCCTCTGCTGACGCGCATGGGTTTACGCCCTGATGATGCGCCGAAGCCTCTGCTGACGCGCATGGGTTTACACCCTGATGATGCGCCGAAAGCTCTCTGCTGAAGCACATGGGTTCATGTCCTGATGATGCGCCGAAGCTTTTACTGATGTGCATGGGTTTACATCCTGATGATGCGCCAGGTTGCTTTGACACACTTTGTCTTTTTGCCTGACTTTTATTTTTGTTGTGCCAGTGTCGATGACAATCCCTTTGCTGAATGAGGTCCTTCTGGATGCTTCTCTTTGTCAAATGGGAGTTGATTTTGACGAGACGGTTATCAACCCTGCGAAAGATGCTATCTTACAGAACCAACCTCCTGAGGGAGTGCTGTAGATCCAGAACCAGTTGTCGATTTTCCTCCAGAGTATGATGGAGAGCGGTAAACTGAAATCTGCTGAATCCGAGGATGTGACTTTCTTAAAACCTGCCTTTTTGTTCGGTGACCACTGGTCTCTTCTGAAGCAAAGATACTGAAGATCAAAGAAGACTGGTTCTTTTCTGCAAAAGACATGGTTCTGTACATGCGGCAGCTGGACCGCCAGTTGCCGCTGACGGCCTTTTACCGTTTGGCTTCAAAGAGAAGGATGCGCTGGAAACTTACTCCTTCTCAAGGAGGGGCCTTGGTAGGTACTCTTTCGATTGATGCTACCTCGAATCAGAGGGATACCTTGGCCGCTTCGCGAGCCAGTTCCTCGTTTAGTTGCCGAACTTTGCGTCCTGGGAGCCTCTACAGTGAAGTCCCTAGTGACACGTTTGCCTTCAGTGCTTTGACCTTCGCAAATCGGATGCTGACATCGAGGGTCGCGTATCCGAAAGGTAGCTTTAGGGTTGAAGGTTGGTGTCACTATATCCCGAGGTGGGACGAGTTGACCATTTGGGTGCTTTCGAAGTTCAAGGCTGAGCTTAAGGAGATTGGGCTGACGGCCGCTATCCGTGCCACACAGGCAGGAGTGGATCTCAATAAGCCTATGTTCCTTGCACTCTTGGAATTGTTCAATACCCAGACTGGCACCTTTTTTACTCCGGTGGAGGAGTTGGGGTTGGCTCTCCATGAGATGTTAGAAGTGTCCAAGCTTCCTTGGGGCTCAGAACCGTACGAAGAATATTTCCCGTCGAATGAAGAGATCCAGGTTCTGGAAAATAAGGACCCAGAAATGATGGCTGTTTTCAAAGAAGTGGCGAGCCATCATTATCTGATGCACCGAAAGGACAAAGGCAAGACCCAGCCTCATGTGACTGCTTGGAGGGATTATGTTTTCAAGCAGGATTTGGCGGACTCCTCGAGGATCCGGTTTATGACTCCACAAGGGCTGAAACCCGCGGAAGTGACTTCTGAAATAAGCCGGCTGGACGAGAGGACCCCTGGTTCAAATGAGAGTGGCGAGAACGCGTATAGCTGCTTCTGGCACTGTGCGCACCGGATTTCGTCTAAGGCGGTGCTGACGGTATACTTGATGATATGGATCCGGGATTGTGTGTTTGCGGGCGGATCTGGTACAGTGGAGAGGGTACACCGAACCTTATTTTGCCCACCAAAAAGTTGGTTTTTGGACGTCCTTTAGCTCTCCTTCCCGCGATGGTGTGTAACCTGTTGCGGGGTTTGAGGACCTTTGCTGATGACGTGATCCAGGGGAGAGGTAGAAACGATAACTTTTTTCGGGCCGAACTGCCATTCTATTATTTTATGGGATGGCTGATTCTGTATCATCCGAACGTGATGGGTCCAGGTTCGGAGGAGGATCATGTTGAAGGAGATGCCTTTATCCGCCACTTCTACAAGAGGAAGTGGTTACACACTGGCGTCCCCGTTTGCAGGAGAGTTTTGTCCTACCTTCAGGGGTGGGAGATTGTCAAGGTTGGCCCCATTTTTAAATACTTCGAGGCTGACCAAGATTTGGACGACTCTGGTGAAGATGCGATTACTCTGCCGAAATGGGGTTTTCCTTGGTTGTAAAGTATTCGGCCTTCTCACTTGGTCTACCGCAACCAGAATAGATGTTATCTGGAGCCATATCTGCCCAGCCGGTTTGCTCGCCAGTTTGGCTATACCCAGCTAATGTTGCGGAATCCCAGTAACAGCCTGGAATTTATCGGGAGTTTGCTGGATGGAGCCCGGGGCTGGCAATATTACAATGCCGGGTGTACTGGTATTCGTTTTACTACGCCAGTTCGCAACCCTCGGCGACAGATCCTGTATTCGGCCGTTAAGCTGTATTGCACCATGAATATTGCATCTCCTGGTTATGACAAGAAGACTAGTTTCATCGTTGGAACTCAGCTGGAGGCCACGGCGAATATGTTGATAGCGGCCCGGTTATATCGTCCGCCAGAATTAGCGGGATATCGGGCTGCTGCTGCAGCATCAGTGAGAGATCCCTCTGTTGGAAAGAGACGGGCTGACATGGAAGCCGGTTCGTCTGTACCAAAAAGGTCGAGAAAAACGACGACTCCAAAGGCAACGGGAGTGCCGCCTGTAACGCCAGTAGAATCAGTTCCTGCTGAGGTAAGGAGTCCTCCGTAATTTTGGCTCATCTTGTCATTTTGGTGACTTGTGTTTTTCTTCTTGTAGGGATCATTGAAGAAGAAGACCCGTGTTTCGAAACCGGGTGTTAGTAAACCGAAGGAGGTGGCAAGCTCTTCTGACGAGCGCATTCCTCTGATGGTAATGTCTCCAATGGAGGAGAATCCTGAAGATGTTCCTGCGGAGGTTTCAGTATCTCCAGACTTTGTTGAAAGAGACACGGAGGTTGCAGCAACTTCCGGAATGGTGCCAGCTGCCGTGGGGGCCTTAGACGCTGAGGGCCCAGCGGACACGGGGCTTCGTGATGATGAAGTGGAGTGGAGTTCGTCGTCTTCGGATGACGTCGCTCCAGAGTTACAAGAGTCTATTGCGGGGAAAACATATGTGGTTGGAACAGAGGAGAGGGTTGATTCCCCTCCTTGTCATGATGAGGGGAGGTCGGCTGTAGCCTTGCCGAGTCCTACCCCAGACTCAGCGGCGGAAGCTGAGGTGGCTACCGATCAGGAGGTAGCGACAGATCTTGTCCCTGTAGAGGGATTTGATGAAGAGGATGAGACTCGTCTGCCGGTCCTGACTTCAGGGGCGAGTCAGGAGACAAGTGTTGATCTCCCCGTTCTGCCAGGAGAGATACTGGCTGCTGATAGGACGTTGGGGACCGAAGAGGTGGCCACTGACGTCGGTGGTACTTCCGAGTTCGGGAAGGATAAGAGTGTGATGGAACCCTCTGTTGCTCCTTCCACTTGGGGTACTATCTCGATGCCTGTCCCGACTTCTTCTATTTCTTTGGCTCCTCGGGCTAGTAGTCAAGCCCCTGTTGATGAAAAGCCTATTGATGCCGAGGTTCCAGCCTCGCAGGTTGAGGTCGGCGGGTCTTCTTCCGGTCCGCTAACTAGAGTAGCTCCTCCGACTTCTGCTATGACGCCGCAGGTGTTGGCGGATGCAGATGAATACATAAAATTCATCGTCGAGGCAGTATATAAAATGTTGCAGAGGGGGGTATCGGCAGTGATGGATGCCAATGGGAGATTTGCGACGGCAAGAACTCTGGCACTGCCTCATATCAACCTGATCCGTCTTCAATAGGGCCATGATCATATGGCCGACATTCTGGAAGCTTCGGTGGCTGAGTTGGACCAGCGACTTTCCGAATTACAGTGCATCCAGCGAAATGACCTCTCCGTCCTGATAGATGCGGAGAAGGAGAAGCTGATCGCCGAGACTGAGTCTTCCTACCAGGCCACTGTGAGTGTCTGGGAGCGCGAAGTGGCTGAGGCTGAAGCTGCAGTGGAGTGGTTGTCTCAGTCTACACGGGAGACAGTGGAGGCACGAGCTGTGTTGGACGCTAATATTGCGGAGATTGACGCCCAAATCCGCCGCCTTGAGGACCAGCGGGCCCGACTCCTATTAGATGCCGAACGTATCCAGGCTGAACACATAGCATTCAAGAAGGAGGAAGCATCTTTCACTCACCGGGCTCTTACCCTGGCTCAGTATCGACAACAGCTTGATGAGAAGCATGAGAATAAAACTTCTCCTGAGGCTATTGAAGCGATGCGTCAAGAAGCTGAACGTCGAGTCTTGGCGACTGTGGAGACTCGGGCGGCAGACTTGAAACACCAAATTACATAGCTTTCAGCCAACCCTGGGGATATTTAGGGCTTGTAGTCTCTTCTTTTTGTGTATTTGCAACTCTTGCCGGGGATAGTGTAATCCTTTACTCTCCTTTTTTTAGAAATAAAGAAGTACACAATTTTCTGTGATGTGTTCATTTTTGCCTGTCATGAACTTTGATGATTTGTGTGGACCTATTATCTTTTGCGCACCTTGGTTTTTAGGTACAGATAATAAGTTTGAAAGAACCAACATGTTTGCTCAGAGGTAATATGGACGTGGCAAATATGGGGTTCAAATGATAGAATCTTTCTACTCATAGGTGTTATGGACGTGGTAGGAATGATCCTGGGGGATACACGGAACTACTCATAGGTAATATGGACGTGGAAGTTCTACGATCAATGTACGACAACGCGGGGGTTGTCTGTACGAGATTTTTACTCAGATGTAATGTGGACGTGGTAAACATGGTGGGTAGCGTAGTCTTATGGAATGTAAGATTCTGTTTTGTAGGGTGTAGGAGAACAACTCAGAGGTGATGTGGACGTGGTTGTCCTTCTACTAGAGGATGCTACGGAACAGCTGGGCCCCGAAAGCGTATGATTTTGTGGAAGGGAATTGTATGTGAGCCCTGATGATTGGGTCCACAAATCCCCTTGTGGAAGTATATGTCTGGAAAATGTCAAGAGTAGTACTTCTTTAGGAACTTGTCGTTGATGGACATCATGAACAAGTCCCCATTGGGTTTGGCGAGGCGGTAAGCACCGTTTGAGTATACCGTCTCTATGATGAAAGGTCCTTCCCACTTGGGCTCGAACTGTCCTGGTGTTTTGTGAGTCAACACCATCGGTCTTCTGACTGCCAGAACCAGGTCGCCTACTTGGAAAGTCCTCTGCTTGACCTTCTTGTTGAAAGCCTGTGATATACGGGCTTGGTAGAGTTCGATGCGTTTGTTGAGCTAGGAGACGCTATTCGTCAAGTGCCTCCAGTTCCCGCAGACGACGACGTTGATTGTCCTCTTCTGTGAGTTGGTTTGTGATTTCTACGCGAAGTGAGGGTATCTGAATCTCAAGAGGCAGTACCGCTTCACTCCCGTAGACCAAGGAGAATGGTGTTTTGCCTGTTGGGGTCCGTACCGTTGTGCGGTAGGCCCAAAGGCATTCGTCGAGCTTTTCGTCCCAGTCGCGTTTGTTGGATGACACGACTTTTTTAAGTAGCCTGACGATAGTCTTGTTAAACGCCTCTGCTAGTCCGTTTGCTGTCGGATTGTAGGCGGTTGATGCCACGTTTTGAATGCGATTCTTGTCACAGAATCTGCTGAAAACATGGCTGATGAACTGAGAACCATTATCGTGAATAATCCTCCGGGGTACCCCAAAACGGTAGATGACGTGGTGCTTGATGAAGCTAATCACCCTGGAGATTTTCACTTCTGCTAGTGGAACTGCTTCTGCCCATTTGGAGAAGTAGTCGGTGATTTCTAGGATGAAGCGGTGTCCTCTCGATGAAGGAGGGGTGATCGGTCCCACAATATCCATGCCCCAAGCTTCGAAGGGCCAGGAGGCGACTATAGGATGTAGTGGTTCTGACGGTGTATGGATGAAGTCCGTGCGAAGCTGGCACACATGGCACTTCTTAGCATAGGCGACAGCGTCAGCGGCCATGGTTGGCCAGTAGTAGCCCATGCGTCGCAGTCAGTCCTGTAACTTAGGGCCAGGTTGATGGTCCCCCAGGTTCCATCATGAGCTTCTCGAAGGGCTTCGGCTGCTTCTTCGTTAGACAAACATCGAAGAAGAAGTCCATCGTAGGAGCGTCGGTACAGCATTTTTGTGGCTGTATCGTAGTAGAATCGAAGAGAGCATCTCCTGACTGAGACGGCTTCTTTCGGGTCCTCTGGAAGAATTTCGTAGACAGCAAAGTCGATAAACGGAAATCTCCAATCTCGGACGTTAACGCCGGCACCCGTTGACATGGCATGGGCCACTCGTGAGCACAGGTTATTTTTAGGGCAGACCAAGTCTCGACCCACTACCATGACGTAGTGTTGAGTCCCGAGGGGTGCCGCCAAGGAGGCTGCGAGGCTAGCCAGAGCATCAGCCTCCAGATTTTGTAGACGAGATACGTGTTCGATGAAGAACCCGGTGAAGGTTGAAACAATGTTCAATGCAACTTCATGGTAAGGGATCAGATTTTCATGGCGAACCTCGTATTGCCCTCTGATCTGGTTTACGACGGGTTTTGAGTCGCCGTAGGCTTCCAGATGATTCACCCCCAGCTGTTGCGCTAGCTGGAGTCCCATAATGAGCGCGTTGTACTCGACAACATTGTTGGAGCACGGCTTCGAAAGGGAGTAAGCACGCTGGATGACCAGCTGATCGGGGGAGACTAATACCACCCCCACTCCTGCGACGATTTGGCCTTTGGGGCCTGTTCTCGAAGCGCCATCGAAAAACATCCGCCAGACGGAGCCTTCTTCAGCGACGTTTGACTCTTGGACCTCATCCTGGATGTCTTCATAGAGTCTTGAGGACTCTGGGATGGGGTGTGCAGCTAAAAAGTCGGCCAGAGCTTGACCCTTAACAGCTTTTTGCGGAACGAACACCATGTTGTATGGTGTTAGCAAGATCGCCCATGTGGCTAGCTGGGAGTTCAATGATCCTGGCTTCGTCATGAGGACCCTGAGCGGGTTAACTCGGGAAATGACATGAATTGTCTGGCCCGAGACATAATGTCGAGTCTTTTGGATGGCAAATACCAAAGCCAAGCACTCCTTCTCAACGGGGTTGTACCGGTGTTCGGCCCCGATCAGAGTTCGACTGAGGTAGTAGATTGCTTGCTCATAGCCTGTATCGCTGTTCTGAGCCAGCAGAGCGCCGAGGGAGTGATCCATGGCACGGACGTAAAGGAGAAACGGTTTGCCGGCGACGGGTGCCACCAGGACTGGTGGGCTCGTCAGGTAAGCTTTGATGTCGTCGAAAGCCTTTTGGCATTCCTCTGTCCAGACGTAAGAGACTCCCTTCTTCATGAGCTGAGTGAAGGGTTGACATTTGCCGGAAAGGTTTGCTATGAACCTCCGGATGTATGCCAGACGTTCCTGTAGGCCTCGAAGTTCTCGAAGGTTCTTCGGAGGGTCCATATCAAGGATGGCTTTGGTCTTCTCGGGATCGACATTGTAGCCTCCCTTCCCGGAACTTTGTTAAATTTTTTTATTATTTATTTGATTTAAATGATGGTTTTTAGATTTTGTTATAAATGATTATTTAGTTAATTATTACGGTGGATGGCTTTAGCCATGGTTGAGATTAGGAGTACAAGATGACTAAGAATCACAGCACGGATAGTGCAGTAGCGTGCTTTGACTAGTATTTAACCATGGTAGGAGAATGCCAAGCCATAGGAGTGTCCTAACTAGGAAAACCAGACCAAGTTGCGACCTAACCTCTAAAGACGTCTTAATTATTTATT